>CM016626.1:73505619-74056510 GCA_005393395.2 Gossypium australe | reverse complement strand
ATATTTATGGCACAAAGATAGTGGAACTTAAGGAACCCAAGAGCTCAAAGATTACAGACCCCCACAGACGAAGCCACTTGTCAGATATTGTTCTTCTTTTATCTTTTATGAGTCAATTCACAATTTTTGACTTAATATGGATATTTTTAACCCAATCGCATCCTTTTCTTATATTAATTTCAAAACGGAAACAAAATTAATGTTTCCCAACAAAAAAAAAATCCCTACCTTATTTGATGAGAAGTGATGATAATCAAATTTATTTTCATCAACCAACACTAGTAAAACTAAATCAAAGTAATAATAAATATTATTACTTATATCCATTGAATTGTTGAATATCTTTTAAATAAAATTTTATTTTTTCTTTACATAAAAGATAACTCAACAAAATAATTACATTAAATTATTAATGTTGAGTGAGTTTTTTATAAATAGATGCAGTCCATCGTTCTTATCGAAAGTCAACTTTACAATGCGATCAGTTTTTATATTTTTTATTTAGGAATATGAACAAATTTGCATCAAATTATTTTCAAAACTGATAAGCGCTGAACGAGAGGATTTTGAAAATGATTCTTTAAAATTTCAATTTTAGTCTAATAAAAAAAAAGAGAGTTTTGAATTTCCTAATATAATTATAAAATATCAAAAGGTCTAAAAAAACAGATAACCAGCAATGACTTGTATATTTTATTTTCTATCTTTCAATCCATAACCATTGAAGAAGGGAAAAATGGAAAGAAAACATTGATTCCTTTTTTCATTTTTACCTAAACTAGTTTTATTTCTTTCTAACTTTGATAATTTTGTCGAGATTTATTTACAATAGTAGTTAAAGCTTTTATTTGATGCCATCTTCGGTCCTTCACTCTCAGTTTTATAGTATTAAATATAATATAAAAACATGGCAACACGATTATATATATATATATATATATATATAATTTAATATTTTTAACATAATTAATAGTTTGTTTTAATATATTGATTGGGTTTAATTCGATTGGTACAAACATTATTACTAATGTAGGAAGATATAAGTTCGAGTGCGCTATATTACATTATCTTCTTATTTATGGGTTGAGAAAGGACTATGGATAATTCTAAATATTAAAAAAAAAACAAATATAACCAAAATCTATGATAAAATTATTTAAAAATTATTTTAATATTTATATTTATATTTATACAAATAATAAAAGGCGAAATATATAATATTATGTATATAAATCTTTCAATTTGATTTTGGAATTCTTGGTCCACACAGCATGAAGGAAAAGTAACGTATTTGTTTAATATAGTCAAACACTGAAAACATGCCAGGAATAGATAATTCATGGCAATAGTTTGAAAGTGGAATGTTCTACATTGAATATGGACATTAACAAACCTATTTTTCTATTGGTAACGTTAACATGCCACTCGCTTAAACAACATAAAAGAAGGTTTTTCTGGTCAAAACCAAATTTATCTCCTTTACATCTTTATCATTCATCAAGCTTTAAAAATAATTTGAATTGTGATGTTTATTTTTATTTTTATTAAATTTGGTTGGACATACATGTAAAATAAAATATTTACATATTACCTTGAAAAATCAAAAAATTAGGTGTTGAAAAAGTAGATGTTGATTTTTCAGTACTAAATTTATATCATAAAATTGTTTTGTATACTCATACAAAGTCGAATTACTTTGTAAAACTTTATTCTAATTGAGATAGTTGATATTTGTGGCTTGAAAAAACCAATCAAATAATTAATTTATTCTTCTATTTTTGCCGATGTATATAAAAATTCATTTCATACGCTATTAACAGGGTTTCAAATTTTCATAAGCACAGTTAAATGAGTGACCCATATTTTTTTTCTTTTAAGTATTGTAAAAAAAAAAAATTTAAAAATAAAACATGTAATACTTATTTGTTAAAATAAAAATTTGTAGTAATAATGTATAAGATATTAAATATTCCGTAAGACGAGGTGATGGACAAGGAATGGCTTCCTTCCTTGCAACTTCGAAACCTTGCCTATTATTGAATTGAAAAATGGCACATCTGATCTCAAACAAAACATGAGAAAACACACAGAGCATCAAATAATGTTCCATGTTCTTGTCTGTAAAGCTTAGATTTATCAATGTTAATTAAGACACAATAAAAATAATTAAATACGACTTTCAGAAAAATATGATACATTAACAGCATAACAAAAATATTATATCAAAATGTTTTAAATTTTGTATAATAATTAATAGGGGTAAATTTATATCCAATTATAAAAGTGTGTATTACATCCTGACAAGAAAAACAAAGACAAAAACGTGTATTACATTTATGAATTTGATTTTGAATTGGGAAGTATGAAGATGATGAAGAAATCTACAATAATAATAAACCAAGATAAATTGATTTTACGTATTTAATATTTAATTATTTATTTAAATATTATTTTTAATTGTAATAATTAATAAAATAATATTTATTATTTAAATTATTAAATATAATTAAAATATATTGATCTATCAATTTAAATATTATAATAAAAAAATTTCAAATCATATTTAAAGCATTTTTTACATATTCAACCTACATTATAATTGTACTTTATGTTATTAATGCAAAGTAACATTATTCAAAAAATAACTAATTAACATAATTAGCTCTAATATTAATTAAGTGATAATTAAGATGCTTAAAATTCTATTTAAGTAATAACTCTATTTTACATTAATAAAATTAGCACAATTTAAAAAAAATTATCACCTATTTTCTACACCAATTTTTAACTAATAATAAAAAATTAAATTATAATTATAATTACAATATTTTTTTTAACACCTCATACTCAACCCGATCGTCAGGTCCAAGCTACATGATGTTACATTCGTTGTCGAAGCAACTATGATAAACTAAATTGAAATTCAATCATTAAACATTTAATTACAAGCATTAAATGCATAAAACATGACATATACTCGTTTTTGAGTCATATATGAGCTTACAAAAGCTTAATACTACTCCGGAGTCGAGCAACACCTAAATTGCAACGTTTTCAAAACTTTCTAGGATGGTATCACGACTTCCAAGGTTTGATGTTGTAACCTTAGTATGCAAGCTTCCCAACCTAATAATCAAATTGTAAAGTTTTTTTCAAAATAAAATAAAGCCGACGTCGCAACCTCAGATAGGGGATGTCACAACAAGGAGGGATGTCACGACATTCAAGGGGTAAAGTCATGACTTCCTTGGCAATCCACTAAGTTCTCAGTTTCATACATTTTCCACACAGAATAAACAAAGAGTACACTGAGCGATAAAGCTTACTAGTACTTTCGTGATTCAAGATGATATAGTAGAAACATTAACAACATATCTCATTACATATACTCAATAAGCAACCAATTGATGTTCTATAATGCCAATCAAACTCATCATCTTTTACACATATAAGCATCCCTATAGCAATGTCAAACCAATCCATTAATCATTATAACACATATAATCAATTCAATTTACTTACCAACTACCTATTCTTAAACCATTAGCATTCAAAATCAAACATAGATCAACATATATTTCTTGTCATTGACATTCACATATTATGGTAATCCAAATCATTTACCTTTTTACTTACCATTTAAACTTGTTTTCGAGAGTTTAGACTTATTAATGTTCATTTCGGCTCTCAGGGCTCATTTTCAACTAATACACATAGCCTTTTTTCATACTTCCTTTATTTTGATTCACATATGTACACAAGTGATTCTATATCATCATACCATTTCATTTCAATACCATTTACCAAGTTTACCATTTTTAACCCCTATTAACATGACTCGGACTCAGACAGATACACGGATCGTCAAACCAACACATCAACTGGAACCGAAGTGTTGGAAAATCGGGTTTGGAAAATGAAACGAAAAATAAGTTCAAGGAAAAAACAGAGTTTTATTTTTTTTTTCTAAAACTAAAACTTGGTTGTGATATATCTAAAGTAATAAACACTTAATCAAAATTGTACATTTTTTATGTGTCTACGATAAACGCTTCGACCGAGTAGTCTTCTATGCTATTCTCAAGCTTACGTCTATCGAGTGTGGACTCGCTTCGAATCAAAAAAATTTCCACAAAATTACTAATGGGGTAATTTCGTAATTTTTTTAAACTTCTGAGACAAGTTGTACATAAGAAAAATACCTCTAGAAATTTTTTGAAATAATTTCTTCAGAGAATTTTTTCTCTACAATTTTCTCTTGAATTCAAGTGTGTGAAAAATAATAACCCATGGCTCTCTTTATATAGGGAGAGTTTAGATAGTTCAACTATGATTAAACTTAATCACTTTAATATTAAATTAATATAATACTTATCAAGATAATTATTATATTTAAATTTAATTTAATATTAAGATAATCATTTTAATATTAAATTAATTAAGATAAGTATTAAATTAAATTTAATATTAAAACTATTAAAAATAATATTATTTTTGGAATAGTTAATCTAAAATCAAATTATCTAGTAGAGTCCAGTAGGAGTGTGATTCTTCCACTGCTCATCCGCTGAAGGACCATGTAACGCCCGAAATTTTGGGCCTAGATGAATTGGGCTTTGGGCTTTGGGCTTTGGGTCTCATAAAATTTTTTTTAAGCAAGAAAATGACAAATGACATGTTGGCTTTAAGGGTTTAATAAACTTGGAGTGTCTAGGGGTGTTGGAGAAGTGCTGGGTTCGAACTTTGAGGAGAAGGAATTTTTAATTAATTATTAAAGGAACCAGGGCGGCGAGTAGTTGGGCTTTTAAATAAAAATAAGAAAAAATGGCATCAAAGAGCCTTGTGGTGGAGTGGCTAAGTGACGCCACTTAGGGTATAGGAAGGTAGCGTTATGGGCTAGCAAGAAGATCCTAGGTTCAAATCCTAGCTTAGAATTTTTAGGAGTTTAAATTTGGCCTTCTAGAAGGTTGGAAGTGGTGTGAGGATGGACTCTAAGGAGAGTGATCAGAAGAGAAAATTTAGGAAAAAGATTGGGGAGTTATCAGGGAGAAAAATGAGGAGATGAGATGGGGAAGAGTTGGAGCCGATTGGGACTTTGGGAGGAGGTAGGTAGAGTTTTGGTTTTGTGTATAAATAGGGGGTGCTGAATTCCCTCTGTGCTATTTCGGCAATTGGAATTCCCTTTGTGCTATTCTGGCAACTATAGTGCTCTACCGAATTCTCCTTCACTTTTTTTTTCTGTTCTAAACCTCGCCTCTTCCTTATGTGTTTTCTTTTCTTCTCTTCTAAAGCCTTAAATCGAATATCATTCTCTTCATTCTCCATTGCTTGTGCCGTCCCACCTCCATCTCAATTGTTGGGGACCGAATATTCGTGACTTCAAAACCTGAAAACCTTTGCTCTTGGAGCCGATTTCTTCATCGCCCCAAACCTTGTGCCGAATACTCTAGTGACCAAATCTCTGTCGTGCTGTCATCATTCCTTTGATTTTTGGTGGATCGGATCTTGGGAAAATCAGAATCAAGCTTGGATCTACAAGTCTCTACCGAAAAGCTATCCATACGTTTTGGCTTTTGGGTAAGTGTTCTTAATTTTGGGATAAGTTGGCCGAATAGCCGATAGTAAGAGAAAGGGTGACTTAAATGGATACAAGTCACCTATTATTTTGTCTTTAACGGTTAAGATTGATGCAGATCTAGGGGATATTCGTGAGTAGTAGCTAAGGAAGGGCTATTAGGACTAGTGGCACACGGTAAGGTTAAGGTAAGGCTTCGGTTTTTGGTAAATATTGTGGTTAAGTGTGTGATTGATTGGAGATTGGTATTGGTTGTAGGTTCAAGGCTGAGGATAGTGTAACACGTCTCATTTACCAAGTGTGTACATACACTTCACACACGACAAATCGACAAAAGCCGAAATACTGAAAAATCGGAATGCCAAAAAGTCGAAACGCCGAAAGGTTGGCTCCAGCAACCGCACGAGCGTGTGAACATTCATGAAGGAACACCGATACAACTACCGGGACCAAGAGAACGATCTCATGGTCTCGAGCCACTGTTTGGCCAACCGGGCCAGAATGGGCTAAATGGGCCTATCAAGCTCGTGGGCCCAAATCGGCAAGAGTTGATATGTGAAATTGAATGATGGATTGATATGGATGGTTGTATGATTTGATTATGATCGGGCCTAATGGGCTACATGTATATGATTGGGCTTAATGGGCTATATGGACATGAGTGGGCTTAGTGGGCCTTATGGGATTTTAGAAATGCATGCTAGGGTTTTAATAGACTCTAGGCTTAGTTCTGATAAATTCTTAAACAGCATAAAACTTAATTTAATAATCAAACATATCTGTGGACAAGTCGCTAGGGTAGAGTGTGGCAATGGACATATGCATGTCTAGGATTTGGATCTAGGGAGGGCTTGGTACTTAAGCGGTCCTAGTGACCCACCTCCTCTTCTCTGGAATCCTACCTCGTGCATAGTGTCTGTTCACTTTAGCCAACGAGGACATGTTGACAGGCCAAAAGTTCGTAATTTAAAACCCATATTGTTAGAATTACTGAAATACCCCTAAATTGCAAAATTACAGAAATACCCCTGAATTGCAAAATCACTAAAATGCCCTTGATTTGTGAAATGACTAAAATGCCCCTATGTGTTGAATGTAAGATTTATGGATGTTACATGTACATTTGCTGCATTCATATGATATTCTGTTTAGGATGCATATGGGTGGGAATTATGGAACAGATGAAGTATATGAGGATCGCATGGTTGCTTGACAACTGTGGATCCACCGATGGCTTTATAAGCCTATTATATGGTAAGTAGCTTTGCTGCAATATTAGGTAATACCGCAACCGGGCTACCCTTGAAGTGTATCAGATGGGTGGGTCGATTTAGAAATCCCCACAGAAGTGTTTCGGTTGGACGGAGATGAAGTGTACCGGATGGATTATTTGGGGAGGGTTTGCATTGCATTGCATGTATGATATTATTATGATATGTATGCTGTTTGTTTGACGAGGGTCGTACACACTGAGTTTTCGAAAACTCACTCCCTCTTTTATTTTTTTTCTCAGGTGATCCTTAGTAGGCGATTCGACGGATGGAGGGACTCAGAGGTGGCCAACTAGCAAGACGATTAGACCTATCTTTCTTAATATCTAAATTCTAGATTTGAAGTTATTTATTTTAAGTTATTTTTTTCGGATTGTAATAAGGTTTTCCCTCTAATTATTATTCCATTACTTCCACTATGCATTGTAATTTTGAAACGGAACCTGGATTTATTTCTTTTAAGCATATTTCAAGTTTTTGAAAATAATTGTGTTTTAAGATCGAGCTTCCGCCGTCAAAGGAATTTTTTTACATAGTAACAAGGAAATGGTTTTTTTTTGGATGCACCTTGTTTTGAAAGCAATCTGGGTTTTACTTAACTTTTCTTTAGAAGGGTTTTAAATGAAAACAAGGTTTTCGCAAAAACACTTCAATGTGACATGCCGGACTCGGGGCTAACTTCTAGGCCGGGTTTGGGGTGTTACAGACCACCCACTGGCCACCGGAATGCCGCCATCACCGTTGCCGACACTGTTATGTCTAATAGTGCCATCACAGGTGTGACACATTCACGGCACCTCGAGCTGATTCAACTATTATTGGTTCGGCCCGGACCAGTGACGACTCGATCGGTCCTGTCCAGCCAGCAGTTGGATCGTTAGCCCGGTTTCACATACCAGGCCCAGTTCAACCAGTTTTTGGGTTCTCGGGCCCAATTTTCGATTTCAGGTCCAAATTTCAAGTTCAATTACCCATTTGGCCAATTTACTAACTTGAAAATTAATTTCCAAAAATATCATATTAATTTTAATTAACTTGATTAATTTAATTTTAGTTGATCAAAATTAATTTTCTCAAAAATCACTGAGATTTTACAAAATTAATTATTCAAGAAAATTCTTTAATCAAATTATCTAGTTAAACAATTCTCACAACCGCCTAATTTAATTCCACATCGAATAGATTAACTCAATTAAATTATTTCCAAAGTCGTAGAATTTTCTTTTGATTCAAATGCAGTCTGATCGAGCTTTTATTGAGCTAGTGGAGGGACCAGACAGACATATACAATTAGGCTCGAGTAATTGCAATTATGTTCAGAAGCATCGTTCCGATAATTCGCAATTTACTTAATCATGGAGTCAGCCCACAAGAAGTACTATGATTGAAAACACTCTTTACGAAAGCAATTCATCCAACTGCTTTGTCCAATGACCTCGTCATGTGTGTGCTACCCTCATATGATATCCTTGATTCGTTTGAGTTAAATCCATTAACTCAATACAATCATATTTTATCTCATTGTCACCATTGTGTCTTCTTAATGATTAATATGATCACTGTCAACAAATAATTGTGATAATTTGCTCGTTCGAGAATAAGTAACTCGTGGTTACGTTCCATATTTATCAATCCACAAGATGCCAATGAGTGGATATCGTTAACTCTTAAGTTGAGCTATGAATTTCATTGTAGCTAGTAAAGCCATGCCATACACAAGTCATTACCCAACATACCGACTATGGGCTCAATCATCTTTAGAGCATAAGCCTCCACTTATATCAAAGCATATGAGTTACATATGCATGGCCAGTAACTAATTCAGGATTTAGGTAAATCACAACATGAACATCACAAGTGAAATAATTCACAAATGGATTCAAAATTAATTCATCTTAGGTTCAGTCCAATGTGTCATTCTTCCAATAAGTACATCTATGTCTCAACCTGTGGAGTTAACTGCTCTGATAGTCAACACTAGCCATCTCCCCAATTGGAATTGTAGATGAAATAATAATCCATAAAGTATTTGAATCAAACACTCACTTTGATTCTTTTACGGGATTACGGTCTTGCTTAGATAATCTACTGATGTAAGTTGTCTTTCTCGCAATGTAAACGTTCTTACAGTGCCATTTATCATCAATTTGAACTTAGACAATCAATGAGCTAATATTTGTTTGTCACAATTTTGCTATGCATGTAAAACTTGAAAGATAGAAACACAAAAGTCATAATAGTGAAATGTGAAATTAACTTTATTTGTTCATTCATTGTTCAAATACATAGAAAAAGATTACATGTTTACTTAAATATAGGCACATTTCCCAACACGAAGTGCATCATTAGATAATCTGGCACATATAGTGCAAACTGGTGCACGAAGTGCATCCTGACACACAAAACGTATACTGACACACGAAGTGCATCCTAGTACAAAGCGCATCCTAGCACACAGAGTGCATCCTAGCACATGAGGTGTATCCTAACACATAAGCGTATAATCCCGTACACAATCCAATCTTATGGTATGCCAACTATATTCGACTCAGCTCGACTAGTTAATAGGATACCAATGCTCAATTACATTTTGCAATTCAATACATATATAATTTCTCAATTATGATCAAATTCACGATGCAATTCATCATTAATACACATATACTTCATGTCATACAACATTTCCATCCAATTTCCATATCACATATCATATTCCAAGCAATTCATACCATTTTCTATTCCATTCATTTTACTCATCTATCTTTATATTCCATATCAAACTCAACCAAAACAATTCATATTATCATCATATACTCATCTTGATATTCAATCATTCATTTAACTTATATATGCAAGCAAATTAAACAATCCTGAATCATAAAAGTACAAACCGAGATTTCACGTCACTCGTCAAAAACTTTTGCTTTTCCTTTCCTTCTCGAAGGTTCTGCATTGATGTTAGCTATGTACAGTGTAACACCCCTCATCCGTATTCATGCCCGAATAGGGTTACAAAGCATTATCAGACTTACGAAACAATCAAACAACTATTTAACTTACAATTGCTCAATTCAAACATTAATCATTCAATCTTAATCAATTTGTCCCTATTAAGAGCCTACGATGCCTTAAACATGCTTTGAGAGTGGTTCGAGACTAAACCGATAACTCAGGAAATTTTTAACACTTAGCAAATTTCTCTTCAAATCAGGGGACACACGTCTGTGTGGCCAGGCCGTGTGTCTTACATGGCCACCAGACACGCCCGTGTCATAGACCGTGTGAAAATAGGGGGTACATACTGACTTAGGTCAAACGGCCAACCACACGTCCTTGTGTCTAGCCCGTGTGCCCTTCGAAGTGGCCACACACGCCCATGTACCAGACCGTGTGTTAGGCTGTGCCAGACCTGTAGGGTATACTGACTTATGCAACACGGCCAAGTCACACGCCCGTGTGTAAGGCCGTATGGAGCAAACTGACTTCATTTCAATTTCCACACTAGGGGACACACAACCATGTATCATGACCGTGTGTCACACACGACTAAGACACACGCCTTTGTCTCTGCCCGTGTGGACAAAAATAGGCTATTTACGAAGCCATTTTGCCATCCATTTTTGCACATACCTAAACCAAACCAAATGGTACCAAATCACAGCATAATTAGCATTCAATTCAGCCACATTCAAGACTAATCCATACCATTTTCAATACCAACGTTAAACATGTTTATAACTCAAGTTTGACTCAACCAAAACCTACTCAAATACATATACCAATCAACTAATTTAACCTTTACCTAACATACCCCATTTTTGTACCAATTCACTAACAAGATACCAATTCCACAAACTTCATAATATGGTCATTCACATATCCATCCAAAGAACTCAAATATCAACATATACGCACATATAAGTACATAACCAAATTAAGCCAAATTAAGCCAAATCTCATGGCTATGTTTACAACTCAATTCATTTGGCCAAAGTCACTACCAAAACATAACCAATATAACAAAAATACCTATACATGCCATATACTTAAAACATAGTTTCAAAAGTACCAAAAAGTCAGTGGATAGTGTGGTGAAGTCTCCGATGATCTCCGGATCCAAGCTAGCTTTGAAATCATTATAAAATATGGAAAAGCAACAAAGTAAGATATATAGCTTAGTAAGCTCCTATGTTAATAATAAGCTACTATCATCATTCATTAATCATTCATATAACAGAAAACAATGTATAACAAACCTATTAAATCTTAAGTCATTATATGATCATTCATATATCTTATCAAGGAACTCATCAATTTCTTAGTTTTCAATACTCAATTCATTTCTGTACGTACCTGTGCCATCTCATACCAATCTCATACTCAATCACATCCTTCATTTACCCGTTGAACCATTCGGAGTAGAAGTCGGATACTTAAGGTCTCGCTCGATGAGTACCTATTCCATGGCCCGTAACCAAATCAAGGTAACTTATTCGAAATTCTGATATCGTGGCCCGAAGCCAAATCAGCCAATATGCATGGCCTGAAGCCAAATCGGTTTATCTCACACACATAGTGCTAAATCATGGCCCGAAGCCAACTCAAGTATACCTAATGACATGTCACTAGCATCCTAAACTATTCCTAAGGTTCAACCGGGATTTCAACTATTGAATCTTCATCGAATCATTTCCGAACTCGTTCGTAATCACATAATCACAATTCATTCTATATCAAAGCATATAAAATACATTTGAAATGAAATTATAACATACGAGCTTACCTCGAATGTTAAAACGGTGAATCGAGTCGATTAGTCGATAACTTTTGTTTTTCCCCAATCTAGATCTGAATTCGGCTTTTCTTGATCTAAATATATTCAAAATCGACTTATTCAATCATCTTTTCATTTCCAAAACATACTTTAAAACACATTTACACTTTACCCCACATATTTCACATTTTTCACAATTTAGTCCTTATTGCATAAAATCACAAATTAGTGTAATTCCAATTATATCCATGTTAGCCGAATTACTATTGTTCCCCTAGCAGCCCATATTTTTCATTTATTTCACATTTTAAGCAATGACTTTACACATTTCTCAATTTAATCCCTATTTTGCATTTTCTCTAAAAATCACTTAACAAAACTTATATATCTCACAACCAACATTCATAATCTATCAAGAAACTCAAAAATACATGCTTATTCATCAATAGAAACATTCAACATCTTTAACAGTTTTGCAAAATAGTCCCTGGGCTAGCTAGTACTAGCTGCAATGATCTCAAAAATATAGAAGTCATTAAAAACGGGACAAAATCCATACCTAATTAAACATAAATGTCTTGGCCGAACCCTAGCTTCCTTTCTCCTTATGAAAATTGGTTCTTGATGTTTTTGGAAGAAGATGAATGAAATTAATGGCATTTATTTTAATTAATTAACTTTTATTTACCAATTACCAAAAATAACCTTAATGAACATTAAGTATTTCAAACTTACCAAGCCAATATCATCCACTATCATGTTAATGGTCTATTTAAAACATAAGGACCTAAAATTTAAGGTTCTATAGATATTTGACACATTTAGCTAATAGAACATGCATTTTACACCTTATTCGATTTAGCCCTTTTTATCAAATTGACCAATCAAATGATAAAAGTTCTTAACGAAATTTTCACACCAACTCTAAATCATACTGTAAACATTAAAATAATTATAAAATAAATATTTTTACCTCAGATTTGTGATTCTAAAACCACTATTCTGATTTAACTAAAAACGGGTTGTTACAACACTCCCCCCTTAGGGATTTTCGTCCTCGAAAATCTTACCAGTGAAAAGGTTAGAGTATTGTTTTCTCATAGCTTCCCCAGGTTCCCACGTAGCTTCTTCGATCCTGTGTTTATGCCAAAGAATCTTCACTAGGGCTATGCGTTTATTTCTCAATTCTTTGATTTCACGAGCTAAAATCCTGATCGTTTCTTCGCTATACGTTAAATCAGTCTGTATCTCAACATCTACCAGAGAAATCACATGTGACAGATCGGATCTGTATCGACGTAGCATAGAAACGTGAAAGACACTATGAATCTTTTCTAATTCTGATTGTAAAGCTAATCGATATGCCACTTGTCCTATTCTTTCGATGATCTCGTACGGTCCGATGAAACGCTGACTCAACTTGCCTTTTCGACCAAATCTAAGGATTTTCTTCCACGGAGATACTTTCAAAAACACTTTATCACTAATTTGATATTCAATATCTTTTCATTTCAAATCCGCATATGATTTATGACGATCTGAAGCTGCTTTCAAACAATTGCAAATTACTTTCAGTTTCTCTTCGGTTTCTTTAATCAAATCAACCCCGTGAATCTGTCTCTCGTCAAGCTTAGTCCAGTACAATGGAGTTCGGCATTTATGACCATACAAAGCTTCGTACGGTGCCATCTTTATACTCGACTGAAAGCTGTTATTATACACAAATTCAACCAACGAAAAATATTTCTCCCAATGACCTTCGAATTCCAAAACACAACATTGGAGCATATCTTCGAGAATCTAAATTACTTGCTCAGATTGTTAGTCAGTTTGCGGATGAAAAGCTGTACTAAAATTCAACTTTGTACCCAAAGCTTCTTGCAATTTCTTCCAAAACGCGATGTGAATCTCAGATCTCTATCTGAAATAATCGAAACTGGCACCCCGTGCAATCTAACAATCTCAACAATATAGAATTTAGCTAATCTATCGAGTGAATAGTCAGTGCATATTAAAATAAAATGTGTTCATTTCGTCAATTGATCAACAACAACCCAAATTGCATCTTTCTTTTTCGGAGACTGAGGTAATCCCGATACAAAATCCATAGTCACTCTACCCATTTCCACTCCGGTATCATCATAGGCTGAAGTAAACCTAAAGGCACTCGATGTTTGGCTTTCACTTGCTAACACACTAAACATCTTGCTACAAATTCAAAAATGTCTCGTTTCATACTCGACCACCAATACAATTGTTTCAAATCATTGTACATTTTAGTACTTCCAGGATAAACGGATAAACAACCACTATGTGCCTCGTGTAAAATTTTCTGAATCAACTCTGGGTTTTTCGGTACACAGATTCTATCTCGGAACATTAAACAATCATCAGATCTGATCTGAAACTCTGAATCACTAGTCGACTCACACTGAACTCGTTTGGTTTTCAATTCAGTATCACATTTCTGAGCTTCACAAATTTGCTGAAGAAATAATGGTCTTGCTTTCAACTCAGCTACAATCGAACCTTCATCAGATAAAGTTAACTGTATATTTATCGCACTCTAAGCAAATAATGACTTTCTGCTCAGAGCATCAGCAACCACATTTGCTTTCCTCGGGTGATAATCAATTACTAACTCATAGTCTTTAAGTAACTCAAGCCATCTCCGTTGTCGCAAATTCAAATCTTTCTGAGTCATAATATATTTTAAACTCTTATGATCAGAAAATATGTGACATTTTTCTCCGTACAAATAATGACACCAGATTTTCAATGCAAAAACCATAGCAGCCAACTCTAAATCATGCGTCGGATAGTTCTTTTCATGCGGTTTCAACTGCTGGAGGCATAAGCTACAACTTTTCCTTCTTGCATCAATACGCAACCCAAACCGTTCAGTGACGCATCGCTGTAAATCACAAATTCTTTACCTGACTCAGGTTGAACCAACACTGGTGCCTCAGTTAATAATGCTTTCAACTATTCAAAACTTTGTTGACATTTTTCTGACCATTCAAATTTGACATCTTTTTGAAGCAGTTGTGTCATCGGTGTCGCATTCATCGAAAATCCTTTCACAAATATTCGGTAATAGCTCGCTAAGCCCAGAAAACTATGGACTTCAGATGCATTCCTCAGAGGTTTCCAGTCAACAATAGCAAAAATCTTGCTCGGGTCAACTCTAATACCTTTAGATGAAACAATATGCCCCAGAAATCCAACCTTTCGGAGCCAAAACTCACATTTGCTGAATTTAGCATACAGTTGCTTATCTTTCAAGGTCTGCAACACAATCCTCAAATGATCGGCATGCTCAAACTCATTTCGTGAATTGATTAGAATGTCGTCAATGAATACAACAACAAATCTGTCTAAATACGCTATAAAAATCCAATTCATTAAATCCATAAAAATGGCAGGAGATTAGTTAATCTAAAAGTCATAACAAGGAATTCATAATGTTCGTACCTCGTTCTGAACGCAATTTTCAACACATCCGAGTCTTAAACTCGCAACTAGTAATAGCCAGATCTCAAGTCAATCTTTGAAAACACTGTTGCACCTTTCAACTGATCAAATAAATCGTCTATTCTTGGCAACGGATACTTATTCTTTATTGTAACTTTGTTGAGCTGACGATAGTCAATACACATTCTCATTGATACGTCATTCTTCTTTACGAACAATACAGGCGCACCCCAGGGCAAAAAACTCGGTCGTGCAAAACCTCTGTCTCTCAATTCTTGCAACTGAGCTTTCAACTCTTTTAATTCTGTTGGAGCCATTCTGTACAGATATATCGATATCGGTGTTGTTCCTGGTACTAATTCAATGCCAAATTCAACCTCTCTGATCGGTGGCAAACACGATAATTCTTCTAGAAATACATCTAAAAAATCACAAACAACAGTTACAAATTCAATATTTGATTCAGACACCTTTGTATCCAGTACGTATACAAAATATGCATCATAACCCTTTTTCATACATTTCTGAGCTAACATAGACGATATCACAGTAGGTAATTCACTCGAACCATCAGACTCAATCCGAAGAATTTCACCGTTCTGACATTTCAATTCGATAATCTTTCATCTACAATTCACAACTGCATCATGCATAGTCAGCCAGTCCATACCCAGAATCACATCAAACTCATCGAACAGTAGAAGCATCAAGTCAGCTGGAAAGCAGTAACCCCGAGTCATCAAAGGACAATTCTTACAAATCTTATTAACTAAAGCAGACTTGCCTAAGGGGTTCGATACATTAATTACAAACTCTGTAGACTCGACATGTAAACAATTTTTAGACACCAAGTTCATACATATATACAAGTGTGTCGATCCAGGGTTAATTAAAGCAATCACATTAGTATCATAAAGAGAGAATGTAACGGTAATAACATCTGGGGACGACGTTTCTTCGCGAGCGCGAATAGCGTAGGCTCTAGCACGTGCTCTGGCCTCGGATCTCACAGCTGAGTCTCTAGCTATACCTCTACCACTGGATACATTTCCCGTATTTCTCGGTGGTCTCCCTCTCGCAGTCGTATTACTCAATCTTACATTCTGAACTTTTTCTTTCTCAGATAACTCTGGGCAATCTCAGATAAAGTGATCTGGTGAACCACATTTGAAACAAGCTTTAGTCCTCTTATTCCAACATTCACCAAAATGTCTTCTCCCGCACTGTTGACACTCGGGTTTGTTATTTCTCACACTGCCAACACTCGGGGCAGAGCTAGCTTGAGCTTTAGGATTCACATATAGATTTCTATGATATCTATTCTAATATCCCATTGATGCATTCGATCGACTATACGAATCTTGAGATTTCTTTGATGATGCATGATAAGGCTTATTCATTAGTCTTTTCTTCGAATCTCTAGCCTCTGAATCAACTTTCTTCTTTTCTCGACTAAAATCTTTAGCTTTGTAAACCTGTTCAACTAATACAATGAATTCTTTCAAATCTAGAATCACAACCAGAAGTTTAATGTCTTCGTTCAGCCCATCAACAAACCACTTGCACATTATCTCTTCGGTAGAAACATATTCTCGAGCATACTTACTCAACTGTACAAATTCTCTTTCATACTCGGTTACGGTTATACGATCTTGTTTCAATTCTAGAAATTCTTTATGTTTTTGATCAATGAACCGTTGACTGATATATTTCTTTCGAAATTCTGTTTGAAAGAATTCTCAGGTCACTCATTCTCTCGGCACTACAGACACCAAAGTATTCCACCATATGCAAAGTCTTTCAAAAGAGAAATAGCACACTTTAAACATTCAGCAAGCATACACGAAAGTTCATCAAACACTCGAATTGTATTTTCAAGCCAAAACTCGGCTCTCTCAGGATCATCGTCAACATTAGCCCTGAACTCTTCAGCCCCGTGTTTACGGATCTTTGTCAACTGGAGGCTTATTCAACTTTAAAACCTCGACTCCTTGAAGAGCTACAGGTACAGTTTGGGAATTAGGAGGGGGTGGAGGTTGTTGAGTAGCCGGGTTCGTTAGAATAAATTAAGTGAACCACTTATTCATCATTTGAAAAAAGGCTTCTTTAGCCTCTCCTCTCTGGCTACTCATTACGGGTCTAGATTTAGACGGTGCTATCCCTTGCGCGGGAGCAGGCGCATTTCTCTCAACCTCCTCAGCTATCGCTCGATTAGGATCCATTTTCTATATAAAAACACATTTTAAATGTCAGGAGTCATCACACTATCACAGTTTATATATGGCATGTATAGTTAGACTCTCATACACGCTACGTTAGTCCTATAGTCGACAAAACTATAGCTATGGTACTAATAAATGTAACACCCCTCACTCGTATTCATTGCCGGAATAGAGTTACGAAGCTTTATCAGACTTACAAAACAATTAAACAACTATTTAACATACAATTGCTCAATTCAAACATTAATCATTCAATCTCAATCAATTTTTCCCTATTAAGAGCCTACGAGGCCTTAAACATGCTTTGGGAGTGGTTTAGGACTAAATTGATAACTCAGGAAATTTTCAACACTTAGAAAATTTTTCTTCAAATTAGGGGACACACGCCCGTGTGGCCAGGCCGTGTGTCTTACACGGCCACCAGACACTCTCGTATCATAGACCGTGTGAAAACAGGGGGTACATACTGACTTGGGTCACATAGCCAACCACACGCCCATGTGTCTAGCCCGTGTGCCCTTCGAAGTGGCCAGACACGCCCTTGTACCAGACCGTGTGTTAGGCCGTGCCAAACCTGTAGGGTATACTGACTTATGCAACACGGCTAAGTCACACGCTCATGTGTTAGGCCGTGTGCCAATTATGGGGTATACTGACTTGTGCCACACGGCCAATCACACACCTATGTGTGAGGCTGGATGGAGCATACTGACTTCATTTCAATTTTCACACCAGGGACCGTGTGTCACACACAGCCATGTATCATGACCGTGTGTCACACACGACTAAGACACACGCCCGTGTCTCTGCCCGTGTGGACAAAAATAGGCTATTTACGAAGCCATTTTACCACCCATTTTTGCACATATCTAAAACAACCCAAATGGTACCAAATCACAACATAATTAGCATTCAATTCAGCCACATTCAAGACTAATCCATACCATTTTCAATACCAACATTAAACATGCTTATAACTCAAGTTTAACTCAACCAAAACCTACTCAAATACATATACCAATCAACTAATTTAACCTTTACCTAACATACCCCATTTTTGTACCAATTCACTAACAAGATACCAATTCCACAAGCTTCATAATATGGTCATTCACATATCCGTCCAAAGAACTCAAATAGTAACATATATGCACATATAAGTACATAACCAAATTCACCAAATTAAGCCAAATCTCATGGCTATATTTACAACTCAATTTATTTGGCCAAAGTCACTACCAAAACATAACCAATATAACACAAATACCTATACATGCCATATACTTAAAACATAGTTTCAAAAGTACCAAAAAGTCAGTGGATAGTGTGGTGAAGTCTCCGACGATCCCCGGATCCGAGCTAGCTTTGAAATCACTATAAAACATGGAAAAACAACAAAGTAAGATATATAGCTTAGTAAGCTCCTATGTTAACAATAAGCTACTATCATCATTCATTAATCATTCATGTAATAGAAAACAATGTACAACAAACCTATTAAATCTCAAGTCCTCATATGATCATTCATATAACTTACTAGTGAACTCATCAATTTCTTAGTTTTCAATACTCAATTCATTTCCGTACGTACTTGTGCCATCTGGTACCAATCTCATACTCAATCACATCCTTCATTTACCCATTGAACCATTCGGAATAGAAGTCGAATACTCAAGGTCTCGCTCGATAAGTACCTGTACCATGGCCCATAGCCAAATCAAGTAACTTATCTGAAATTTTGATATCATGGCCCGAGGCCAAATCAGCCGATATGCATGGCCCAAAGCCAAATCAGTTTACCACACACACATAGTGCTAAATCATGGCCCGAAGTCAACTCAAGTATACCTAATGACATGTCACTAGCATCCTAAACTATTCCTAAGGTTCAGTCGGGATTTCAAATGTCGTATCTTCATCGAATTATTTCCGAACTCGTTCGTAATCACATAATCACAATTCATGCTATATCAAAGAATATAAAATACATTTGAAATGAAATTATAATATACGAACTTACCTCGGATGTTAAAACGGCGAATCGTGTCGATTAGTCGATAACTTTCGTTTTTCCCCGATCTAGATCTGAATTCCGCTTTTCTTGATATAAATATATTCAAAATCGACTTATTCAATCATCTATTCATCCAATTTAGTCCAAAACATACTTTAAAACACATTTACACTTTTGCCCCACATATTTCACATTTTTCACAATTTAGTCCTTATTGCATAAAATCATAAATTAGTGTAATTCCAATTATACCCATGCTAGCGGAATTACTATTATGCCCTTAGCATCCCATATTTTTCATTTATTTCACATTTTAAGCACTAACTTTACACATTTCTCAATTTAATCCCTATTTTGCATTTTCTCTAAAAATCACTTAACAAAACTTATATATCTCACAACCAACATTCATAATCTATCAAGAAACTTCAAAATACATGCTTATTCATAAATGGAAAAATTTAAAATCTTTAATAGTTTTACAAAATAGTCCCTGGGCTAGCTTGTACTAGCTGCAACGATCTCAAAAACATATAAATCATTAAAAGCGGGACAAAAACCATACCTAATTGAGCATAAATGTCTTGGCCGAACCCTAGCTTCCTTTCTCCTTATGAAAATTGGTTCTTAATGTTTTTGGAAGAAGATGAATGAAATTAATGGCATTTGTTTTAATTAATTAACTTTTATTTACTAATTACCAAAAATAACCTTAATTAACATTAAGTATTTCAAACTTACCAAGCGAATATCATCCACTATCATGTTAATGGTCTATTTACAAACATAAGGACCTAAACTTTAAGGTTCTATAGCTATTTGACACCTTTAGCTAATAGAACATGCATTTTACACTTTACACGATTTAGTCCTTTTTATCAAATTGACCAATCAAATGATAAAATTTCTTAACAAAATTTTTACACCAACATTCAATCATACTGTAAATATTAAAATAATAATAAAATAAATATTTGACCTCGAATTTGTGGTTCCAAAACCTCTGTTCTGATTTAACTAAAAACGGGCTATTACATACAATCATATAGCATATAACACTATCAAATTCCATCCAATTCACAATCAAATACAAGATCAAGAATATTTTACAATTTATTTAATTTAGTCTTTAAACCAAGGACAATCATAACTTTTGATCTAAAGCTTTGGATTAGAATTCGATTTCACCTTTATTCATTAGGGACCCTATACTTTCTATCCCCAGCATAATTTCATAACATGTTTTCATTTTATTCAATTTTGTCCCTCCCTAAGGTAACATAGTTTACAATCAAGCTTTTTAAGCTTTACAATTTAGTCCTTTTCATAATCTAAGCTTAAGTTTTATCAATTTTACACCTAATTCTTTAGTTTCTCAACATGAAAACTTATCAAAATTTCACTAATTGAACAAATTGATACATGGGCTAGCTAAATCAAGTTTCATGATTCAATTTTCATAAAAATAAAAAAACATGGCTAGGGACTTATAATTAATGGCCGAATACGAAAATAGGTTAAAAGCTTTCTTCTTTTTCTTGGCTATGGCAAACGGTCATGAAATGAAGAGATGATGATGATGATGATGATGTTTATCATCTTTTTCCCACTAACTTTTCACTTATATAGTTAGATTAATTTGTAATTAAACATGTTTAATTAGTTTAATCTTAATTAATTAAGTACTAATCTTCGATTAACTTAATCTAATGACAGCTGCCATCACAATCCACTATCATCTAATTAAAATTGGTTTATTGTTCATTTTAATCTTTTGAATAATTACTATTTAAGTCCTCAAACCTTTTCCTAATTTAAACTCTATAGCGATTATCCAAAGGACTTAAATATTAAAATTATATTCTTTTGACTTGTCCAAAAAGTAAATAGTAAAATTCTATTTAAGTCCCCAAACCTTTTACTATTTTATCTAATTTTAATTTTGCTTTTTGGACAAGTCAAAAGAACCCTAGGCCTTAATTAATCACATTTTTTGCTAAATTACTTAACCAAATTTTAATATATCTATATATTAACTCCTTAAATATCCCTATGTAATATTTATGGATCTGGTTTATGAAAACGAGGTTCCAAAACCGCATTTTTTGACATAATTGGAAATCGGGTCGTTACATTTTTGTAACACCCCAAACTCGGCCCATGAGCCCTGACCGGATCTGGTATGTCACAGAGTAAAAACGGTTTGAAATATTTCGATTAATCGGTGAAAATCTGAAAATTTGTTGAGGTTATAAAACGGTGTCCATTAAAAACTCAGATGGGTTGATTTTATAACCATGGTTGAGTTGAAACCCTTTTTCCTTTGAAAAATATTTGATTATTTAAATTTTTAGAAACATCAGAGTTATTGTTAACTTGGTAAAATCTGCTACCCGATGGTAACATCTTTGAAAACTCGTAAAAGTTACCTATTTTGAAAACATTACTTTTAACCGATTTGTTTAACAATTTACAAATTCATTAGTAATATGGTAGAAGTAAAGTAAAAACAACTACTTAAACATCAAAATAACAACTAGCGGCCTTATTACAATCCAAACCAAAATTTAGTAAATAATAAACTTTAACTGTGCTAAATAAAAATTCAAATCCAAAGAACAAGCATGGCCGCCTCGAGTCCTCTCCGGCTCCATCTCCGCGATCTACTCATCTACAAAATGATATGGGAAGGGGTGAGTCACCAAGACTCAGTGTATAAATCCCCAACCCAGAAGTACAAACTCATACACAAAATATTAGTAAGACATGCAAAACATGCAACCCAAAACTAGCCATCCATACTCCTTTAACTACCCCGTGTGGTCAAAACCACTGGTGGTCAAAACCACTGGTGACCGGAGTCACAAATCAAGTGATGGGGCCAACCCATCGTGTGGTCAAAACCACTGATGACCATAGGTCACAATTATCAATATGTGGTCAAAACCACTGGTGGTACCAAACCACTGGGACTTAGTCACAATTTATATCAACGGTGTGGTCAAAACCACTGGTGACCGAAGTCACAATTAAACTGATGGGGCCAACCCATCTTGTGGTCAAAACCACAGGTGACAGTCCATAGAGAATATTCCCCCTCCTTTCTTCAATCCCATTACCAATATGCTCATAACATGCTTAACATATTATCATAAATCACGCATATAAGTCATGGCATAGCATATTACCCATCATGTCATTCATGTAACATATTTAAAATCACAAGCGACTTACCCGGAATCCATGCTCATGCCCACAAGGCAAACCACTATCACAATAGTTAACTGTAACATAATAAGCAATGCCAACTAATAAAGTGCGTAAGAGTTTTACACACCTGTCTAACCGTAGATCTAATGAGAAATCCCGAAACGTATGCCTTTACTCCTCCTACAATCGGTCACTATGGTTAGTATCCCAAAAAGCCTTATTCGGCTAAACTAATAATCCCGAAGGACTAATCGCACCCATACCCAAAATATGGCCCCTAGGCCGAATCTTTATTATCACTTACCAAAGCAAATTGAAATCCCGGAAGCCTCTGTTTTCCTTTGTTGATTAGCCCCTAAATCATAATGTACATTCGGTTATACTTAGATACCAAAAATGGCCTTTGGCCGAATACCAACAACCTCTTACCTTGCCTATCGAGATCCCGAAAGACTCCTTCAAAGTACCTTAGCATCGGCTACACACGAAACGTACACTATTAAGACACTTATACATATTCAATCACCCATACCAAGGCTTATTTCTCAAGCTTTCGGCACACCATAAAAGAAGAGAAGAGAACCCGATTATTAAGAAGAATACTCACCTCTATTGTTTCCTTGAAGAGACTAAAAGTGAAGAGATTCCGGCTATGGCTCCCGAGGGTTGATGAAGATATTCGGCTAACACCAAATGGAAGATGAAATTTTGAGTACAATGGAGGTGATAGGTTCGGCCAAGTAGAACAAAAGGAGAGAAGGATTTGAAGAATTTTGAGTAATGTGGCTAGAGAGAATTCGGCCAAGAAACAAATTGAAAAGAAAAGAAGAACAAATCAAATGAATTTCGGCACCTCCTTGCTATACTCAAAACCGATTGTGGATGTCCCTAAGGAGTCCTACATTCGGCCGTTTGCCCCATAATATGATAAATCTTATCTTTTGATTATCACCCACATAAACTAAATAAAAACAATGTTTATCCTTTATCCCATCCCTTTATCACCTCTTCATAATAATAAAAAAAATAAAATAATAGTTATCCCACACTTCCAGCCGAATTCAAAACAACCCATCAAGCTTATCTTCATCCACTTGTGAGCCCATGTGCAGACCACAAGCTCACCCCCTTCACACCAGCATAAAATAAAAAAAAATAAACCACCCATTGCTGCCCACGCCACTCGAACATGGGACCTCACGAAGCAAGCTGTAACAACGCCCCTAGCCATTTTGCCAAGGCGTTTCTTTGTGATATAAATTCGTCACAATTTCTTTTAAGAGCTCCCACGTTAGCTCCCCCTTGCCTTAACGCCAAAACAAAAATAAAACATACCTTGCGCCTCCATCATGACTCGAACTTGAGTCCTCCCTCCTGCTTGGGGCGACATTCACCCAGGCCCTAAGTGGCAGCCCCAAGGCACTTTACCAGTCCGACTTTCCTGTCCACCAACTCCCACAAATTCTTTTGAAACCTCCTTAACTTAGCCCCTTCCTTTTTAACGTCAAAAAGCCCAAAAATAAAACGCACCCTTTGCAGCCACCATGATTCGAACCTCCTCCCCTTGACAACTCCGCGTGACGCACGCTCCTCAGCACCTAGGTAGCGTCCCAAGCCATCTTGCCAATCGGTTTCTTATGTCAACCTTCCCCAAAAATTTCTCTTAACCCCTATCTCACCTAGCTCCCTCCTCTTAAGCACTAAAAAGAAATTTTCAGCCCTAAGTCAGACCTAGCCCAGTTATGACTAGACCCTAGATCATAATAATTTTTTTTCCAAGCAAGCACATGAAAAAAAAAATTTAATTCCAAACAACCCCTAATTCAGGATGTTACAATTTTTATTATATTTTATGCTTAAAGTTTGATTAAAGTAATAATTCTATTTTTTATTATTTTTACCATGCAAATTCCGAATGTTGTGATCAAGGAATTATCAAAACCAAATGGTTTGTATTTTCTCTTAAATATTTCCATTACGACTCTTTCAAACCAGATGGTGTATTGGTTTTACCATCTTTATTTAGGTAACGTAAAAATTTAACACAGAAAAAAAGTTCTGCGATGGAACACGATGGGAACGATGACGGAGAGCCAGCGAATCGAGCAACAAAAAAGTTCGAATTCGCAACATTGAGGAAAATCAAGACGTCATGATGGAAGCAGCAATAGCCTCTAGGAAAACCCTTTCTTGGAAGGATCGATTGATGGGAACAGGACTTTACACGAATGGGGAAACAGCAAACGCAGGAGGACCAGACGAAGAAGATGACTTTGAGGTTTCGGAGGGCGATGTGGAGCGCTCGATTATCAATGGCATTCCCTCGATTAAGTTTTCTGAGCGAATCAACTAGATTCTCATAAAACAAATGGAATACATAGTAGTAATCAAATTGCTGGGAAGGAATATTGGATATGCTACCTCGCAAAACAAAGTCACTGCGTTTTGGAAACTTCCCAACCATTCAGACTAATGGATGTGGAGAATTGTTACTTTCTGGCTAAGTTCAAGAACTCCGAAGATTACGAGAGGGCTGTGTCAAAGACCTTGGGTAGTCTTTAGACAATACTTAACGGTACAGCCATGGACCATGGAATTCAACCCTGCTTAGTCGTACCCTAGTACAGTTATGGCCTGGATCCGACTCTCTGGATTGCCAGGGTACATGTACAAACGGCAAGTTTTACGGGAAATAGGAAAGACAATCGGGAAAGTCGCAAAACTAGACTTCAATACCGATAATGGGGTAAGAGGTAGGTTTGCAAGAATGGAGTATTCATCAACTTAGATAAGGCATTGATTTCTCAAGTCTTTATCAATAGAGTAGTCCAACGGATTGAATACGAGCACCTCCCAACAGTGTGCTTCCAGTGTGGACATTACGGGCATATTAAGGAAATTTGCCCTAAAAGGGAGGTGGGATTGGAGGACATCGGTGAAGAAACCTTAGGCGACAAAACAAATCAGAAGCATACCATGGGCGAAAACACAGGAGAAAACGCCAATATAGGAGCATATGGCCTGCGGATGCTTGTCGAAAGGAAGATAAGGAGACCGGGGAGAGCAGGACGAAAAGATGCAAGCGGAGCCGCAACAGGGGTGAAAAGAAAATCAAGGTTCCAGAACTTGGAAAACCTAGATGGCAACGTGTAACAGCCCGGTTTTGGGGCTAGTCGGAACAGTGGTCTCGAGACCACTAATCCGAGGTTGAGGAAAATTATTTTGATATTATTTTATGTGTCGTAACATGTTTATAGGGATGCATGAGAATTTTGGTACCTTAATTTTAACGATTGATTGCATAATTGCGAAAAAGGACTAAATCGCATAAAGTGCAAAAGTTCTAATTTACAAGGTAGAGGTGTCTAATAGCCATAGAATATTAAATTGAAGGTCGTTAAAGTGTAATTAGGCCATATTGAGAGTGTTGGCCAGCCATAGGAAGCTAGGGGGACAGGAGCATTAATTTTAGTCAAATTTGGTGACATTAGGTGATAAAAGATGAATAAAAAAATGCTAAAAAGGAAATATATCATCTTTCACTATTCACTCTTCACCTCCACCGAAAATTTCAAGCTTATAGGGGTTTTGAATGCTTTAAAATTTTAGCCAAGTTATCTCTGTAACGACCCAAAATCCGTGGGCACCTGAAAAGTGTGTTATCGGGCCTCCGTCTTAGTAAATCGAGTTAGTAAATAATTATTAGGAGTAATTATGAGTCTAATAGTGTGTTTAATTAGATTTTTATATAGTGAATTTAGCTTAATTTAAAGTAATTAGGAAAAAGGATCAAATTGAATAAGGAGTAAAAGTCTAATTATAGATTAAAAGAAAGTAAAAAGGATCAAAATGGCAAATATGCCATTTAGCATAAGTTGAGGCGGCATACATGCATAAAAATCTAAGATTTTATTTAAGTTATATAAAGATATATATATATATATATATATATTATAACATAAAGAAAGAAGAAAAGAAACAAAACAAAGAAACAGAGAGCATTTCGACACATGGGAAAGAAAAGAAAGAAAGAAGAGAAAAATGAGAAATTAGGGATTTGAAGCTTTAAGCTTTAAAAGGTAAGTCAATTTAGCTATTTTCTCTTAATTTTGATATTTTAGAAGCTTTGAAGCAAGATTTTGATGAAACTAAGTTGATATTTTGAGAGTTTTTAGGTTTTTATATAGTTGATGGTGAAGAAAAAGATGAATTATGGATTAAATTAAATGAAATCTAAGTTAAAATTAGTAAAAGGATTAAATTGTAAGGTAAGCTATAAGTTTTCTACTATAGGGATTAATTTGGAAGAAATTATAAATTAGGGTTTTATTATGAAAATTATATAATCAAGTTGAATATGGAAGGAATTTAAGTAGAATCAAAGCATGAATTAAGTTAAGAAAATAAGTAAACTAGGATTTAATTGCAAAATAAGTCATAAGAAAACAACTTTAGGACAGCAGCAGAAGAGTAACTTTGAAAATTCACTAAAAATGGTATAAATGGAAGTAGAAGTTGAGTGAGATATGAAATTAAAGCTTATTGCGTCTATTTTCATATGAAAGAAACAGAGAAAGCAAAGAAATTCTGTATTTGGAGATATTTAGATTTTTGTAAGACTGGTTCAGAGTGATTTCGAGATCCCCTATTCTGACTTGGAAAAATCATTAAAAATTGTACAAAAATAATTTTGGGACATAATTTACATGGTTAGATTCCTTAATGAGTCTACTTTTATAAGAAACAAACTAGAACATCATTTGAATTCTGTACAAAAATATAATTAAATTTTAGCAAAGAGTGGTCGAAACTATCAGACAACAGAACAGGGGTGATTTCAAAGAATAAACTGTACTTATTGGATAAATAAAAAATTCTGAAAAGTTTATGGCAAGCAGATATATGAGTCTAGTTTCATATAAAATTTACGGATCTTAATTTGGAATTTTGTAACTCAAGATATAGATAATTTAGTGACAATGACTCAGGTAGACAGCTTTGAAAGAACTTATAAGTAAATAATAGAATTGTGTATAAAGAATGTGGAATGAAGAGGAAGAGTAGAAATTGAATAAAATTCAATTATTTATTCTAATTTAATGTTGTAATTAATAATGTAAATTATTATTATTTTCGTAGCTAAAAAGGAACTCGAGGCATCAACCCACAAAGGAAAGGAGAAGGTTACTGAGGAATAATCAAGCAAATTTGGGTTTGTATTACTATAATTCAAATTATTTATTTATTCATTAAATGTTAAATTAATTTATGTATATGGTAAGTAAATTATAAGGTAAGTGTTTTTATTGAATTGAATGGAAATTGAGTTGAATGATGAATATGTATTGAAATTGAATTGTATGTGGATTGAAATGGAAAAGTATAATTGATATTGAAATTGAATTTGTTATGGAAATGAAAATGAAATTGAGAACTGAAATACCCTATTAACTAGTCGGGCTGAGTCGGATATAATTGGCATGCCATAGGATTTGGAAGAGTACGGGATTTATCGGCTTTGCCGATTAGGCACTTTATGTGTCGTAAATCAGGCACTTTATGTGTCGTATTTCAGGCACCTCGTGTGTCGTATCAGACACCTCATGTGTCGTTTCAGGCACTTATATGTCGTATACTGATCAGGTACTATGTACCATTTTAGGCACAATGTGTCATACTGGTGTGTTTGGGTTGGATTCCGTGTATCCGTTAAAGTCCGAGTCTGTTAATAGGGGTAAATAAGGAAAAGGTTAAATTGAATAAAATGAAATGGTTGAGCCATTGGAAGAAATGCGAAAATAGAACATGAACTGAAAAATGTGATTGGAATATGAGTGTGAGAATGGAAAGTATGAACCATTGGTTCAAGAAATGGATAGTGGCTCAACATGATTGTGTATTATTTCAATTGTTGAATAGCTTTAATTGAATTGTATGAATATATTGAGAATGACAAACTTATGTTTGAATTGGTTTAGTAAAACTAAAGTTATATGATTTAATGATATGATTATTATGTTTATAATTTGAATTATGTTAATACCACTGAGTATATGTATACTCAGTGTACGGTTGTTTCCGTGCGCAGGTTGTAGAAGTCAAATACTGAACCAGCATCCGAAGCCAGACCCGACTTCAGCAAACTTTTGGTGATGTATATTTCCTTTTTATAATGTAGCATGTACGTAGGTTGTGTATAAAGGTTATTATGTTTTGAATGTAAATGGTTAAAAATGTTAGTATTACAAGTTTAAGAATTATAATGAAAGAAGTTTATCTATTTTAATCTAACTAATACTTTGATAAATTTAAGTTGATATTATATTGATTGAGTTTGATTAGAAGGTATTTAGAATAGAAAATGAATATATGAAATAAATTGGTTGAATTGGTTATGATTGAAATGAATACGGTTTAATTTACAGGGGCTTTTATATGATAATAAGCAGAAATGCTGCCGAAATTTATATTAAACAAAATATATTCTGAAATACTTAAACGAGTCCCATTTTACTTTTAATACAGACTTTAGACTTTGAAGGTTCATAATAAGGATCAGTTATTAAAATTATACTATGAATGTTATTTTTTTTAGAATTATTTGCAAATTATCTGATATGTCCGGTAATGCCTCGTAACCCTGTTCCGGCTATGGTTCGGGGTTAGGGGTGTTACAATCTCCCTACAAGTAAGTGATTTTAGAGGTCTTTCTTGTTGATTTTTGTGTTTTTAGAACCCCCAAAGCTTAAGCTAGCTAATGAGAGGACTAAATTGCATTATGGTGGGAAGTCTAAGGACTTGCCATGAGAGTATTTATGTTGTTAACTGAGTTTTTATTAAAGAAAATGAATGTTAGAGAGATGAGAAACAACTTTTGTGAAAGGTGTTTGCATGAAAACACCTAAATAGGACTTAAATGCAAAGAATGAATTTGTGTCATAAATGCATGAAATGGTGAGAATGGTGAGTAGTTGTAAGAGAAATAAATGTTCAGCTAGACTTGTTTATTGAGAAAATGTGTTGAAAAATAAATTACGAGCTTAGGGGCAAAATCGTAATTTTGCCATAGTACAAGGGCAAAATGGTCATTTTGGCCCAAGTATAGATTTTGATGTATTATGATCATAGAATGATCTAAACGAATGAATTTCATTATTATAGATCAAGAAGAGCGTGGAATCAACCTTGACCGTGGAAAAGGCAAGGTGACGGATTAAATCGTTAGTTAAAACGTGTTGCACCGAGGTAAGTTTATGTGTAAACAATGCATATTCATGTAAACATTATGTTACTAATCAGTGTATGGCATGATTGAAAACATGTGTGGTTTAAATGGATTGAATGTGGTAGTCATTGAATAATTACTGTGTAAACGATGAAATAATCATATAAATGTGTAATGACGACACTTGTTGGTGGGCTAAGTGCGATACCATCGTAACTAATCTTTTTGGTGGGCTATGTGCGATACCACCCTAATAAAGGCTGTTGGTGGGCTAAGTGCGAAACCACCGAGTAATTTAACTACGAGCAAAGGAATTAGAGATAGTAATGTATTGTATTATGTGATTTTGTGATGCTAAGTGCAGGGGAACCTGTTAATGAATGTATGCATTATGCTTATGATATGGTGGAAATGTGGGAATGGAGAAAATGAGTAAGCATGATCATGAATGTAGATTGTTTCTTGTTTAGTATATAATGCTATGTAATTGTTTAATACATGTTGTAAGGTTATATTGTTTACATGTAAACTTACTAAGCTTAAAGCTTACTCCCCCTTCTCTTTTTCCCTTGTTTTATAGAGTTTAAGAGCCAAGCCGAGATACGAAGATATTCAAAAGATCGCCCATACTATCAACTCACCTCGGTATACCTAGATTTAATGATTTTGTACATGGCATATATAGGGCTAGACTAGTTAGATTATTTTGTCATTTTGGCCAAAATGTATTGGCTCTTGTTAAGATAACTATTTTGTATATTGTCATGGTTGATGGCTCACCTTATCATTTATGAAATTGCAAAATTATCTATGGAAGTTCATATTGAAATTATGAGATGTTTATTAGTATGTTGAATGGGTACATGTAGTGTAAGTTATAGGGGTGCAAAGAGCTTGGCATACAGCCTTGTTCTTGTCCACATGGGTAGGCACACTAGCGTGTGTCTAGGCAGTGTGTGACACACGATCAAGCCATGGGCGTGTGCCCTGGCCATGTGAAGTCTGCATCTTGAAATTGGAATTTGAATTGTCACACGGTTGAAGCACACAGGCGTGCCCAGGCCGTGGGGAAATAATCAGAGGCGACCACGGTCCAGCCATATGGGCGTGTGTCCAGGTCGTGCGACTCAAGTCAATGTTGACCATGGGCGTGTGAGATGATACACGGGCGTGTCATCTAGTCCACGGGTGTGTGACCCCTGTTTAGGTGACATTTTCTAAACGTGTCAAAGTTTTCGATTTATGTCCGATATTTTTCCGGTGATTAGTATAGGGCCCTATAGGCCCATTATAAAGAAATTAGATGTAAGATTGAAAATGCTTGAATTTGGAATTGAGTTTGCTAACCCAAAGCTATATGACCAAGTGAGTCGAGTCCGGTAATGCCTCGTGCCCGGTTTCGGTACAAGATACGGGTAAGGGGTGTTACACAACGAGTTGGAACAGGCCACACCAGGCCTTCCAAAGACGGGCTCAGGAGAAGAGGGTGGTCTTGTGCACATAATCCAGACCCAACAATATATAGATGGGCCGAACCTGGGGCAACAAACAACATACTTCCCTTGGCCCAACAGGAAAACTGGCATGGACTTGGGAAAAGCCAATTTAAGTCAAGGGTCTGCGGGTTTGGATAAAAGGAAGACTGTAAGCCCATCACCATAGAGCATGGGCCAGTAAAAAGAAATGAAAGTTGACATAGAAACTGCTGGGGCCGTCCATGAAAATAAAAAAACAAATAATAAAGTTTGAGTCTAAAAGAAAATGCCACAGATTCACATGAAGGTCAAACTCAATGTGCCAGATCAGGCCCAATGGAGGAAATAGCTAGGACTCTAAAGAAAGAAAAATCAGATCCAGTTTGCGGTGATGACAACAACAAATGATCAGACTTTCTGTGTAACTTGGAACTATTGGGAGTATTAAGCTACACTACTGTAGAAAATAATGAGGGGCAATCTAATCAACCTCTACAAGAAATTATAAAGCTCCCAACAACAGGCATCCTTGATGCGGCCAAGCACTCGGTAGTACTCTTTAAAGAAATTTCTCAAGGTACAAAAGAAGAGCCGATACAGAAGAATAGAGATAAAGTGCACCAGGTTGTTTTTCCAGCAACACGAAGCATTATGAAAACAAGGAACTCCCGAATAGGAAGAAATCTCAAAGTCAACAAAGAAAAAGGTAATCCCTTTAAAGCTTCTCCATCAAAAATTACAACATCTAAATCCATTAGTAGTATGGTTGAATTATTGCAAAACCAAGTTCAAAAAGGGTTACTAAACGAAGTCCCTAAAGAGATAGTCGGAAAAATAAGAGATCAGGCAGAAAACAGGCAGTAATTTTCAAACTTCATTACTACTTTCGTCTTTTTATACAAATGGCCTTTAGAATCTCAATTTTATCATGGAATTATCAAGGATGCGTAAGTGAAAAATTTTCACGTACTTTTAAAAAGTATAACAGAGAACATCAGATGGACCTCATTAGTTTATTAGGACCTAGAATCAGTGGTCGTAAAGCAGATGAAGCAATCGCAGAACTAGGATTATAGCATTCTCATCGAGTGGAAGCTAGAGGATTTTCGGGGGGAATATGGATTGGTCGGAAGTCCTCCGTCAACCTTGAAATTCTCCAAAATCATCCCCAATACATTCTCACACAGATATCATAGGACTCCCAAAAAGCTCTAATAGCTTTCGTCTATGGAAGCCCCAATAAAACGAAGATGAGTTGTCTGTGGGAAGTCTTAAAGGAAACTATTCCAATGACCAATATCCCCTAGTTGGCGATTGGGGATTTTAATTCTATTCTGTCCAGAAATGATAAGAAGAGAGGGATTTCAATTGGAAAACGTTGTCCCCTTTTCGGAGAGTTTGTTGAAATAATGAGTTACAAGATCTAGGATTCTGAAATCGCTCTTTCACATGGCAAAGAGGAGGGATATTTGAATGGCTAGATCGAGCAATTGGCAACATTCCTTGGATCTGTACCTTTCCAAAGAGCCTAGTAACGCACTTAGTGAGAATTAAATCTGACCACCGACCCTTTCTACTGGACTTATGCCCAAATGTCAGTTCAGTAAAGGGACGACCCTATCTGTTCCTAGTAGGATGGGCTCAACACCAAGATTTCTCCAGTATGATTTCAAATCTATGGGAATATAATGGCGACATATCGTTCGCACTAAGAAAGCTTACTTTAGGACTGAAAGAATGGAACAAAAATATTTATGGCCACATTGGAACCCAAAAACGGGAAATAATGCAAAAGCTAAATAAGATCCAGTATACCCTAGAAAAAACAAATTCAGCAGTCTTATTCCAAAAAGAGATGAAATTACGAGAGGAGTTGGAAAACGTTCTAAATCATGAAAAATTACTCTAGAAGCAAAAATCAATGTGTGACTGGCTCAAATTGGGAGACAGGAATACAGAATTCTTCCATGGTAGAACCCTTCACAGACGAAAGGTTAATCGAATCAATGCCCTACGCAATGCAAACGGAGATTGACTCTATGAGGCAAATGAGATTCAGGAGGAAGCAACACAATATTTCTAAAAACTTTATGGGGAAAATCTGACAAGAGGAGTACCCTTCTAACTAACCACTTTCCCCAATTGGATCAAACAGATAAGGAATTTCTAGGGAGAGAAGTCTCCAATGAAGAAGTTAAGGCGTCACTTTTGATATGGCTCCTCTAAAAGCCCCAGGTAGTGATGGCTTTCATGCTCTCTTTTTCCAAAAACAGTGGGACCAAATTGAAGTACAGTTTGCAAATGGGTTAAAGGAATATTCAGAGGCAAATCCATAGAGCCTGAATTAAATAATACACTTATTTTACTAATTCTAAAAGTCGCCCAACCTGATGAAATATCCTAGACCCGTCAGTCTTTGCTCAGTCCTCTAAAAATTAGTTATGAAAGTTATTGCTAACAGGTTCAAAATAGTTTTTCCGAAAATCATTTCACAAGAACAGGCAAGATTCATTGCTGGACGAACAATCTCTGACAATACCATCATTGCTCAAGAGGTTATACACTCCATGCGAGGAAAGAGTAGGAAATGGATGACAGTCAAAATTGATCTGGAAAAAGCATACGACAGGGTTCAATGGGACTTTATTGATAGTTCTATTTAGGCTGCAGGCATTTCAGGTTACCTATGGAAAGTAATTATGTCATCCATCTCGGCATTTACAATGCAGATTTTATGGAATGGAGTTCCCACTGAAAAATTTCAACCATGAGAGGAGTTAGGCAAGGATGCCCTCTATCACCATAGCTCTTTGTACTATGCATGGAATGGTTGGGGCACAGTCTTCACGCAGCAGTTAATACAGGGGCATGGAACCCAATACGATTACCAAGATCAGAACCAACCTTATCACATCTCTTCTTTGCTGATGATCTAGTAATCTTCTCAAAAGTCGACATAAATCATAGCTTACTTTTAAAAGATATCTTGAAATGTTTCTGTGAATACTCGGGGCACCAGATTAATGCATGCAAAACCAATATTTTCTTCTCAAGCGGAGTAGATGATACCATGTGCAACAGAATAAGCCAACTACTCAGATTTCAGAGAGTCTAAGAATTAGGGTCTTACTTAGGAATCCTGTTTTTACATAGACTAATCACTAAAGCTATATGGAGTTTGTTATTGAGAAAGTTAGAGCCAAATTATGTAATTGAGATGTCAAGCAACTCTCGATTGTAGGAAGGTATACTTTGGCCCAATCAATACTACTCTCTATCCCAAACTACTTTATGCAATCCTTACAACTCCCAAAAGGAGTGTGTGAAGAAATTGAACGGTTAGCTAGACAATTCATCTGGGGATCTAATACAGGGAATCAGAAATTGGCTTTAGTCGATTGGAACTCTATTTGCCAACCTCGCAAGAATAGAGGATTAGGCATCCGACATCTAAAAGATCAAAATGCTTCTTTCCTTTTAAAATTAGGTTTCAATCTAATTTCTAAAACGGAAAGTCTGTGGGTAAAATTCTTAAGATCTAAATATCGAATGGTAGAGGCGATCCCAGAAAACATCACACGAGGAAACTGTTCAGTTCTTTGGAGAGGAATTGCGAAAGTCTAGCCACTACTAAAAGAGAACCTTTATTGGTCTATTGGAACAAGAGATAGTGTCAACTGTTGGGAAGATCCATGGGTCCCAAAAATAGGTCCATTCAAAACACATGCATCATGAACGGAAGGGCTTGCCATGGAATGCTTAGTCAAAGACATGGTTACAGCAAAGGGTACTTGGGACATCAATGCTTTTCGAAATCCACAACTACAATACATAATTCAGAAGATTACAAACATTCCCCCTCCACATCCTCAAGCAAGTCCTGATAAAATCTTTTGGATTCACACATCAAATGGGAAATTCACAGTTAAAAGTGCGTACCAAATGCTAAAAGGAAACACATGGAACGAGCGAGAGTGTAAATGGAAGGACGTGCGGAAATTTCAAGGACCTCAACGAGTGCGTTTCTTCTTATGGCTAGTTTATAAACATCGATTGCTCACTAACTTTGAACGAGTTAAAAGAGGAATTAGCCAAACAGAAACATGCCCCGTTTGCTATTATGAGACGGAAGACATTTTGCATGCCCTTAGGGATTTCTCAGTTGCAAAAGATACTTGGAAAATAATTGTACCAACATCAAGGTGGTCCCAATTTTTCTCTGGCAATTTATTCGAGTGGACTCAATCAAATCTAGGAGTATATGGACTAATGACAAGCCACGAATTCCTCTGGCCCACACTTTTCAGAATTTTACTATGGCGATTATGGAAAACAGAAACCTTCTTGTCTTCCAAGGAATCTCATGGAGTTCTATAGAAGTCATCAAAGACTCAATAAGTTAGGCAAAACAATATAATGAAGTTAGTAGCAATGAACCATCTAGGAGTAGGAATTTAGATCTTTTAAATTTAGGCTAAGAAAATACTAGTTGATGTAAACGAACTTTAGGCTTTATTCTTTACACCAAAAACAAAAAAAAGAAGAATTAATAATTCTATTTTAAAATTAGCACAATTTTTTAACTAATAATGTAAATTAAATTATAATTATTTTTAAATGCGTAATTATCAAAACTTCTATTAAATTACAATTTGTTTTAAATGCATAATTATCACAACTTCTATTTTATTTCACTTTTTTTATTTTTAAAGTGATTTTAGTAATATGATGAAAATAAAGATATTCTCGTCAATTCAAAAAATTTTCCAAACTCGTGCTTCTATATACTAGCTTCTAATGTTACATGCATTGCATGTGATTTTACATGTTTAATATTTAATTAGTTTTAAATATTGTATTTTTAATTATAATAATGAGCATAAAATAATAATTCTTTTTTTAGAGAGCAAAAATAATAATAGAAAATAATAATTTTAATCTAATAATTCAAATATATTAACTTATCATTTAAAAATATAATAGAAAATTTTCAATAATAATTAAAGTAATTTTAACATATTCAACATACAATATATAGTATTACTTTATATAATTAATGCAAAGTAACATTAATAAAAATAATAACTAATTAACGTAATTAACTCTAATATCAATTAAGTGATAATTAATATGCTTAGAATTAACATCTCTATTTTACATCAATACGAGTATCACAACTTTTATTTATCTCAAAAATTATTAAGTAAAAATTGCAAACTATAATTATAGTTATCACAATTTTTTTTTTCTATTTTTAATGCCTAGAGTTTTGCTCAAGTAAAAAATCTATTTTAAAATGAACACAACGTTTTTAACTAATAATTGTAATTTAAATTCTAATTATTTTTAAAATATGAAATTATCACAACTTTTATTAAATTAGAATTCTTTTTAAATGTATAATTATCACTTCTATTTTATTTCAACTTTTTAATTAATAATTCTAAGTTAAATATGCAATTATTTTTAAATGTAAATTGAGTAATATAATGGAAAATAAAAATTGAGTAATATAATGGAAAATAAAGGGTACTCTCGTTAGTTCAATTTTTTCTTCTAAATTCGTGCTTTTATATATATGATAAATAGATTATAGATTATAGATAAAATAGTAAAATTCTAATTTTTTGATTTGTCCAAAAATTACAATTAAAAATTATGGAAAATATTATTTTATTAACTATATTTGTTCATGAACTTATGTGATTTACCAAGAGACCAAGGGTTGTTTACCCATAGACTCACTCAGGTTTGAGCTTCCAAGGTAATAAGTAGTATAGTTTTTTTTGATGTATTGTATGTGTGTGTGGTGTGGGTATATTCTATGTGTGTGAATCATGATGGTCAGTTTTGCACCAATTCCGATTGTACTAGTTGATGCAAGTTATTCTAGTACTAAAATATAACAAGCAACACCCTTCTCTACATAGGTGAAATTATGGTCCATATCGGTAGAACTAACTCGTCCTGGTCAATTCTGATTACACTGACTGAAATATGGTGCATCGATCGGTGCATGAATAATATTAAAAAATATAAAACTTTTGTTTACTTACTATTATGCTAAAGGTTTAAGTGGAATGTATTGACCAATAAAAAAAATTACACTAGAAAGTAAAATTTAAATTTTTTTTTAAAATTTTTAATTTTTTCTTAACATTTTAAAAAAATGTTGGACATACTTTCACATTTAAAAAATAAAAAATTAAAATATAATAAAAAAAAAACTCACTCACATTATCAGCTTAATTTTTTTTCTTAATTTTGAATTTATGAATGATAAATTTTTATTTGTGGATTAGTAAGTATTTTATATAACTGATGAATATATTATATCTGAAATTTAATTAGTATTATTTATTTGGTATTTATAAATACTTTATATTAATTTTAAAAAAAAAAACAAACCAAAATAATCAATACCGGTGCATACAAATTCTATTAAAAAAATGGTGCATTCACCAATATAGTACGATCTTGATGTAAATACTAACCCCTTAGTTTTACTCTAAACTTAGGTTGCGGTCCAAATTTTTTATTTTACTCTCGAATTTACTATTCATTTAATGCATTTTTAACTATTTATATTTATAATTTTTAAAATTAGCTTTAAATAAAATTATTTTTTTATTAATAATAATTTGCAAGTCTAGAATCCCATAAGAAAAATCTGTAAATTTTTAATAAAAATATTTTTTTATCCAACCAACCTGAATGCTTACATATATTTCAGAAAGGTTCAACAAAAATATCAGAATAAAAAATGAGTTTAAATAAAAAAAAATTCGTTGAAACAAGCTTTAATATTTAAGTATGAATCTTACTCATTTTCAAGTTTATAATATGATTTTTAATAATTTATGTAATTTATATTATTTACATAATTTATATTATAAAAAAAATAATATTATAATGTAAATATTAAAAAATAATATTAATAGTAAAAATATTAACTTAATTTTTCATTATTTTAGCGTGTTTTACCCATTTAACCATGCTTGAGAAACCAAAACAATCATCAGCCTTCTATTTGGGAAGATATAAACATCAAGAAATGCTAGATTACTGTGAAAATACGAGTACCCACCCAAATCACAAGAGAGCCTTGCAGTCAAAACGACAAAGATGGCCATCAAAGCACAATCTCCAGCCAAAACGTTAACCAGGGAGGATCGACCCATCGTCAATCAGTCGCCACTGCAGTCAATGCTACTGTCGGAACCTCCTCTTCGCGCAATGCGAAACCCTCCAGTGCAATCGCTGGGCTACCTTATTGCAATCTCTATTTGCATGTAGAAACAGAACCTTCATGAAATGATTCACTTGAGCTCTAGCATCTGTTATATATGTTTTGTTAGGATGGACTCGATTAAGCAATAAGTAAAAAAAATAGTGGAATATGTCGAAATCATTTTTTGGAAAAACGAGAATCGACTTTGGTTTTGAAAATGAAAAAATAAAAATAAAAAAAGGGGAGTCACCACCGATCTTTATTTGGTGTGATCGGGTCACCTTTGTTTTAATAAAACGTTTTGGTTTACTAAAACAGTGCTTTTGGTCTACGAAATTTGAGAAAACGGGCTCGGGAGTCAGTTACATGCGAGGAAGGGTTAGCACCCTCGTCACGCCCAAAATTAGTACCAAATTGATTGATTAATGTCTTAATGTCGAAAATTTGAAAAGATTTTAAAATACGATCCTTTTTGCTTAAAGAAAGATGGAATAAATTAAAAATGTATGCCAAAAGGCCGTCTCATTTTAGGGTGAAGTGTTATATCCAATACGTTAGGACACCACATTTCGACCTTCGAAGTTGAACTTGCTTTTTATTCAAAACTTATGAATTTAATTAAAAGGATATTCTGTTATTTAGAATGGACGAGAAAATCGCAAACCCAATACTTTAGGGCACGATTCTCGAGCTTCTAAATACAGAACATTGCCTTGGTTTAGAAAATCTTATCTCGGAATAACAAAACATCACATCCAATGCATTAGGACACGACATTTCGAGTTCCCGAGAATAAGCTTTTTATTTAAAAATGTATTTGTTTTAAAAGGATATTCGGTTATTTAGATTAAACGAGAAAATTCGAGATCCAATACTTTAGGGCACGATCTCTCGAATTTCTAAATACGAAATATTGCCTTTGGGAAAGAAAGCAATTTTGTGTCGGGCGAAAATTAATAACACAAATTCGTGATAAAATGTAAAAAAACAAATTACATGCGTAGCAAAACAAAAAAAAAATGAAAATAAATGCATTAGTATGAATGATAACATAAAAAAACGAAAATGAAATAGAATAAAATAAACGAGTCAAAATGAAGATAATGAAAGATAAAAGTAAGAATAGTAAATAAAAAAATGAGTGTAAATACGAGAAGAATATATGATTATGATAATAATAAAAATAATAACGATAATAGTAGTAAAGAAATAATAATATAATAAAGAAAGTAATAATAAAATAATGATAAAAATAGCAATAACAATTATAGTAGTAATAATAAAAGAAAACTGTAGCAGTAGTATGTTAATATATATATATATTAATAATGATAATAATGATGGCTTTAATAGAAAATAATAATAAATTAATAAGAAGAATAATGATAATAATAATAATAGAAAATATAAAAGAATAAATAAAAATGATAATAATAATACATGTAATAATAATAATTTTAAATAATCATGAATTTAAGAGTAAAATAATAAAAATAATAAAAAAATGGACTAAAATCGAATTAAAAACGGGCTTTTGGGAAAATCTGAAATAAAAGTAAAGCTAAAAAAGACCTATTTGAAGTGCGCGAATTACATGGGGGGACTAAAATGGGCAATAACCCATTCCCTCCAAAACGCGCAGCACCAAAGGGACCAAAATGGAATCAAAATAAAATTCGAGGCCAAAATAAAAAAAACTGAAAACTTGATTACAAAATTCCGGAAAGGCGGAGGGACTGCGCGAATAAATATCCCTTTTTAAGAAAACATGTGGATCCTAGGCCTGGAGCGGGTCGGATAATCGAGTCGAAGCTTGAAACGACGTCATTTTGGGGCTTATGGACGCCGGCCAAAACGACTTCATTTTGCAATGTTTATAAAAGTCAAAATAAAACGACTTCATTTCTTTTCTCTGCAGGTTCAAGCCTCCATCATCGCTCCGGTCGATCGCCGCCGCGGGCTCCATCGTCGGCGCCGCCATGCACGGCGTTCGGAGCCCCAAAAAGGTAAGATTCTATCCTCTCTTTTTTATGCTTTTTTAAGACGATATAATATGTGTATGTGTGCTAAAACGAGAGAAAAAGAAGAGAAATCTTCCGAAAATGGTAAGGAAAATACCTTCTTTCGGCTTCTGTGTTTGATTTTTTAGTAGTTTATTGTGCCTTAATCTCTGCCCTTTTTGTGCTTAATCTGTTTGTGCTTGTATTTGAAGTCTTTTTGTATTGTATTGATTCCAAAAAAAAGGTCCTTACAATCGGTTTAGAATTGGCTTTTATAGCCATTGTTTACAAACTTTCTATCACTTCTTTGTTTAATGCTTACAGGCTTGGGTGGTGCTGGGCGGTGGACAAGACCGCGGTGGCAGGCAAGTGGCATTGGCAGGGACGGGGTCAGATGGCAGAAGACCCTAGGTGCGGCGCACCTAGGGTTTGTTGGCTGTTTTGTTTTTTTCATTTGGGTATTGGGCTAGTTAGATTTTGGGCTAGGGTAATTTTGCATTGGGTCTTGTAATTGGGCTTGGATTTGGGTTTAATGTATTGGGTTTTGTTTTGTTTTTTTTTTTGGTTTGGGTTGTGGGTTAAATTGGGTTAAGTGCTAGTTTTGGGTCTTTATTGGGCCCGGACAATAATTGGGTTTTACAGAATAAATTGAGAAATTGAATACACAAATTTAACGTGGAAAAATCCATTCAAAGAGGATACAAAAATCACGGGAAAAGATAATTTTACTATAATGATAAAAGAACGAAAAGCACAAAAGATGGAGATAAAAACTAAACCCCGAAAACTTGAAAACAAAAACCCCTCAAAACGTACACAAAATTCTCTAAATGTGTTATGAATTCTAATCTCTAATGAGTGTATTTCCTAAGGTTGTAAAAGAACCTATTTATAGGCTAAATTAGTAGGTCAAATAAACTATGCTAATAAATGCTAAATATATTATAATAATAAATACTAAATCTTCTAGAAAGAAAATATATTTTGTTTAACTTGACTTGCAAGAAATCTCTTAGAATTTGGGTCATACAACTCTAACAATCTCCACCTTGACACGAATTCTTACAATGCCATCTTTGCCAGAGTCTGCCACGGGCCTATCTTGAACTATGCAGGGAATTAACTGAGTCGAATCTATGCTTAGAAGCTAGAAGACTTCTAGCCTTCGACTTGTGCACTGCCAAATCAAAACTAACCTGAGTTTGATTTTCACGAACATAGTGCCCTAACTTTTCAAAACCTGCATCCAAAAGAGAACCACTATTCAACGAAACGATCATACCTTTTTCTCTCCTATGACCGAGTTGACTTCGACTCCTAACGGACGAGGGACATCCGATTTCACCAGTCACTATAGAACCTTCCAAAATATAAAGATTGTCGGTTCTTTTACTTTTTAACAAAACGAGAGCTCCACGAGATACTTTAATGACTCTTGACTCAATGTTGATTCTGCATCCTTTCAAGTCTAAAATACTCAAGGAGATGAGATTCTTTCGTAAATTAGGTACATACCTGACATTTGAGAGTGTCATAATCGTCCCATTGTGTATCCTAATTTTAACAGTACCAATACTAATTAACTTATTAGATGAATCAATTTCCATGCGCACAACTCCACCTTCAACCGAAGTGTATGTGGAGAACCATTCTCTATTGGGACACATGTGGAAAGAACTTCCCGAATCTAGGATCCACTCGAATGTGAGCTTGGAGTTATCACTCGTTGACACTAACAAGAAATCATCACCACTTTCATCGACCAAATTAGCACCAGCTACATCTTCCTCGTTACTCTCAGCAGCTCTTTTATTTTGCAATTTATAAGAATCTGCTTTGACGTGACTTAACTTTTTACAATAGCGACACCTTTTGTCTCGTTTCTTTGATGTTACCAAAATGGAAGCTTGCCTATCTGCCTTGCTATCCAAACCAAATTCATTATCAAGTTTGTCTCTACTCAACAAATGAACCTTCACATCTTTGAATAAGAGTTTGTCTTTGCCATAAATCAGGGTCTCCTTGAAAGACTTGTATGAAGGGGGTAAATAGCACAATAATAGCATAGCCTGATCTTCATCGTCAATATGAATCTCAGCGTTCTTTAAATCATTTAAAAAAGTAATGAATTGACTGATGTGATCTCTAAGAAGCTCACATTTATTCATACTAAATGTAAATAGACGTTGTTTCAACACTAAACGATTAGCCAAAGACTTAGTCGTATAAAGAGTTTCTAACATTTTCCACAAGGCAGATGATGTCTTCTCCATCAATATCTCTTGCAATACCGTATTCGCGAGGCACAACTGGATTGCAGACAAGGCCTTTTCATCAAGTTCTTCCCATTCTGTTTGATTTAGATTCTCAGACTTTTTCCCGGTAACGACCTTTTTCAATCCGGTTTGAACTAGAATTGCCATCATCCGAACTTGCCACAGATTGAAATTTGTCTTACTATCGAACTTATCAATTTCAAACCTTGTTGCTGTCATCTTTGAACGGGTTGATCTATGAAAATTGAAATATCTTTGATACCACTTGTTAAGATCGACCCGATTAAGCAACAAGTAAAAAAAAAAAGCGAAATAAATTGAGAAATTGGACACACAAATTTAACGTGGAAAAACCCCTCCAAAGAGGATAAAAAGCACAGGCAAAAATAATTTTACTATAATGACAAAAGAATGAAGAGTACAAAAGATGGAGATAAAAACTGAACTCCAAAAACCCGAAAACAAAGAACTCTTAAAACGTAAACACAAAATTCTCTAAATGTGTTATGAGTTCTAATCTCTAATGGGTGTATCTTCTAAGGTTGTAAAAGAACTTATTTATAGGCTAAATTAGTAGGTCAAATAAACTATGCTAATAAATGCTAAATATATTATACTAATAAATACTAAATCTTCTAGAAAATAAATATATTTTGTTTAACTTAACTTGCAATCAATTTCTTAAAATTTGGGTCGATTTATCTTCCATTGCACCATTAATATTTGAAATGACCGTGCGAGAATCCCTTTCAACTTCAATCATGGTGAAACCCATCTCACGCGCAAATTTTAGAGCCTGAACACAAGCTAATGCTTCTGCCCAGAAAGCATCAAGTATGTTTCAGATAAGCAAAACACAGCACATGTCCACCTGAGTCTCTTATTACACTATCTGATCTTGATTGTCTCTCTTGCTCTTTGAATGCAACATCAAAATTGATCTTGACATAAGGATCCCTTGGGGGAGTACACTTGGCAACTGTATGATTAATTTGCACAGGTAATTTCAGCTTCAAATTGTCCAACTCCTTGAGATATGCTTGAATTTTACCCACTATATCCTGTGCCGACTGCAGCTTGTTCTCCTAATCTTCTTGTTTCGCGCATTCCAGATTGCCCAAATAGCCACAATAATCATTCTACAGTCAGGTATGGAACTGTTTCTAACAAGAAATTCAAACCATACCCAAAAATGCTCATTCTGTGAATTAGCTGGCCAAGTTAAAGATAATGATTGCCAAACCTCTTGTGCAGGACCAGACGTTGTAATTACATGTGAAACAACTTCAGGTTCGGCTTGACATCTTGGACAAATAGGAGTGGCTGCAACACGCCTCGTATAGATTCACATAAGTAGGCACCTAGTTATGTAATAATCACCAGGTCACGATTTTGATCTTAGAAGGGACCGGAGTTTTCCATAGTTTATTGTAAATTGTTCTATCGTCAGCATTAGGAATAGTCATCATAGGGTCCGTATTTAGAAGTCTATATCCACTCCGCACTGTATACGCCCCTGAACTCTTCCCTTGCCATACCACATCATCCTCTTGAGAGCTCTCAGATAAAAGGATGCACAGAATTCGCTCCGAGTTTGAAGCTTCGAAAATATCTGTAATAATAGGGACACCAATTCTATTAGGAGTTTCTAAATTCCACTGCAATGTACAAAATAATTTTTTATATTGAAAATATGTTAAGTTATTTATATTTAGTAATTTAACATATATATAAGATTATTTAGGGTGGGTTTGAATGAACGGTGCGTTTAGCTACGGTTAATGTAAAAATAGTGGTGACGGTGAGACTAGATACTGTAGCGTAAAACAAAAAGTAAACTAAACGCACCGCACTGCATCTCAACACCGATCTAAACCCACCATTAAACTTTAGTTGGTATCTTGAGTCAACTAACTGTCAACTTTATTAGGAAATGATTAAAAAATAATGATTTTTTTTCAAAAGTAAATTATATTATTATAAGGTGTGTTTGCTTTTTATATATGGTATAAAATCAATAAAACTAACATATGGTAAGATTTACACCTAAATTGCCATAGATTTTAATCCTTCAACTTTACGAATTTAACTAAAGTTTTAATTGATTTTTGTATAAACATTTAATAGTATATTTTTTCACTTATAGTATAAGTGTACTATAATCTAGTGTATATAATGATAGTAAAAAAATGTATACATGCAGTTAGTCCATATTAAATAAAAATAATATATATTTTTTAAAATATATATGGTGGGTTTAAAAAACTTAAGTTCACAAATATAAGTGAATTTAGACAAAAAAAAATTGAAATTATTTCTAAAAGAAATGAACACAATCAATAAATCACGAAGTTCAAAATACCATTAATTCTTCATCTTTGGTAAAGCTTTTAGAAATACATTATAAGATGATATTTAATTAACTACCAATAAAAACTTTTAATTTTACAAGCGATGTTCAACAAGTCCTTTTTGTTTTTTGTGAACAAAACAAGTCCCTTTTTCTTTCTTAAAGAAAATCTTAATTTATTATTATTTTGGTTTAATATAAAATTAACACTTAAACTTAACAATTTCTTTTTTAAATTTGTTACATAAATTTGATATTTCTTTTTCTAATTTAGTATCTAAGCTTATTTTTATCCAACTTGATACCTAAACTTGTCAAACGTTATACAAAATTTTTCAATATACTAACATTGCTATTTTCACGAGGTAACAAAAATAGTTAATGTATGATCGACATATGACAAATGAAATAAATTTTTTTATTTTAAATGTTTAATTACTTTTGTTTGTTTATTTATTTAAATTTTTTAAATTTAATAAAATAGATTTCTTTTTATTTTGGTTTTTAAAATTATTTTTCTTGTTCATTATTCATTTGTTAAGTATAGCTAAAAAAATACAATTTTTAACATGAATTTTCTTTGATATTAATAATATTTTTGCAGAATTGAGGAACTTGTGAAGACCGTATCTTGGTTTAGGGATGCCATCCTTTTTGAATAATTATTGTCATTAGTTAAAATAATTTCGACCTCCAATAAAAAGTAAAATTTGAGCATATTATTTAGAGAAACAAATAAAACTAAAAAAAAAAACCATTACTGCTATTAAATTTTATGTTATTTGCTACATATCAATTATGCATTAGTTATTTTTGTCCCATCATAAAAGAATTAACACCATTAATATTTTGTGGTACTTTGTATAACATATGACAAATTTAATTACACAATATCAAATTAATTACACAATATCAAATTAAGAAAAATGTTAAATTGAAAAAAAAAACAAGCTAAGTATGAGATTAAGAAAAAAAATCAAATTTAAATAGCAAAAATGAGAAAACTAGATATTATTGTATATAAAATTATATTTATGTATTGATGAGATTCTGACAGATTGAGAAATGATATTTGATGGTCCAATCTCCAACTCCAAACCGCCTTCTCCTATCACCGCCAATCCAAATTATAAGTTCCGTTTTGAATCTGAAGATGAATGTATATAAAACACAGAGAGACACAGTCCATTTGAGACACAAAAACTTGGCTTCTCTTGATTGAGTGAGTGGCACATAACAATTTAATCACTTTTTGTTTTTTGTTTTTATTTATTTGTAATTTAACCAATAAAATAATGAAACCCAAATAAATCCAAAGTACTAAGACTGTTAAATTTCTCTCCTTTTTCTTCTTTTATCAGTTATATGCGAATCCATTCTCGAAAAAGTTCTTTTTTTTTTTTCTTTTTCTTTTTGTTACTTTGTAGATTCTCTAGAATTCCCAACCTCCCAGAAAGAAAAAAATCCCGGAAAATCACATTCGTTTCTATTCCGGGAAAGGAAAACGAGTGAAATAGAATAACCAAATTCTTTTGTGTATGGAGAAACGGTGAACTCACTGTGTCTGCTTTGCTATATAAAAAACTTAAGAAACACTCCCGACTCATTCGGTGTGACTCGGTGAGTGCACTCATCATTAATGCCAAATATTTTCTTTTCCTTTGTTGTATTTATTTTTTAATTCTGGAATCTGGGTATTGCTTGTTTTGCCATTATGTAATCTGGGTAATTTTTCCCCCATTGTTTGCTTTGCTTTGCTATGCTCTATTTCATTTTATTTTCTGGAAAAGGTGGTTGTTTTAGATCCAAATATCGTGTTAGAATAGAGATTGTGACGAGTTTATCCGTATTTTTCATGTTTCTGTTTTAACTGTTTGATACTTTATTATATTTGGTGTTGTGTTTACAGAATGGTGAGCCATTGAGGATAAAAATTTTGTACTTTGATTGTTGGTTGAATGTGAAAGAAGTTTGTTTTGATCTTTAAAGATATTATTTTGGTGCTTTTGGTAGGACCTTCCATATCGGTTTTTCTGAAAACAGACAAGAGTTCACCCAATGAAAGAAAAAGTTAGATTGCCATTGCTCGATTTTGCTTTTTTTCCCCTCCATAATCTTTTGTACCTTTTACAGTGAATGTCTGACAGTGGTTTTTGAGTTTTTAATGTGAAAAAATGAAATATTAATAACTAGTACCACCGATTATCGTGACAGTTAGCAATCCAAGGTGATAATAAATATGTTTTTCTGTAATCTTTTATTGATTAATAGCTGCTTGCTTTTCTCTTATCATTGTTGAGTTTGATGCTTTGTTTTTTTCCTTTATGGAGTGGTATGTTATGTAAGTTCTACAAAGATAATTAATCAATTTGGTTTCCCTCTCATTTGGTGAAATCTTTTTTTTTTTTTTTTTCCACGAAGCTCTTTTCTGCTGCATCCATCCTACAAAACTGAGGGATGTGCCCTTTATATATATATATATATATATTATTAAAGTTGTACTAAAAGAGAGAATAAATCACTGAATCTTAATTCTACCTGAACTGCATCATTCTTTAAGGTTGAACTTTGAAGTCATAAAAATTTCTGTATGGTTTATTCTTTAGCATTTGTTAGATAAAACAAATGAACATATGTGGATGTAAAAAGGTTGGGGTTGCTATTAATTATCATTGCATTCTAAGGTGCTGACAATTATTTTTCTTTTACTTTATTTTCAATTTTATTGTTGATTGAGATAGGAACTTGATCATTTTCTTGTTTTATACATGCAACTTTTATGTTGAGATGACAAAGAAAATAAATGGTTGTCTTACATGAAGATCTAGTTCATTGTGTGCTTGAGGCTGCTTCTAGTACTATAACATTGAAGTGTTTTCTGTGTCTTACGAGCCACATCTATACTATAATTGTTTCTTTGTGCTTCATATTTATTTATTTATTTTCTCAACTTATAACAGAAATAGCTGTCATACAATGCCTCAAGATGCTTCTGGTCTTGAAGCACAGCAGAAAAGAGCAGGTCTCTTAAAAGATCAGGTTCGGCTGGTTAAGCGAAAGGATTGTGATCGCCATGAGATTGTTCCAATCCAAGGATCTTTGTCCTTTGAGAAGGGGTTTTTTATTGTCATCCGTGCGTGCCAATTGTTGGCACAGAAAAACGATGGGATAATATTGGTAGGATTAGCAGGTCCTTCTGGAGCTGGGAAGACTGTATTTACAGAAAAGATACTCAACTTCATGCCCAGCATTGCTACCATATCAATGGACAACTATAATGATTCTAGTAGAATTGTTGATGGCAACTTTGATGGTAATTCATCTTTACTCTTATTTGTTGGCAACTATACGATTCTAGTATTTAACCTTTGACTCATATTTATATCTGCCTTCAATTTGAGTTGTCTTTCTTCTTTTTCTTTTTCTTTTTTTTGGGTGTTAGTGGGGGTCAAAAGATGGTGCATTAACATGGATCTTGTTGAATGTGGTTATTTTTATATGAATGAGTATTAAGCATCAATAGAAAATGACATATGACCGGCTGCTTCAAAACTTTTATTTAAATATCTACATCTTTGGATTAGAAGTTGAGGATTTTAACTGAGAGCAAGTGAAGCTGTAAATTGACATTCTTCTGATTCTTTTAAACAACAGATCCTCGATTGACAGATTATGATACTTTGCTCCAGAACCTTCATGATTTAAAGGAAGGAAAAGAAGTTCAGGTCCCCATCTATGATTTCAAGGCTAGTTCCCGAATAGGATACAGGTTGGAAACTCCTTCATTTAGTTCACATCAGTACTATCATTTGCTCAAAAAGCTCTTAAGTATTGAGTTATTGCATTTTATTGAAAATCAATGGTTTTGGTAGTGGCATTTAATTGAAAATGTAGAACTCCTAATCAATGTGGAATTATTATTAATCAGAGAGATTAGTGCTTTCATTTCTAGGTAGTAGATTTTATATGTAATCCTCCAAGCTTGCTTTTATGACAGGACGCTTGAAGTTCCAAGCTCCCGCATTGTAATTATTGAGGGCATCTATGCCTTGAGTGAAAAATTGCGACCCATGCTTGATCTACGAGTATCTGTAACAGGGGGAGTTCACTTTGACCTTGTTAAACGAGTCCTACGAGACATACAGCGTGCTGGCCAAGAACCTGAAGAAATAATCCATCAAATATCTGAAACTGTATGTTCTCCTTTTTCTTTCATTTTGGGTAAAATTTATTATTAAAGACCAGGCTGTGGAATATTGTTGATCTACTTCTATGCACTTCAGTGCTCTAATTTTGCTTTCTAGGGTCAAACTTAGCATGTTCTCTGTTTAACAGGTATATCCAATGTACAAGGCCTTCATTGAGCCAGATCTCCAAACGGCACAGATAAAAATCATTAACAAGTTCAACCCATTTACTGGATTTCAGAGTCCCACTTATATTTTAAAGGTTACTACTCCCACCAACTTTTTTGGGTGTTTCTTTGTCACAAATTTTATGATACTGGTGATGGTACTTCCTACTACACCCTGGCATCCTTGTCCTTATCTTTTCTAGCATCTCATTTTTTTTCTTTTAATTGTAGTCAGCAAGAGAGTTAACAGTTGAGCAAATTAAGAGTGCCATATCTGATGAACATACAGAAACACAGGAGCAGACTTATGATATATACCTTCTACCTCCTGGTGAAGATCCTGAATCTTGCCAATCATATCTGCGGATGAGGAATAAAGATGGAAAATACAGTCTCATGTTTGAGGTTTGTCCCTTAAATTTCTATCTTGTTTTCATGAGTCGAGTCCCTTTAGATGTGCACTCATACATTCATTAGTCATTGACAATTCCTTGGTCTTATAAATCATGCATTACAGCAGTTAATATTGTTGTAGGACACTGGAGGTATAACCATATGTTTTTTGAGAAAGTATGTATGTGCTCTTAGCAGATATTAATAATAACAATTAAAATTTTGGGCACCTCACGTCTTCAACATTTGCATGCTGGTCAATAGATTTTCCCAATTACCTGGTTCTAACAACCATGTAGCTGTATTGGAAAGATCTTGATGGAGTTATCTAACAAAGAAAGAAAAATGGAACACTCCTGTCTTGTTAGTTTTTTCCTTTAAATGTTGGATTGAGGTTCTTTCTTTGTTTTCTTATATCATCAGTTTTCTTTGTTCCATATATTTTACATTCTCCATAGTTTTATGTTTGTTAAGACACTGTACCTACCTACAAAAGTCTGATTTGGTAGTTATCATTTTTTAGGAATGGGTAACGGATATTCCATTTGTTATTTCTCCAAGAATTACATTTGAAGTCAGTGTGCGCCTTCTTGGTGGGCTAATGGCCTTGGGTTATACAATAGCAACCATCCTCAAAAGAAACAGCCATGTCTTCTCTGATGATAAAGTTTGTGTCAAAATTGATTGGCTAGAGCAGCTAAATCGTCAATACTTTCAGGTACTTCTGAGAATCTGAAATCTTTTGAGTACTAGAATCCAATATTTTTAATGTACTTTCAGAATCCTTATTTTTCCCCCCTTGGAAGTCTTTCTTCATTTGGTCGCTTGAATTATGTCGTAACAACGTTGTTTTAATCATGAGTTTCTTAATGAGAATTTGACTTCCATGATGATCTGTCTAATTGTCAATATCTTTTGGAAGGTTTACAAATTGGTGTATCCATTAATATGTTTCACAACATAAATGCTTGACAAGTGCCATTTGCCATTTTTGGAGATGACCTAATTGGCATTTTAAGTTCTTCAGTTAATGATGTGGGAAATTTGATGCTTTATATTTCATTTAAAACTTTAGGCATAATTTTTTTCTTCATAATAATGTGGTAATATGTTATCTTTAAGCTAAATCTAGACCACTTGTTTGTAGACTGTTTTAAGGCCGGTATTGATCATTGTGATTTGACATTCTTAAATAGGTGCAAGGAAGGGACCGGTCAGTTGTAAAATGTGTTGCAGAGAAGCTTGGTTTGGAAGGTTCATATATTTCACGTACCTATATTGAACAAATTCAATTGGAAAAGCTTGTAAATGAGGTTATGGTATGAAAACTCTCAATCTGGTAATGTCTTTTTCAATTTTAGTAGGCTAGTTGCTCTTATCTAATTATTGGACAGGCCCTGCCAGAGGATTTGAAGACAAAGCTCAGCCTAGATGAGGACCTGGTGTCAAGCCCCAAAGATGCACTCTTGCGGGCCTCTGCGGATAGAGTTGCCTTGAGAAATAGGCATCTCAAAAGGTACAAACATGTGATACATATCTTTCTGCTGCATAAGAATGTTGTTAAATGGCCTATATGAGTGGATTTAATTAAATAGAGTTGATGTTTGCTAATAAAAACAGTGGCATTTCACATTCATATTCTACTCAAAGGGAGAAGAATATGTTGGACTTTGCTGGATATAATGTGAACAACCGGCGGTTTGGTGAGAGAAATTCAGAGTCAGCTCTAGCAAATGAGGTTTGTATGTAGCTCTTTTAGCTTTGTACATGATCTTAAACTAATTTCTTGGTGAAATGATTTGGCAACTAAAGTCTCCTGTATTATTCTTCTTCCCTATTTAGGGAGTCATAACTCAGCTTTCAGAACAGATATCCTCTCTGAATGATAGAATGGATGAGTTTACGATCCGTATTGAAGAGTTGAATTCCAAGTTAACCATCAAGAGATATACTTCTAGCCAACAAAACTTGGCTTTCCAAGCTGAATCATGCAATGGCTCTGCTCCAACTTCTCACTTCATCAATGGTTTAGGAAATGGTTCCATAATGCCCAATTCCTCATCATCCTCCCAGCTGGCTAAGGATTCACCTATAATGGAAGAGGTACTATAACTGGTCTATTTATGCCCTTTTATTTTCAAGGGGTCACAGGTTCCTGAATTATACTTGTTATGAGATACTGTCTAGTTTGAGAGTTTGGGGACCATCTTTGTGATTTTATCTTTGAAGCAAAGTCATCTGATAGGGGATAGGATGACTTGCTTATAAAGGCCACAATACAATTATTTGCTATAAGATGTAAGATCGTTTTTTTTTCCCCTCAACATATGTAAACTGGCTAGGAGTTCATAGTTCTGATGCAAGTAGCCTTATTCCTGCTGTGAAGTATATTTATTGATTTGAACTTACGGTTCTTTGTGTAAAATTTTTGAGCTGTTTATGAAGCAGATATCCAGTGTGGCACGCGGACAACGGCAAATCATGCATCAGTTAGACAACCTTAGTAATCTCCTGCGTGAGGGAATTGGAGAAAGGTCACAAGCAGCTAGTACAAGAAAGAAAAACATGATGGCTGGTGGTGGAGATTCTATAAAAGTTCCTGTAATATTAACATTGGCAATTGGCGGTCTGGGAATCTTCTTATATAGGGGCATTTTAACCCGACACTGATTCAGACCTCTGGAGTATTTTTGCACACATTTAAGATTTTCTTTTGTCCCACCAAGTGTTCTCTTTTTACAGGGCACTAATCTTCTGCCTATATTTGTAAGAGTTACTAGGGGCCCAAACAAAACAAAAGCAAATGCTTTTTAAGGTTTGCCTTTTGAGGGTTTTTTTCGGCAAAGAAGGGGTGCTCATCTATGGCAATTTTTCCTTTTTCCTTTTTCACTTTGTGGGAACTTCTCTTCCTCTCGTTTACTCCTTTGTGACATTCATTCTCTGGTCAAATTTAATAGCAGCAGCTAATAGTTCCACACTTCATTACTGACTTATAATTGTTTAATCTTTTATGAAACTGTTTTTACTCTTTTTTAAAGCTGAATTATCATTGATAATTAAGAGTTGACAGCAAAAGCAACCTTGGTGAAGATCGAACTACATTCAGCAAGAACACCTCATAGTAGGGGACAGCGATGCGTATGAATCCCTTTGCCAAAAAAATCATTATCCAAAGGTCTGATTTAAAGCCTATTTTGGGCCGTTCGAAGTTGATCGAAATGGTAGATCCTTGGTCAAAGTTCCCATGTGAAAATCATCCGGTACAGCTCTCAATATTCAATACTCATTAAATTCAGTCGAACCACTACCCTGAGCCTCATTAAGACCATGGGAGGCTGTAGGTGAAGGCTTCCCTAAAGTCAAATTGACCAGCACGTGCTTCATCTTCCTGGAACCTTTTAGATATTACTCTCAGCTCGAAGCATTGGGTCATATTCCTCACAACTTGAAAAAACATATTCCTTTTTACCATATCTCAAACCAGAGTGGTAAGAGAACTTGCGAAGCCTTTCACAGCGAAATCTCGTTTCTTCTATCCAAAGCATTTTTGGCCTTTTTGAATCACAATCCTACCTTCAAACCTTCATAAATCAACACCTTGACTTTGGGACTAAGAATTTCATTCCAAAGTCAAGTTCCTAATGTATTAGTGTTATGGTATATTTGATTGCCGACTCAAAACTCGGGTTGTCGACTTGCGACTTGAGTTTAGACCCTACCAGGTAGATAAGTTAAAGGGTTTGCGAGATGAGCTCGCGAGCCCAGTGCGCATGTCTTTGGGTGTTCGCAAGCACATGGTACGAAGTTAAATGAGTGAACTGGTGAACACTTAGACCAATGAACACGTGTTAAGCGTAGGAGAGCGTACGTGTCGGCATGTATGGAGTCTACTTAGAATGTCAATTTCATGAACAGTAACTATGACATATAAATACCTGATTCTCCCTATTAAGAGGACACAACAAAAACACTCAGTAATTTGGTGCGGTGAGTTTGGACAGATTTCTGACTAATAGATTTTCTTTCAGTTTGAAAAATCAGCATGGTTCACCCCAACGAGTATTCCCCCATTAACTTTTCATTCGGATAGGCTAGAGTTTCGAGTTCAGGTGGTCAACCCATCGAGACAAATTTATTTGCTGGTTTGTTGGCTGATCGAAAAACTTGGGTAACATGACTCACGTGGGAGCTTCATACACACTTGACTTAAATTTTCCTTTTGGCTAGGGGTTACCATTTTCCTCTAGTCAAGAAGCGTCGTAGCAACAGTTCTTGGCTTTTCAAGAACAGATGAGGTTGATGAAGGATCAGATGGCCTTGCAGAATGTGAGATTTGAGCAACAACAAACTTTTTAACATGGACTCTTGAAGCAGAACGAAGAGTTCAGGAGAAAGGTATAATCTGGCAACTCTGTTTTTCATGATAATGTGGTCGTACAGGAGGAAGGACCAATCGTGGATGCATTGCGAAGAGATGTGAGGGCTTTGCATCTTGAGTCTCAAGACATGAATTGACTTTTTTGCTCCAATAATCCTTTGGCTCCAGAGGTAGCAACAGTTGGTTTACCAGCTGATTTCAAGGTCCTGAAGGACATGTTTAAGGGAAGGATGGACCCCCGAGCTCATCTCATGTAGTATAATGACTACATGAAGGTGTTGGGGGCCTTGGATCCCGCGAAGTGCAAGCCTTTCTCCAAGAAACTTAAGGGGAGTGCGAAGGATTGGAACTTGTCTCTCTCCCAGGGATCTATTAGAAGTTTTTCTCAGCTAGATTAGATGGTTTAGGATGGTTCAAAGCATATAGAACAATCATGAGCACTCTTATTGGTTTAATATTTATGAAACAGAGGGAGGAAGAGTCCTTGCAGGATTATAAAACGTTTCCACGCGGAACACTAAACACAAATAACCTTGAAGATTAGTGGGCTATTGATGCTTTTATTATGAGAGTATAGAACGAGCATGTACAATATTTCTTCACTAACAATAGGCCCCAAAGTTCGGTGGATCTGTATGAGAGGGCAAGTTCGTAGAGGCAAAAGAGATAAAGAGAGCAGCACGTAGCACAATCCAGATAGGAGATAGGAAGTTCAAGCATAGAGATGGGGCTCGCAACAGACAAGGTCCACCTCATCAGTTTTTGCGCATACAGAATGGGATGCAGCAGAGAGCACAATCACATAATGTGCCACATAGGGCATCTTAGGGGGTTCAACCAGAGCGCACAAGAAGGTACATCCCCTAGGGCAGGTTTGAAGTTTATCCCTTCCTGAATGCTACTCGTGCCTATATTCTGAATTATGTGAGAAGTTTGGGTATTTTCCTTGCCTCTTTCCCTATGAGGCAAAGCTCAAGACGGTTAGAGTCAAGAGACATATGTGCTTTCCATAATGATGGGGGATACAATATTGAAGATTGTTTTTCTCTGAAGGATGCTATTGAAGAAGCAGTGGGAAATGGTCAACTCACAGAATTTGTGGCTCAAGGCACTGCCCAACGGGGCCAAAGTTTGCACACTGATGCCAAGTGCAAGTAGAAGATGATGGGTACGATACATGTAATGTGGGCACGGATGAGGATTGGGCGACCTCTAGCGCCGAGAGAAAGGCTCACATGAGGATTGTGATGTTAATTAAAACACCTAAGAGATAGTATCAGTAAGCAAAGTGGAATGTTGAATTTAGTAACGAGGATGAAGGGTTGGTATGTGATGAGGAAGGGAATGATCCCATGGTTGTTTTTGCAGCGATTGCGAGTTTTGAGGTAAAAAGAATACTTGTCGACAGTGGAAGTGTGGTCAAGGTATTAACATGGGAAGTGTACCAAAAGATGGGGCCAAAGGAGCAAGCATTGAAGAGGGCAAGCTTCTTGTATGGTTTTACGAACCACCTTGTCAAGGTGAAGGGTTGCATTGCTTTGCCAGTTACCTTAGGAGATGGCGAGCATACTTTGATGGAATATGTCCAATTTTTTGTAGTGGATCACCTTATGGCTTACAATATGATATTTGAGTAACCCATTATTAGAATGGCAAAGATGATGGTGACAACGTTTTGTATGAAGATAAAATTCCCAACGTGAACGTGACTAGGGTACATGTTGTCAGAATAGCTAGGCAGTGCTATATGCTGTTAGTGAAGCAAACACTCGAGTAGGTTCAGCAATGATAGAGTTCACAGCCAACAAGCACAAATGGTCAATTTTTGGATTTGGACAATTTGGATAACAAAAGTGAGGAAAGAGTAAAAAAGCTACAGGCAACCAAGGTCATCGAAACTTTACAACTATTTTACGATGATGTAGATAGAGTGGTCAAAATTTTGTCCACATTGGCAAGTGATGAAAAAGATAGTTTAATGAAGTGCTTAAGGGAAAACGCCGACGTCTTCGCTTGGTCAGTTGTAGATATGCCAGGAGTGGACCCTCAAGTGATTGTTCATAGGTTGAATGTCTTACCCGAAGCTAAGCCAGTGAAATAGAAAAGAAGAAGATTTGCTCCACAGGTTGTTGAAGTCGTGAGACAAGAGGTTGGAAAGTTGTTATCATTAAGGTTCATTAGGGAGGTTGAGTATCTTGACTGGGTTTTAAACATTGTAATGGTGAATAAGGCAAATGGCAAGTGGAAAATGTGCATCGGCTTCACCAATCTTAGCAAGTCCTACTCTAAAAATAGTTTTCTCTTGCCTTCTATTGATAGATTGTTTGATGCATCATCGGGTAGTAAATTCATGAGTTTTATGGATGCTTTCTCTGGATATAATTAGATAGACATGGCACCGAAAGACCAGGAGAAGACAACTTTTATTACTGAGGAAGAGTTATTCTACAACCATGTTTTGCCTTTTGGTTTGAGAAACATAGGCGCAACCTACCAAAGGTTGTTGAACAAGATTTTTAGGGAACAGATTAGGTGAAGCGTTGAAGTCTATGTTGATGATATGCCGGTAAAGGGTTCTACTCTAGGTGAGCATGTTCAAAATTTGACTGAAGCGCTCGTTGTGTTGCGGGCTTATAACACGAGGTTAAATCTAGACAAGAGTGCTTTTGGTGTCAAAGCTGGTAAGTTCTTGGGTTTCATGATTTCAAAAAGAGGAATTGAGGTGAACCCAAAAAAATATTTGTGCCATCCTGGATATGCCACATCCGAAGACAATAAAGGAAGTGCAGCGTTTGACAGGAAGAGTGGTCGCACTTAATAGGTTTGTGTCGCGAATGGCGGATAAATGTTTATCTTCTTTATGGCTTTGTGCACTTCTTTTTTCATGGACCGAAGAGTTTCAGGTGGCCTTTAAAAAGCTCAAATTATACCTCACTTCCCCACCACTCTTGATGTCGCCATGAGTGGGAAAAACCCTTTACTTATATTTGGCTATCTCAGAGGAAACAATTGCTGCTGTTTTGGTTAGAACAGAAGGTGTTTGTTAGTTTCTAGTGTATTACGTTAGTAAGGTGCTGGAGAATGGTGAGCTAAGGTATTCAAAAATTGAAAAACTTATTTTTTCTCTAATTGTTGCAGCTCGCAAGTTGCGTCCCTATTTTTAAGCCCATCCTGTTGTCATCATGACAAGTCAATCTATAAAAGATATTTTGGCCAAAGCTGACACATCAGGAAGGATGACGAAGTGGAGCATCAAGTTACCTGAGTTTGGTGTGGAGTACACACCAAGGACGACAATAAAAGGGGAAAAACTAGCTAATTTTATAGTTGAATGTTCTTTTGAGAATCCTATTAGTCCAACAGGTAACAAAATTTATAACCTGAGATACTGTGCCATGAGTATTTTTCAAAATTAAACATGTTGGATATTTGTAATCTCCTGTAAATGCTAATGACCATCAATGATATAATTCGTTATCTTTACGATAATTTGTGATAAACTTATACTTTATTCTAAGATCTCTTTTTCCATTTTGTTGCATGCAAAATAGTAGTTAGTTCACCTTAGGAGGATGTAAACACGACTGCTAGCTCGAAAACATGGTTAGTCTATGTTGACGGTTCCACAACAAAGACAAGATTAGGAGTAGGAGTATTCCTAGTTGATCCTAGTGAGAATGAATGGAAATATGGGCTATCTTCTAATTTTCCAACATCCAACAATACAACAGAATATGAAGCTCTAATCGCATGATTACAATTAGCTCACCAATTTTGTAACACCCCATTACCCGAGTCTAACACCGAGACTGGATACGAGGCATTACCATGCTTACTCTTACTCAATACTTTGAAACGGGCTATAAAATTTTGTTCTGACTTAAAAACTTCTCTTTCTTAGTCTAATCATACACTTCATGGGCCTACAAGGCCTTAATCACTTATCCGAAAACTTTCGGAACTTAATCGAAACTCATCTTTGAAGCAGGGTTCACACGCCCATGTGACCTGGAACACGCCCGTGTCTTCAAATCATAGGGCGTTACTGACTATATTCACACGGCCTTGGCACGCCCGTGGGCTTAGACCGTGTGCAAATCCTTGATATACTGGCTTAATCACACGGCCTGGGGTACACGCCCATGTTCCGACCGTGTATAACACACGGCCTAAACAAACGGCCGTGGGATTAGCCCGTGGTCTATCCTAACTTAAAAACACTAAGGTGCAGGGTACGCACGGCCTAGACACACGCCCGTGTGTCTACCCGTATGGGCACATGAAGGCTATTTTCCAAGCCAAAAACCACTCTAATTTGCATACATTCATTCATCATCACATAACTTCTAGTAATACCAAAAAAAAATATCTTGATTTAAAGACATTTAATCATAAGAGAAATAAAATCTTCAACCCATACACTAAGGGAACTATTTCCCAAAGATTTCAAACAACTTAAGCCATCATCTATGGCTATACACAAACAAACTATAAGTTTTCTTAGGCCAACACAACTTGGCTACATCAATTGAAACTTAAACAACTTTAAAAGAATCCCTATACATGCCATGACTCAAAAGAACTTGAAACACCATACCAAGTGATTATGCGATAGTGTGAAAACATCTCCGGCAACCTCCAACCCGAGCTAGTTAAAAATCACCTATAAGAGATACGAAGAGTAAAGTAGTAAGCAATAATGCTTAGTAAGTTCATACACATAATCATAAAAATATCGATATTCATTTTATATCCATGACTACAAGGTATTATAATGAAGTTTCTCATAAACTCATGGTTACTTACTCAACCAACTTTTGAAGCTTACTCATTCTATCTCTTACCACATTCTTACCATGCCACAAGCCAATTGCTCATTTAATTAGCATGCATTCCTGCACTGATCACCACATGATCATATAAAACAACATATCAAGCATTTTCAATGAGTCACTCATACTATTAATCTCTCGGTGGTTTCGCACTTAGCCCACCGTTGAATCTCTAATAGGGTGGTTATCGCACACAGCCCACCAATAATTTACACTATGGTGATTTCGCACTTAGCTCACCAATCATTAACATCAACAAGGTGATATCGCACATAGGTCATCGCTATTTTACATTCATGGATAGTAATCCACATGTATATCTCTATTTCAAATGTTCAACCGAGAACATTCCTCACATATTTATATTTTACTTAACTTTCTATGATTCTCGTTCGCATTCACACGATGCATCACTAAATCTATCTCATACAACTAAGGTGTATCGATTATACATAACCCACTAAAGGTTCATCATACAGTGAATTCATCTCAAATTGTTAAATAACACTATTGAGTCTCATACACATAGTGTCACATTGACATCATACCCTAATAGGGTCTTACATACATTAGCATATTGATGCCATGTCCCTGACATGGTCTTATACGAATTCTTACATCGTTGCCGTGTAATTGACATGGTCTTATTTAACATCTCTCACCGAGGCCATATTACAATATGGTCTTACATGGAACCTTAACTATCATCATTTCATACTATTTACATTTCCCATTACTCTTAGATTCAATTCTATTGACATCTCATCAAAAGATAATTCAAGCACTCATAGAGTAATTATACATTCCATACAACATTGGATTATTAAATTAACTCATACGTAATTGCAACATTTGCACATGAACTTACCTCGATGACGAAAAGGCCGAAAAGGACTTTTTGCCCACATTTCTCTTTTCACCCGTTCTAGGTTCGAAACTCGTTTTCTTTGATCTAGAACAATGGAATTTAGTGATTTAATCACTTATAAATCATAATTCACGATAAACTACACTTTAGGCAAAAATGACTATTTTGCCCCTATACTTTGGCAAAATTATGATTTTGCCCCTAGGCTCGTAAATAAATTTTCATCACATTTTCTTATTAAACAAGCCTAGCTGATCATTTAATCCTCTTACAACTATTCACAATTCCAACTATTTCATGCCTTAATGAACAATTTACAACTTTTGCATTTTAGCCCAAATTAGGTGTTTTCATAACAACACCTTTCACAAAAGTTGTTTATCATCATCCTATCATTCATTCTCTTCCATAAAAATTTAGCAGCCAACATAAACTCTCTCATGGCAAGTCCCTAGACTCTCAACCATGTTACAAATTGGTCCCCTCATTAGCTAGCTTAAGCTTTGGGGACTCCAAAAATACAAAAATTATCAACTAAAGCCATCAAAATCACTTACTTGAAGAGAAAATGAGTTGCTGAAATTTTCAAGCTTTCAAAGCCCTCCCATGGCTGATATTTTCGGTTGGTGAAGAAGAATGAAAGAAAAGATGATAACTTTTGCTTATGTCATCTTATTTTATTCATTTTACCAACCAATACCACTAACTTTTGACCAAAATAAATGTTTTTGTCCCCTATGCTCACTATGGCTGGCCAAATCACTTAACAAGGCCAAATTGAACATTTGGGACCTCCAATTTATAATCCATATCCATTTGGCACCTTTAGCAAATAAAATAAAACTTTCGCGCTTTATGCGATTTAGTCCTTTTTCACAATTTAGCTAGAAATTGCTAAAATTAAAGCACCAAAATTTCCATACATCCCTAAAAACATGTTATAACACATAACATAACATGAAAATAATTTTCTCTAACTCGAATTAGTGATTCCGAGATCACTGTTCCAACTAGCCCCTAAATCGGGCTGTTACAAATTTGGGGCGAGGGACCTTGTCATACACACAGACTCCCAGTTGGTGGCAAAACAGATGAGTGGCGAATATAAGGTGAAAGAGTTGGTTCTGAAGAAGTGTCATTCAATCGCAGCATAATTTCTCACAGGATTCGACAAGGTACATGTGAAGCAACTTTCAAGGAGGGATAACACGTGTGCAGATGCTTTATCTAAGCTGGTGTTCTTGATTGTCATTGAGCAAAGAGGAAATATTTTGTTAGAATATAGAAACACTCCAAGCTACAACGTCCCACAAATTCTTAGCTTGGATCAAGAGAAGACGTGGATGACTCCAATAATTTACACATTATAGAGAGATGAAAGTCATATGGACAAGAAGGAACTTGCAAAGCTATAGCGCAAAGCTGCGAGGTATGTGATTATTACGCATTGTGCATACTCAAAATAGATACAAACTGATGAATTACATGCTTAAGTAAAATATAGTTAGTTATCCAATTATTCAGCTATACAATAAATTAAAACAATTTATTTTGTTATACAGCTACTAGGTATACCCTCATAGCTGGTGTACTATATAGAAAGGGGTATTCACATCCGTTGCTGTGATGCCTAGAACCTTCTGAGACTAAAGATGTGATGTGAGAAATTCATTAGGATATTCATGGCGATCATTTGGGTGAAAGGTTACTGGCATAGAAAGTCTTCAAATAGGGATATTATTGGCAGATAGTATAGAAGGTTACTCACCATTTGGTGCGAACTTGCAACTCTTACTAGAGTATGCTCAGGCACAACGGCAACCAATAGAGCCTCTACAAATCATGTCGAGTCCTTGGCAATTTGCGACTTGGAAAATTGATATACTCCGTCCATTCCCAATAGCTATAGCTCAGAAGAAGTTCATAGTGGTAGCTGTAGACTATTTAACTAAGTGGATTGAAGCTGAAGCTCTGGCGACCATTACAGAGTGGCAAATGGAAAATTTTGTTTGGAATCAACTGTGTGCAGGTTTGGCATACCACACATGATCATAATAGATAATGGCACACAGTTTCAAGGAAAAATCAAGAATTTTTGTAAGGACCTACAGATCGCCTTAGCTTAGAGTTCTGTTAAAATGCTACAAATAAACGATCAAGTCGAGGCAATGAACAAAAAGATTTTGATAGCCTTGAAAAAGAAGGTGGAGAGGCCAAGGGTGCTTAGTTGGAGGAACTGCCAGGAATTATGTGGGCTCTACGAACTTTACCTTATACAGCAACAGGGGAAACAAAATTCTCTCTTGTTTATGGTGTAGAAGCAGTAATTCCTGTTGAGATTGACATGCGATCACATAGAACGATACATTTTGATGAAGATGCCAACCAAGAGGCCTTGAGACTTAACCTCGATCGAATTGATGAAGTTAGAGAAGAAACGTAGGTTAGGAATGCAACACGTGCTCAACAGGTGGCTTGGTACTACAATTCCAAAGTTAAGAATAAGCAATTCCAATTCGGAGACCTGATCCTGAGAAATATTGAGGCAAGTTTCCCTGCATCACAACAAGGCAAGATAGCCCCCAATCGGGAGGGACCTTATAGAATCCTGCAGAAAATAGGTTATGGTGAGTACAAGTTGGCCAAAATGGAAGGCACTGTCCTGCCACTAACCTAGAACGCTCGACACTTGAAAAAAAATACTATGTATAATTTCTTACCCCTTAATGAAGAATGCTATTGACAGATATCTGTACTTAAGTTATTGGTTGGTCAACACAGCTCGCGGACCTACATTCCTAGCTGATGTTTAAAGGTTAGATGAGTTATACTCAAAACATTCATTTATTTGAGTAAGTTGAGTTAAGCTTGCTACTCTGGAACAGCTCACGGACCTAAGTCCCCAGTTGATGTTTAAAGGTTAGATGAGTTGTACTCACAACGTTCATTTATTTGAGTAAGTCGAGTTAAGTTCGCTACTTTGGAATAGCTCGTGTGTAACACCCCTAACCCGTACCCATCGCCGGATTTGAGTTATGAGGCATTACCGAACTATACATAGATCATCGCAGGCATTCATTGAAACTCATTATTTTATCAAAGCAAAGCTCACATGAATTCATCTGCGTATCCAATTGAATCTAAAATGTCTATAAAGTACATGCATTGCATATATATAATTCTTATAGAACTTATAAGTACATAAAGTACAGTTCACATCTTACAAAATTCGTTTACTGAAATCAATACATCATACATATTCTAACTTACATATACTATACCACAGTATTTCAAATACTAGATTATCAAATAAGCTGTAACGGTTCTAAACATTTTAACATAAGAAACACACACACACACACATATATATATATATATATATATAACATTTCTTACTCACTAACTATATATGCTGTTTGACAAAACCACATTTGTACCTATTATAGACATAAAGGCCATGGCCGAACATACATATATATAATCCATAATGTAACTCTCATTTTGAATTTATTAAGCCAAAACCAAAATGAACATTTAAAATCACAAAAATTATTACTATTAACCTACCAATCACACAAGTTAATATAACTAGTCGAGTTCCATAATTACAAATGATCCAGATTTTAGTAAGGAATGCATGTATAGTCCCTGAACCAAATCATGCATACAATGCAACAATCATGATCTGTAGGTATATAAATTCAGGATTCGGTACATTAACCTAAACATATAACAAGGTTACTACCAAACTACTATGTATATATATATATATATATATATACATGAATCATCAAGAATTGCTACTATCTCTTATTAGTCCAATACACAACTAATCATTTCACACATATATATCATGACTAAACTATATCCACAATATGCATCTAGACTATAGCCGAATATATCCAAAACTAATATTCATCCATGCGCATCATTTGACCATTTAAATAAGCCGAATATCTCTACTTCAACTAACATCAAATATAAGCCATATTCGCATGGCTAATATATACATAGACAAAAGTTATCATCTTAACAAAATCACAGTCTTTTCTATACATGCCTTTAACCGAAAACCCAAATTAAAGAGTACCAAAATAGGTTGATAGTGTGGACGACTTTCTTGACGATCCCTTTTGAGCTCGTAGCCTTAACCGGATCTATAAAACAGAGGGGAGCAAGTACACACACGGGGTAAGCTTGCTAGCTTAGTAAGTCTTAAGAAAACATATACATAAATAACATATATCCAACAATTCAAATTAACATCTTCTATCACCAATTCAAACATAAGTGATACATAATTTTACCTATAAAGCCAAGGTAACCGAATGTCATTGATGCATTTGACATAAAAGCTTAACCTTTCTTACTCATACACACCAATCACCAAGTATATCAAAGACATATGTAAATAACATATGCTTATCCAATAGACTTAATCCATTAAAAATTTTAAGAATCAATTACCACACGATATAACATGTATATATATATACACATCTATCACAAATCAATGTATAAGACAATCACTTCCTCATATACTAGTTCATTATTTTCTTGAGTAACATGAATATGAAATACTTACCTCTCTGTCAAATTAATACGTTTCACGTTTCAATGCTGAAATTTCTTGATATATTCATAACTCGGTTCTCATATACTCTAAGCTCAAATCACATTCACCGGCACTGGGCCTGCTGGACTCAAGGTCCGAAGTTAATCACCGGCATTAAGCCTGCTAGGCAATAAGCCCGAATTATTTCACCGGCACATGGCCTGCTAGGCTAAAAGCCTGAATTGTTTCACCGGCTCGTGGCCTGCTAGGCTAAAAGCCCGAATAACATATCAATAATTCATCAAATCGTTATCTTGACATTTATATTATTACTAATTCATGTACATAAACCACAATCACTTATCATATCACATGAACTAATTTCCATTTCAATTTCAAAACACATTTAGTCCAATATTGGACCTTAACATTCGGCTATCATCTATTTCAATACTCAAGTAAATCAAATAATATTATTGAACATATTCATAATTATCTCTTACATGTACTTAAACTTAAGAACTTACCTCTATTGACAACGAACGACTTAAATCGGCTATTCCGCAACCTTTGTCTTTCCCCGATTCAAATCTGATTTTCTTTGTTCTTGATCTAAACATATAAAAAATAACCTCATTCAAGTACATTTTATTTCAATTGAATCCCAAAACACATAAATGGGCAATTTACCAATTTACCCCCAATATTTCACATTTTTACCATTTGGTCCTATTTGCATAAAACACAAAATACACAAAATTTCACAATAACACTTAAGGGCCGAATGCTCCTAGGGACTATACAAGTCCATTTCTTTCATTTATTTTGCAAATAAGTCCCTCTAAAATTTTATTTTTACAATTTAGCCCTAATTACTCAATTTCACTAAAACTTCTAATACAAAACATGTTAATCCTTAACATATCTTTAATTTAAAATCATCAAACATCATAAACCATAAGAACACATCAATGGCCGAACCTCATATACACATGATTTTCAAAAATTCAAGCATGGGTCGGGTAATTTATGAAGCAACGATCACAAAAACGTAAAAATTAACAAAAACCGAAATCAAACTAACCTTGATTTTAAGCTTATAAGTGCCAAAAGTTAAAAGAAATTAAACCCCTTTTTCTTATTTAACATTCGGCCAAGAACAGCAAAGATGATAATGATTTTTCTTTTGTTTTATTTTAACATATAATAAGTTAATAACTAAATTACTAATATAACCCTTTTAATAAAAATAAAACTAACATATATAATAAGGGCAATGGTGACTTTAGCCACCCACTAACTTTAAAAATGGGCTAATTGCCTTTTTAATACCCACTTTAAAAAGCCATCATCAAATAGGCACTTTTCACTATAGCTTGAAACTTTTAAAATTTACGCGATTAAATCCTTTTTGTCAAATTAAGCACACAAACGATAATATTTTTCTACGAAACTTTCACACATATTAATTCACACATAATGAGCACAAAATATAATATTTAAAAATTTTCAGACTCGGATTCGTGGTCCCGAAACCACCGTTCTGATTAGGGTCAAATTCAGGCTGTTACAACTCTCCCCCTTAGAGATTTTCGTCCCCGAAAATCTTACCGTTAAACAAAGTCGGATGTTGTTGCCTCATTGAATCTTCAGGCTCCCACGTAGCCTCTTCAACTCCGTGCCTTTTCCATAGTACTTTCACTAATGGAATTCCATTGTTTCTTAACTCTTTCATTTCCCGGGCTAAAATACGGATCGGTTCTTCATCATATGTCATATCGGTTCAGATTTCAACCTCTGACGGAGTGATCACATGCGACGGATCTGATCTATATTTACGAAGCATCGAAACGTGAAATACGTCATGTATCTTTTCTAATTCAGAGGGCAACTTCAATCTATATGCAACAGGCCCAATACATTCGATGATTTCATACGGTCCAATGAATCTCGGACTCAACTTGCCTTTCCGACCAAATTGGAGTGCTTTCTTCCATGGAGAAACTTTTAAGAAAACTCGGTCTCCGACCTGAAATTCAATATCTTTACGTTTCAAATCAGCGTAAGACTTTTGACGGTCAGATGCAGCTTTTAAACTATCTCTGATTATAGCCACTTTCTGTTCTGTTTCTTTAATCAAATCAACCCCATGTATCCTATTCTTACTGAGCTCAGTCCAGTATAATGGGGTTCGACACTTGCGACCGTACAAAGCTTCGTTGGGTGCCATTTTGATACTAGATTGAAAACTATTATTATAAGCAAATTCAATCAGAGGTAAGTATCTTTCCCACGTACCTTCAAACTCAAGAACACAACATCTCAACATGTCCTCAAGTATCTGAATGGTTCGTTCAGACTGATCGTCTGTCTGTGGATGAAAGGCTGTACTAAAATGAAGTTTAGTACCTAAAGCATCTTGCAACTTCTTCCAAAACTGCAATGTAAATCTCAGGTCTCTGTCTGAAACAATGGAACTCGACACACCATGTTACCTCACAATATGTGATACATACAATTCAGCAAGTTTATCGAGTGAATAATCTGTATGCACTGGCACAAAGTGAGCTGATTTAGTCAGCCTATCTACTATAACCCAGACTGCATCTTTCTTGCTTGGTGACGTAGGTAAACCGGTTACTAAATCCATTGTGATTCTATCCCATTTCCATTCGGGTATCATGATTGGCTGAAGCAATCCAGAAGGCACCTGATGCTCGGCTTTTACTTGCTGACAAACTAAGCATTTTAAAACAAATTCAGATATATCTCTTTTCATGCCAGGTGTAACATCCTGAAATTGGGCCTAGTAGGATTGAGCCCAATGGGCCTTAGGCGTAGTAGCGTTTAAAATTTTAGAGAACGGTATTAATGCAAGTTAGACTTAGTAGGTAAGTGATTTTGGAAGGTTAGAGGGCTTCTAGGAAGTCCCGGGATCAAATTTAGGCTTTAGGGAAATTTTGGTTTTAGGCGGAAAAAACCCTGGAAGTTGGCAGGTAGGCCTTAAAAATAAAAAGTGGAGGAAAATGACACAAGTGGAGTGTGTGGTGTAGTGGCAAAGTGATGCCACATAAGAGACAAGGGGGTGATGCCACAAGGAAGGAAGGAGGTCCAAGGTTCAAGTCTTGGCGTCTGCATTTTGGTTTTCTTTTTACTTGGACCTTAGAATTTGGCTATAAATTTATATTTAGTTGCACATGGTTTAAGACACAAGAGGAGCTTGTGGCCAAGTGGTTAGTGGCGTGGATTATGTTGCAAGGGAGCCTGGGTTAGAATCTCATGAGAAGCAAGGGAGTATTTATTTTGTGGATTGGACGGCAAGAGTTTCAGTTGAATTTAAACTCTACTGACGACGGGATCCCACATCGGAAAGACACAAAGAATGAAGGTGAAGAGCTAGCTATATAAAGAGCATTCCAGGAGGAGAGTTAACATACCTTGGTGGGCGTTTGGGCACAGGAGTGGTCGCAGCACGGTTTAGCACCAGAGTCCTATCAGGTGTGTAACTCTCTCTACTCTAGTTGTAGAGCGGCAAATGTCGAAGTGCCGGTCACGGCAATAGTAGCCACACGAGCGTGCGAGCGCACGTGTGGGGCTTCAACGCGATAGTTGAGGCCATTAGTAGTATTCTTGTGGGTTGGGCTGCTTGGGCCACGATGGGCCGAAGTGGGCCCAATGGGCTCGTGGGCCCAAATGAGTAAATTGTATGATTGTTTAGTATATGTTGAACTAGACTAGGTGGAACTTATATACATGGCTAGATTTGTGCTAGGTGGGCCACACAAGCGTGTGGGCTCGAATGGGCCGAAATCGGGTTTTAGGCCCAATAGTCCGGTAAGGACCAGAAATGGTAGCTGAGTCGCTAGTGGCGACATTAGGCCTTCGGAAAGGCCATTGCAGGTGAGAATTTACGAAAATACCCTTGGTAGGTAAATTACGAAAATGCCCTTGGTAGGTAAAAATTACTGTTATACCCTTTAGAGGTTGATTAGCTTGGTTGTATCGTATTTGTTATTCTGATTATGATGGTCATACGTTTCATGCATTATCTTTGATATATGATTTGCATACTTGGCATACTGCATACACGAATTATTATGACTGATGAACATGGCATGGACATGGGTATGATGAGAGGAGGGGGAAGATTGATATCTGTGACTTTGGGTCACCAGTGGTTTGGCAGCACCAGTGGTTTGGTACCACAGTTGATTTCGTGACTTTGGGTCACCAGAGGTTTGGCACCTCATAGCGACTCGTCCCAGTGGCTTAGCACCACAGTGGGTTGGCCCCACATTTGATATAACGAGATTGTCGCCAGTGATTTGGTATCACAACGTGGGTTGGCCCCACACTTGGATTATTGATGTTCGTGACTTTGGGTCACCAGTGGTTTGGCATCTCATAGCGACTCATCCCAGTGGCTTAGCACCACAGTGGGTTGGCCCCACATTTGATATAACGGGATTGTCGCCAGTGATTTGGTATCACAATGTGGGTTGGCCCCACATATGGATTATTCGTGACTTTGGGTCACCAGTGGTTTGGCACCACAATTATATTGATATCAGTGACTTTGGGTCACCAGTGGTTTGGCACCACCAGTGGTTTGGTACCACACGGGGTAGATCTGGGAGTTTCGGATGGATAGGTTGGATGGGTTGCATGACATGCATATTTGCATATGGATTTGTGTACGAGCTTAACATCTTTTGGATGGGGATTTACACACTGAGTCTCGGTGACTCACCCCTTAGTTAATTTTGCAGGTAATCATTAGATCGCGGATTTGGGAGCCGAGGCAGACCTGTGGTGGCCATACAATGTTTTTCTCGTAAACTCGTTCTCTTAGTTAAACTTATTTGTAACTGGGATTTTTGTTATGTAATAGGGCCACTTTAACTGTATTTTTGGTATTTTATTTGCTTTAGCTTTTAATTTGTTTACTGCTTATTATTAAATGATCAATATGGGATTTTCCTAAAATAATAATAAACTATTTCTTATTCAAAATTACTTAAACTCGATTTTTCACAATAAACATTGAAACTCGAAATTTTTAACGAACGCACAGTTTTTTGACATTCCTTTCATGTGACATGCCAGATCCGGTCGTAACGTTTAGGCCGGGTTTGGGGTGTTACACCAGGCCACCAGTAAAACTGTTTCAAATCATTATACATCTTTGTGCTACCCGGATGTATCGATAATCGACTACTGTGAGCCTCACTCAAAATCATCTGAATCAAGTCCACGTTCTTCGGAACATATATTCGGCCATTGAAGATCAAACAATCATTTGCATCAATTTGAAACTCTGACTCTGCATCATTTTCACACTGAGCTCGTTTAGCAATCAAATCTTTGTCAATTTTCTGTGCATCACAAATTTGTTGAATAAACATCGGTTTTGCCTTCAACTCGGCTATGATCGAACTATCACCAGACATTGCCATATGTGCGGTCAATGCACGAAGAGCAAATAATGATTTTCGACTTAATGCATCTGCAACCACGTTAGCTTTTCCCGGATGGTAATCAATCACCAATTCATAGTCTTTCAATAGCTCTAACCATCTGCGTTGTCTCAAGTTCAAATCTTTCTGAGTCATCAAGTACTTTAAACTTTTGTGGTCCGAGTAAACATGACATTTTTCACCGTATAAGTAATGACGCCAAATTTTCGATGTGAACACAATAGCTGCAAGTTCTAAGTCATGTGTCGGGTAATTTCTTTCATGCGGCTTCAATTGTCTCGAAGCGTAGCCTACAACTTTGCCTTCCTGCATCAAAACACAACCTAAACCATTCAAAGAAGCATCAGAATAAACAACAAATTCTTTACCCGATTTAGGCTGAACTAACACTGGAGCTTCGGTTAAAAGGACTTTCAACTAATCGAAACTTTTCTGACACTTTTCCGACCACTCAAACTTGACATCTTTCTATAATAGCTTTGTCAACGGGGTAGCTATTAAAGAAAAACATTTCACAAATCGTCGGTAATAACCCGCAAGTCCCAGAAAGCTTCGGATTTCAGAAACATTCTTTGGTGGTTTCCAATCAAGAATAGCTGATATTTTGCTCGGGTCAACACGAATACCTGATGTTGAAACAACGTGACCCAAAAAGCTAACTTCTTTCATCCAGAATTCACACTTACTAAACTTTGCGTACAACTGTTTATCTCGCAAAGTTTGTAGCACCAATCTCAAATGCTCGGCATGCTCAGTTTCATCTTTAGAGTATATCAGTATATCGTCAATAAACACTACTAGAAACCGATCCAAAAACTGTCTAAAGACCCGATTCATCAGATTCATAAAAACGACAGGTGCATTAGTAAGTCCAAAAGGCATAACCAGAAACTCAAAATGTCCGTACCTCGTTCGGAATGCAGTCTTTGGCACATCCGCATCTCTGACTCGCAACTGATAATAGCCCGATCTCAAATCTATCTTTGAAAATACTGAAGCACCTTTCAACTGATCAAACAAGTCATCAATCCGAGGCAAAGGATATTTATTCTTTATAGTTACCTTATTCAGTTGCCGATAATCAATACACATTCGCATAGTTCTGTCTTTCTTTTTCACAAACAGAACTGGTGCACCCCAAGGAGAAAAACTCGGTCATGCAAAGCCCCTATCTGTCAACTCTTGCAACTGTGCTTTCAACGCTTTCAACTCAGTGGGTGCCATCCAATGGAGTCGTCCCTGATACTAATTCAATGCCAAACTCAATCTCTCGCACTGGTGGTAAACCCGGTAATTCTTCAGGAAATACATCTGGGTATTCACACACAACCGGTACAGTTTCAATTTGCTTTTCAGACACTTTATTATCCAATACATAGGCCAAATAAGCTTTGCATCCTTTTCTCACATACTTTCGAGCTAGCATCGAAGATATAACTGTAGGCAACCCACTCAGATCATTAGATTCAACTCGGATGATCTCACCATTCTGACATCTCAAATCAATAATCTTTCTTTTGCAATTCACAAGTTAACCAGTCCATTCCCAAAATTATATCAAATTCGTCGAAAGGCAACAACATTAAGTTTGCTGGAAAGCAGGAATCCCGAATCATCAACGGGCAACCTTTACACACTTTATCAACAAGTACATAGTAACCCAAGGGATTAGACACACGGATCACAAACTCAGTAGACGCAACAGGTAGAGTCGTACTGGCTACTAAAGTTTCACACACATATGAATGAGTGGAACCAGGATCAATCAATGCAATCACAGTAGTATCATAAAGGGTGAAAATACCAGTGATAACATCTGGGGAAGAAGCATCCTCTCTGGTACGAATAGCATATGCTCTAGCTGGTGCACGAGCCTCCAATCTAACTGCAGTGTCTTTAGTTCCTTTCTGACTGCCACTAACATTTCCCGAACGCCTAGGTGGTCTGCCTCGCACTGACACGTTGCTCGGTTTGATATTCTGGGCTGTATTTTGCTCGGCTAACACCGGGCATACTCTAATGAAATGATCTGACGATCCACATTTAAAACAAGACCGATCACGAAATCTACAACTCCCAGAATGCCATTTACCACAGTGCTTGCATTCAATTCGATTTTGCGGAGCATTACCAACACTGGATATCGAAGTAGCTCGAGAACCCACTGGAGGTCGATCTCGTCTAGGCATGTCGGAAGTAGTCTTATGTCGGCTTAAGTCATCTCTGAACTTTTTAGATACAGATTGGAAAGCCTTACTCGATGATCTCTTACGAGTGTCTCTAACTTCTACCTCAGCTTTTCTTTTTTCTTTTCCAAGCTCTTCTGCTTTGCAGGCTCGCTCAACAAGCACTACGAACTCTTTGATTTCAAGAATACCAACGAGTAATTTTATGTCTTCATTCAGGCCGTCTTTAAACCTTTTACACATAATGGCTTCGGTAGATATACACTCTCGGGCATATCGGCTCAATCGAACAAATTTTTGCTCATATTAAGTTACAGTCATACGGCCCTGTTTTAATTCCAGAAATTCTTTCCGTTTCTGGTCGATGAACCTCTGGCTGATATATTTCTTGCGGAACTCTATCTGAAAGAAATCCCACGTCACTTTTTCTTTCGAAACCACTGATACTAGTGTATTCCACCAATGATATGCAGTGTCCCGAAGTAAAGATATAGCACATTTCAGACATTCGTCTGGAGTACAAGATAGCTTATCAAGTACCCGAATAGTATTATCAAGCCACATCTCAGCCCGTTCTGCATCATCATCGTCATTAGCTTTGAATTCTTCAGCCCCGTATTTTTGGATTTTATCAACAGGAGGCCTACTAGATCTCATCGGATTTATCATCGGAGGTGCTGTAGGTACTGGAGTTGAATTATTCGGGGGTGGAGGTTGTTGTACAGCCGGGTTAGTCTGAATAAACTGGGTAAACCACTCGTTCATCATCTGGTAGAAGGCTTGTTTAGCCTCCCCCTCGTGGCTACGCGAAACTGGTCGAGAGTCTACTGGCGCTGATCCGCGTGCAGGGTCAGGCGCTACACTCTCTACGTCATCAGCCACGACTCTGTCGGGATCAGGATCCATTTACTATATAAAACACAGTTCGAAATGTCAGAAGTCACCACACTATCAAATATACAATAAAGGCATGTATAGCTAGACTCTCACGCGCTACGGTAGTCCTAGAATCGACTAAACCGTAAGGTTTGATACCAATCAAATGTAACACCCCTAACCCGTACCCATCGCCAGATTTAAGTTATGAGGCATTACCGAACTATACATAGATCATCGCAGGCATTCATCGAAACTCATTATTTTATCAAAGCAAAGCTCACATGAATTCATCTGGTATCCAATTGAATCTAAAATGTCTATAAAGTACATGCATTGCATATCTATAATTCTTATAGAACTTATAAGTACATAAAGTACAGTTCACATCTTACAAAATTCGTTTACTGAAATCAATACATCATACATATTCTAACTTACATATACTATACCACATTATTTCAAATACTAGATTATCAAATAAGTTGTAACGGTTCTAAACATCTTAACATAAGAAACACACACACACTCATATATATATATATATATAACATTTCTTACTTACTAACTATATATGCTGTTTCACAAAACCACATTTGTACCTATTATAGACATAAAGACCATGGCCGAACATACATATATATAATCCATAATGTAATTCTCATTTTGAATTTATTAAGCCAAAACCAAAATGAACATTTAAAATCACAAAAATTATTACTATTAACCTACCAATCACACAAGTTAATATAACTAGTCGAGTTCCATAATTACAAATGATCCAGATTTTAGTAAGGAATGCATGTATAGTCCCTGAACCAAATCATGCATACAATCAACAATCATGATCTGTAGGTATATAAATTCAGGATTCGGTACATTAACCTAAACATAAAACAAGGTTACTACCAAACTACTATGTATATGTATATATATATACATGAATCATCAAGAATTGCTACTATCTCTTATTAGTCTAATACACAACTAATCATTTCACACATATATATCATGACACAATATGCATCTAGACTATAGCCGAATATATCCAAAACTAATATTCATCCATGTGCATCATTTGACCATTTAAATAAGCCGAATATCTCTACTCCAACTAACATCAAATATAAGCCATATTCGCATGGCTAATATATACATAGACAAAAGTTATCATCTTAACAAAATCATAGTCTTTTCTATACATGCCTTTAACCGAAAACCCAAATTAAAGAGTAACAAAATAGGTTGATAGTGTGGACGACTTTCTTGACGATCCCTTTTGAGCTCGTAGCCTTAACCGGATCTATAAAACAGAGGGGAACAAGTACACACACACGGTAAGCTTGCTAGCTTAGTAAGTCTTAAGAAAACATATACATAAATAACATATATCCAACAATTCAAATTAACATCTTCTATCACCAATTCAAACATAAGTGATACATAATTTTACCTATAAAGCCAAGGTAACCGAATGTCATTGATGCATTTGACATAAAAGCTTAACCTTTCTTACTCATACACACCAATCATCAAGTATATCAAAGACATATGTAAATAACATATGCTTATCCAATAGACTTAATCCATTCGAAATTTTAAGAATCAATTACCACACGATATAACATGTATATATATATATATATACACATCTATCTTAAACCAATGTATAAGACAATCACTTCCTCATATACTAGTTCATTATTTTCTTGAGTAACATGAATATGAAATACTTACCTCTCTGTCGAATTAATACGTTTCATGTTTCAAAGCTAAAATTTCTTGATATATTCATAACTCGGTTCTCATATACTCTAAGCTCAAATCACATTCACCGGCACTGGGCCTGCTGGACTCAAGGTCCGAAGTTAATCACTGACATTAAGCCTGCTAGGCAATAAGCCCGAATTATTTCACCGGCACATGGCCTGCTAGGCTAAAAGCCTGAATTGTTTCACCGGCTCGTGGCCTGCTAGGCTAAAAGCCCGAATAACATATCAATAATTCATCAAATCTCTATCTTGACATTTATATTATTACTAATTCATGTACATAAACCACAATCACTTATCATATCACATGAACTAATTTCCATTTCAATTTCAAAACACATTTAGTCCAATATTGGACCTTAACATTCGGCTATCATCTATTTCAATACTCAAGTAAATCAAATAATATTATTGAACATATTCATAATTATCTCTTACATGTACTTAAACTTAAGAACTTACCTCTATTGACAACGAACGACTTAAACCGGCTATTCCGCAACCTTCGGCTTTCCCCGATTCAAATCCGATTTTCTTTGTTCTTGATCTAAACATATCAAAAATAACCTCATTCAAGTACATTTTATTTCAATTGAATCCCAAAACACATAAATGAGCAATTTACCAATTTACCCCCAATATTTCACATTTTTACCATTTGGTCTTATTTGCATAAAACACAAAATACACAAAATTTCACAATAACACTTAAGGGCCGAATACTCCTAGGGACTATACAAGTCCATTTCTTTCATTTATTTTGCAAATAAGTCCCTCTAAAATTTTATTTTTACAATTTAGCCCTAATTACTCAATTTCACTAAAACTTCTAATACAAAACATGTTAATCCTTAACATATCTTTAATTTAAAATCATCAAACATCATAAACCATAAGAACACATCAATGGCTGAACCTCATATACACATGATTTTCAAAAATTCAAGCATGGGTCGGGTAATTTACGAAGCAACGATCACAAAAACGTAAAAATTAACAAAAATCGAAATCAAACTAACCTTGATTTTAAGCTTATAAGTGCCGAAAATTAAAAGAAATTAAACCCCTTTTTCTTCTTCAACATTCGGCCAAGAACAGCAAAGATGATAATGATTTTTCTTTTATTTTATTTTAACATATAATAAGTTAATAACTAAATTACTAATATAACCCTTTTAATAAAAATAAAACTAACATATATAATAAGGGCAATGGTGACTTTAGCCACCCACTAACTTTAAAAATGGGCTAATTGCCTTTTTAATACCCCACTTTAAAAAGCCATCATCAAATAGGCACTTTTCACTATAGCTTGAAACTTTTAAAATTTACGCGATTAAATCCTTTTTGTCAAATTAAGCACACAAACGATAATATTTTTGTACGAAACTTTCACACATATTAATTCACACATAATGAGCATAGAATATAATATTTAAAAATATTTCAGACTCGGATTCGTGGTCCCGAAACCACCGTTCTGATTAGGGTCAAATTCGGGCTATTACATCGTGGACCTATGCTCCCAGCTAACAACTCGCGGACCTACGCTCCCAGCAGAAAAACTTAGCACAGCTCGTGAACTTACGCTCTAGACTGATGTTTAAAGGTTAAATGAGTTATACTCAAAACCTTCATTTATTTGAGTAAGCTGAGTGAAGCTTGGTACTCCAGAATAGCTCATGGACCTATGCTCCCAACTGATAAACTTCAACATAGCTCGTGGTCCTACTCTCCCAGCTAATGTTTAAAGGTTAAATGAGTTATACTCACAACCTTCATTTATTTGAGTAAGCCGAGTTAAGCTCGCCACTCTAAAACAACATTTATTCCACCCTAGCCAATATTTAAAGGCAACTTGAGTTAAGCTCTCAACCCATGTTACTTAAGACTTTTTGAATCGAAATGGGTTAATGATCGCATAAGTAAAAGCATTTGGATACTCTAAGTCAATTGAAAGCTTATAAGTGCATGTTCATTTTTTTTTGGCATAGTTCAGTTCCTCATTATTAAAAATGCCATTATGCAACGAGTTATATGGTGTTCGCAAAGGGTTATAATAACATAACATTAGCAAATTAAAAATCTTCATTTCATACTTGAAAAATAAATACAACAATACAAAAGTTAAGACATATCACTAGCCCTTTTAAGGTTGCTTGATGCTTCGTTTTCTCTTGTGCTTCCTTTACTAGATTTGTTGTTATCATCTTCATTGGCAGGGGCAATGCTGGTTTCGGCTCGATCATTGTCCAAGTGAAAATATTTAGAATTTCTCCACTTGGACGCGAACTCTTCCCATATAGCTCTAGAAAGGAAGTAAATATCAAATCCCAGTTGGTCAGCAATGACATCGCAGAGAGCATCAAAGTCAACCTTGCATGAATCAAAAGGCCCACCAACAACTTAAACATGCAACAAAATATTAGCCTTTAGCTCGGGGAGGAAGTTGCTAAAGTTTTGGAGGGTTTTTTTTCTTTAAACTTTTTAAAACTTCGACATGCTTCTGTTCCAAGATCGCCATAGCAACCTTTGGCTTTTCGACCATCTTGCTCATAGTGCCTTGGTGCTCTTTAATCATCTTCTTTATAGTAGCATCCATGCTTTCCTTTTCCACTCTTTCAACTGCGACCTCCCTAGATAATTTCTCTGCCCTGCCCTTAGCGACCACCAGATTCTCAGCTAAGTCCTTATTCTTTCCCCACAAGTCTTGTTTTCTTTTAGTTTGATATAGAGCTTGCGGGCTCTCTTTACGGCTCGCTGGGCATTCTGGTAAGAGTCTTTGAGCTCACTCTTACTAGTTTTAGCTCCGCTAATGCCTTCCCTGAGACTCAAACCAACCATATTGGCCTCAGCCAAGAGAACTTGTAGGGACAGAGCCAACTCTTGTAGAGAAGGCTTCTTAACACCACTAGATGAACCAGCTGAACACATGGGATCCTTAGCTACTTCTGACAGAGAGGTCATCAGATGGTTGGTGACATCATTGGGACTATAAGGAAACTCCCTTGTGCTTAGGTGCTCATGCCAAGGGAACATCTCACCAGTCTCACCACCCATCCCAACAAATTTTACGGGTGCAACAACAACACCATCCTTCACGATGTTACCGAAAACACCTTCATTCAAAGGCCCCTCCATGGTTGAGGGATAAGAAGAAGGAAAAGCAGAGGGTGAGTTGGCAAGAAAAACATGTGATGAACTTACATGGACAACTGCAGGTGAGCTCACATGAGTGACAGAGGGTGAGCTCGCAACAACGGAAATAAGAGTGGTGACCACAATAGTAGAAGGCCCAGCGTGGTCTGTCCTCTTTTTCCAATGCTATTCTAGTCTTGCGCTATCTTCCTCCTCCTCGCTGCTTACTGGAACGATAGAAATGTGCAAGTGTACACAATCATTATCAAGTAATAAAGTGACAAGTAAATGTCAAGTTATAGTACCCACAGGGACTGAGAAAGAAAATATTTATGAAATGCAATTTAAAAAAAAATAGTGAATGAAAATATTTGATTTTGAGGAAGTGATTAAAAACTAAAATTTAACTAAGTAAAATAAAATAAAATAAAAATAAAAATTTCAATGCATGATTTCAAAAGATGGATTTAAATCAAGATGACATAAATATGTTGGATCAATCACATTCTTTATCTTAGAATTACTAAACTCATACTCATGTTGTTACGAAGAATTTCATGGCAACTTGATAACTTGCTAACTAGTGCACATACTCATTAAATCAACCAATCTCTTGAAAATTTTCCAATGTCCGGCCACATATGGTGCAAGTTTGGATGGCTCAAACTTGCTATTTTAAGCTAGGGGCAAAGGTTTGAAGGCACGAAAAGTGGAGGGTTTGAATAGGATTTTAATGAAACTTCAAGGGCTGTTTTGCAAGTGTGGAAACCAATTGATTGAGTCAGCTCTATGGATGGTTTGGGCTGCCCCATTTTCTAAGTGGATCAGTCTTCTTTACTTAGCACAAGTGGGCCTCTTTTCATCTTCAAGCTTACAATTAATTTTAACCCAATTAATTTCAGATCAAAATTAATTATAAAATATTTTTAATACATATTTTTGGACCATCCATGGTTGGAAAATATTATTAGCCTTGCTCTTGATCAGTTGATGCATAATATTGCCCCAACGGTTCAAGCTTCTCGAGGTGTTTGCCGAGTCAATTTTCACCCTTTGTGCAAAACTATCGAAAATAAACTAAATTTGTGTAAATTTATTATAAAAAATAATTAAAATTCAATATGTTAATAATTTAACTGAAAATTATTATTTTATAAATAAAGTATGAATTTCGATAAAAAAGACTACGAAACTGCACGAAGTAGAGCTCAAAAGGTGTTAAAAAGTTTATATATTTTTGTGTTCCCACTTACCACAAAATTAGTAGTGTAACAACCCTTCCCGTATTCGAAGCTGGAATCGGGTACAAGGCATTACCAAACTTAACATACTTAATCACACAAACTCGGCCATAAATTTTCATTCCAAATTAAAACTTTTGATTCATAATCATAATGTCCCTATTATGAGCATACGAGACCTATAACATATAGAGTGGTTCGGAACTAAACCGGAAGCTTACGAATACTTAGAAATTTTTTGCTCTAAACAGGGCCACACGCCCGTGTGAAAAGGAACACGCCCGTGTGGGCAGGCCGTGTGGTCACGCACGCCCATGTCCCTAGCCCGTGAGGATTTTATTTTTCATTTCGAACCTACAAGGGTTTTCACACGGCTTGGCACACGCCCATGTCTATGGCCCGTGTCCCTCACATGGCCACGACACTCCCGTGTCTTAGCCCATGTGTGAAAACCTTGACATTCTGTTTATGATGTCAGCAGACATTTAGGGTCACATAACCGGGTCACACGCCCGTGTGCTGGCCTGTGTGACGAACTTGATTTTTCACAAATTAGGTGCAAGGGACACACGGCCAGGCTACACGCCCATGAGGCAGACCATGTGTCACACATGTCCTAGACACACGCCCGTGTGCCTACCCGTGTGGACAATTATAAGGCTATTTACCAAGTTATTTGCCACCTTAAAAAGCAACCACACTTATACCATTTCCAGCAACACATAGCATAACAATAATACACCTCTAATATCCACAATTAAGACATCCAAAACTTAGTTTCACACTACATTCGTCATGCATATACTTAACACATTACTCATTCAATTGCATAAGCTTGCACTTTATGAATTTCATCATCATTGAATAGATATAACTTCCAATGGCCATTTACAAAAGGAAATAGGTAACATTAATAGCCAACACCTTGGCTAACCAATATGACATATAACAAAATAACCAAGTTCCTATACATGCCATACCCAATCAACTTTACTATACCCAAAAGAATATGTTGATAGTGTGAATCGAGCTCCGACGTCCTACAATCCCCGAGCTAGCTTGGCAATACTACAAGAAAAGGGAAAAGAGAGGGAGTAAGCATAAAGCTTAGTAAGTTTGCATGTAATAAATAACAACATAAAATCTTGTGAAAACATACACACATTACATTACAAATTAACACAAAATTCTCAAGCAACATTGACATGGCTTACTCATGCTCACTCTGTAACAGTCCGATTTACACCCTAGTCGGAACAGTGGTTTCGGGACCACAAATTCGAGTCTGTATAATATTTTAATATTATTTTCTGTGCCGTTGATATGTGATTAAGCATGTTGGAAATTTCCGTGAGCTAATTTGTCCGTCTGTGTGATTAATATGACAAAAGGATGAAATTGCATTGAATGTGAAAGTTGCTTGCTATTTGTTAAAGTACCAATGTGTTGTGGCTTAGTTAAGGTGGAGTCCTTATGTTGTTATTATGCCAACTTATAGTTAGTGGATGAATGAAAGACAATCATTGTAACACCCCAAACCCGGTCAACACACCATGACCGAATCTGGCATGTCACAGAGGAAAACATTTTGAAGAAAATCAAGTTACCAAATAAATTTTTGTGGAAAGCTCTTTGTTGCTCTATGTTTGTAGAGTTCAGGTGCATGATTAGTTAAAAACTGATAGTTTACTTTGAAACCCCGGAAAATAAATCTTTAAAACTTAGTTGCCGATCCATAGATTAGAAAACCTTTATGTAATTTTAAAAGAAACCCAAATGATTAATTTGAAAACCGTTTCTATTTGAGTTGTCAAAAACGATTAAGTTGTCATTTATTATCAAGTGATTTGTATTACCCGATGGTAAAGTTTTGAAAACCTTTGCGTTTTGTAGTTTAGAAAACCTTGCGCTCATATTATTAAATTCATCAAGTAATTTACTTAACCATATTCGTAGTCAAATCCAAAACATATGAATAATTCAAAACATAATTTAAAAGGCCTTATTACAAAACCAAATAAAAATGAAAACCGAATTTAAATAAAGTACCCAAACCAAAGTCCGTGTAAAACCGAATTCCTATTGTATGGGCCACTTCGAGTCCACCCGGCTCCTCATCCGTGATCTACGAATCACCTGAAAAGATAAGGGAGAAAGTGAGTCACCAAGACTCAGTGCATAATCCCTCTCCCGGTTAATTCAACAAGCTTACACAAATCATAACCAAGCAATATATACATCATGCACCCAAACCTAACCATCCGTAACTCCATTTCTACCCCGTGTGGTACCAAACCACTGGTGGTGCCAAACCACTAGTGACCCAAAGTCACGATATCCAATAATAGTGTGGTGCCAAACCACTGGTGACCCAAAGTCACGAATAATCCATCTGTGGGGCCAACCCACGTTGTGATACCAAATCACTGGCGACAATCCCGTCATAACAAATGTGGGGCCAACCCACTGTGGTACTGAGCCACTGGGACGAGTCGCTATGAGGTTCCAAACCTCTGGTGACCCAAAGTCACGAAATAAGAATAATCCAAGTGTGGGGCCGACCCACGTGTGATACCAAATCACTGGCGACGATCCCGATATGTCAACTGTGGGGCTAACCCACTGTGGTTCTAAGCCACTGGGACGAGTCGCTATGAGGTGCCAAACCTCTGGTGTCCCAAAGACACGGATATCAAATCTTCCCCCTCCTCTCATATCACCCATAACCGTGCAAATATTATGCAAATCATGCCATCATGCTCAAATATGAACATACAGTAAGTATATCATAGATCATGGTATTAAACAACATATAGCAAAATTATATCAAAACGGACTTACCCGAATCCTTGCTCATACCCAATAGGTAACATATCAAGATCTACACAGTTTCCGGCTTTTAACACATTCAGATTATTAACATATTTACTTAGTTATAAAGTGTGTAAGTTACACACCTGTTACTAGCGAAATCACTAAATCCCGAAGACCCGATCTATCGCACTAGATCTCCCTGTCCTACATTCGGCCAAACAACAAAACCATTAACAAGGCTATTCGGCCATACCAATAAATCTTAGTCTCAATAGCCTTCGGCTTTTCAACCACTTAAAGAGTGATGAACCAACATAGATATCCTTACCACTTGACTTACGAACTTCGATCGCTAAAGAATAGGGGCTTAAATCGACTGCTTCCACAATCCCGAAGAACCTAGGAGAAATCGGTTCTCATTAATGATTAACAACACTATCAACAAATGCCGGATTAGGCTTTCACCTATGTGTGCCGACAGAGAAGAAGAGAAAGTAAGAATGGAGTTTCGGCCAAGAACACTTACCCTTCTCCAAAATCGAATAGAGAATAACCCAAAAGAGATTTACCCTTGTTGATATTCGGCCAAGACAAATCAAAAAGGGAATGGGAAATTTTGGCAAAATGGTTGAGTGAAGAAGGGAGTTTCGGCTATGGTTGATTAAAGATAACAAATAAAATTCGGCTAGAATGGAAAAGAGGAAGAAAAAGAAAGTAAAATGGAAGAGAGGGAATTCGGCAAAGGAAGGTGGAGAGGATTTCGGCACAAGAGTTTGAGAGAAGAAAGAAAAAGATTAAAGGGAAGAGATGGTACTTTCGGCTTTGAGCAAAAGAAAATGGAAAAGACAAGGAGAGAGATGGGAGAGTAGTAGGTTCGGCCTTAGCAAGGTAAAAGAGAAGAAGATGCACAAATGGTTTCGGCTTTAGGTCAAGAAAGAAAATAGTGCACAAGTGATCTCCTATTTCGGTTCCCAAAGGAAAAACACACAAGCTTTCTAGACAACAAAATAGCACAAAAAGAATGCCCAAACCTCACTATGCATATTCGGCCAAGAGGAAAAGATGAGAGAAACACTATTGCTTTTGGGTGAGCAAAAAGACCAAAATGAAATTTCTCCCAAGCTACCAACTTTTCCCAAAACTCACCACAAAATCGGCTCCTCCCTTAGTCCACAAAACCGTCCATGTTCATGGACAAAATGCCATTAAAAAGTTTCCAAACCTCATCCCTTCCATGCCTTATGTCCACTTATCATACCAAAAGCTCAGGATTTCATTACTTAAATAAACACTTGCCTTTTTCCTTAGTCTACTATCCATAAGTGAAAAAGTCCATCCTTACCATAAATAAAATTTGACCAACACATGCCATACAAAAGCAAAAATAAAAGTCACCTTATTGCCATCCATGGGACTCGAACCTAAGCCCCCTCACACTACTTGTGGCGTCACCTTTAAGGCTCTAAGTGGTGCCTCATTTCCACTTTACCAAGCCAATTCTTGTGCTAAAATTCCCCACGAATTACTCTTAACCCCTAGCTCCTTCAACTCCCTTTATCTTAAGCTTAAAAATAAAATTTTTCCTACAGCTCGAACCTACCCTTGGCTTATTCCTAAGCCCTAGAACATCTCACTTAACAACACGACAATCCAAACTCATGCAAAACAATACAATCACAAATAACCCCTAATTCAGGATATTACAATTCTACCCTCCTTAAAGAAATTTCGTCCTCGAAATTACTTACTAACTAGCAGTCGTGCAATCCTACTCATCACACTACGCTTATGCTGCGCACTCTGATCTTAATAAAACTAACATACTTTCTATGAACAGTCTCAAAGTTCACACTCAAAGTTCTATATACTTCACTAGCAATACAGGAATGAGTTGACCCTATATTTAACAAGGCAATAAAGGGTATTCCGGAAATAAGGAACGTACCCGTTATCACATCTGGCACATCTTCCTCCTCACGATGCCTGACTGCATAAACTAACCCTGGCTGTCTCGCATCTATACCCTCAGCACCTCTGCCTGATGGTCCACTACCTCGGCCAGAACCATTACCTCCTCTACCATTACCACGACCCCTCTGCGATGGCAGTCCCTCATTTCTGATCTGAGCACGACTCTGACCCTCAGACTGATTCCTGGCTAGCTTACGTGGACAGTCCCTCACACGATGATCCAGCGAGCCACATTCAAAGCATCCTTTGCCAACGGTCCAACATTCTCCCAATGAGATTTCCCACACTGATTACACTGTGCTGGTCCCTGATTAGCAGCCACAGGCCTCTCCGCCTGATTCGACTCACCATGCCTAGCCCTCTTCTGAGAATCTCCGGTCGACCCGAATGATCCAAAACTTCTCTTATGTTTATTCCTGTCATGATTCTGCCTCACAGATTCCTTTATCCCTTCGGCTATCTTAGCCTTTTCTACTAGCACAGCAAACTCTCGTTCCTGCTGTGGAGCAATCAGCAATCTCAGCTCATCCCTCAATCCGTCCTCGAACTTGACACATCGCTCGTGCTCCGTAGCCACGATACCTCCAGCATACTGGCTCAATCTTAAAAATTCTGCCTCATACTCTGATACAGACCTACTCCCCTGGACTAATCTCAGAAATGCCTTCCGCTGCGCATCAATGTAGCTAGAGCCAACATATTTCTTCTAATACGTTGCCTTAAAATAGTCCCAAGTGAGATCCTCCGCTGCAGCACTATCCCGCACCGTGAGCCACCACTGGTATGACTCATCCCGAAGAAGCGACACTATCCCTTTCAGCTTATCCTCAACAGTTAGATCCAAGTCATCCATGATTCGCTCCGTTGCCTCTAACCAATACTCAGCCGTACTGGGAGCCACACCAGAAACACCTCGAAATACCTCAGCTCCATTGGCTCGGAGTCGCTCAGGTACAGATTTCTGAGCTCCCGCGCCTCCACCTACTCCAGCTACCCTCTCAAGAACTCGCAGCATCGCTTGAGACACTGCGTCATCCCCCGTTTGATCCTGAAACTCACCACCTACAACTGGTGGTGGTGCTGGTATCTCATTTTTCGACCCCTGACCAGACCTCACGGGCTCAGACACAGCCATCCTACCCCGACCGCGTCCACGCATAATTCGACCCCGACCTCGAGTGCTCATATCTAAAGTCTCGACTTAACTGATTTAAAAGTTTTATGCATTAGTCATTATTCCACTTTCTTTAAAGCACAATTTTATGAAAAGTTTTAATAAGAAGTTGTTTCGCGAGTACATCCAACCTATAGTTTTGGGTCTCTAGAGTAGTTTCTACTACTATTCAGTCATGCCATCATCATCATAATCATATCATCAAAAGCAACAGTTTGAGATACTTACCTGGGCGGATCAGTGCCGGAGACTCGGTGCCTTGCTTTTCAAATCATATAATTTCAAACAAAATGTTTTAAGACCATATTTTAAAACATTTTGGGCCTCGGGCCCACAGTCAAGCCTTTGAACTTGGCTTTGATACCAAATTGTAACACCCCAAACCCGGTCAACACACCATGACCGAATCTGGCATGTCACAGAGGAAAACATTTTGAAGAAAATCAAGTTACCAAATAAATTTTTGTGGAAAGCTCTTTGTTGCTCTATGTTTGTAGAATTCAGGTGCATGATTAGTTAAAAACTGATAGTTTACTTTGAAACCCCGGAAAATAAATCTTTAAAACTTAGTTGCCGATCCATAGATTAGAAAACCTTTATGTAATTTTAAAAGAAACCCAAATGATTAATTTGAAAACTGTTTCTATTTGAGTTGTTGAAAACGATTAAGTTGTCATTTATTATCAAGTGATTTGTATTACCCGATGGTAAAGTTTTGAAAACCTTTGCGTTTTGTAGTTTAGAAAACCTTGCGCTCATATTATTAAATTAATCAAGTAATTTACTTAACCATATTCGTAGTCAAATCCAAAACATATGAATAATTCAAAACATAATTTAAAAGGCCTTATTACAAAACCAAATAAAAATGAAAACCGAATTTAAATAAAGTACCCAAACCAAAGTTCGTGTAAAACCGAATTCCTATTGCATGGGCCACCTCGAGTCCACCCGGCTCCTCATCCGTGATCTACGAATCACCTGAAAAGATAAGGGAGAAAGTGAGTCACCAAGACTCAGTGCATAATCCCTCTCCCGGTTAATGCAACAAGCTTACACAAATCATAACCAAGCAATATATACATCATGCACCCAAACCTAACCATCCTTAATTCCGTTTCTACCCCGTGTGGTACCAAACCACTGGTGACCCAAAGTCACGATATCCAATACTAGTGTGGTGCCAAACCACTAGTGACCCAAAGTCACGAATAATCCATCTGTGGGGCCAACCCACGTTGTGATACCAAATCACTGGCGACAATCCCGTCATAACAAATGTGGGGCCAACCCACTGTGGTACTAAGCCACTGGGACGAGTCGCTATGAGGTGCCAAACCTCTGGTGACCCAAAGTCACGAAATAACAATAATCCAAGTGTGGGGCCAACCTACGTGTGATACCAAATCACTGGCGACGATCCCGATATGTCAACTGTGGGGCCAACCCACTGTGGTTCTAAGCCACTGGGACGAGTCGCTATGAGGTGCCAAACCTCTGGTGTCCCAAAGACACGGATATCAAATCTTCCCCCTCCTCTCATATCATCCATAACCGTGCAAATATTATGCAAATCATGCCATCATGCTCAAATATGAACATACAGTAAGTATATCATAGATCATGGTATTAAACAACATATAGCAAAATCATATCAAAACGGACTTACCCGAATCCTTGCTCATACCCAATAGGTAACATATCAAGATCTACACAGTTTCCGGCTTTTAACACATTCAGATTATTAACATATTTACTTAGTTATAAAGTGTGTAAGTTACACACCTGTTACTAGCGAAATCACTAAATCTCGAAGACCCGATCTACCGCACTAGATCTCCCTGTCCTACATTCGGCCAAACCACAAAACCATTAACAAGGCTATTCGGCCATACCAATAAATCTTAGTCTCAATAGCCTTTGGCTTTTCAACCACTTAAAGAATGATGAACCAACATAGATATCCTTACCACTTGACTTACCAACTTCGATCGCTAAAGAATAGGGGCTTAAATCGACTGCTTCCACAATCCCGAAGAACCTAGGAGAAATCGGTTCTCATTAATGATTAACAACACTATCAACAAATGCCGGATTAGGCTTTCACCTATGTGTGTCGACAGAGAAGAAGAGAAAGTAAGAATGGAGTTTCGGCCAAGAACACTTACCCTTCTCCAAAATCGAATAGAGAAGAACCCAAAAGAGATTTACCCTTGTTGATATTCGGCCAAGACAAATCAAAAAGGGAATGGGAAATTTTGGCAAAATGGTTGAGTGAAGAAGGGAGTTTCGGCTATGGTTGATTAAAGACAACAAATAAAATTCAGCTAGAATGGAAAAGAGGAAGAAAAAGAAAGTAAAATGGAAGAGAGGGAATTCGGCAAAGGAAGGTGGAGAGGATTTCGGCACAAGAGTTTGAGAGAAGAAAGAAAAAGATTAAAGGGAAGAGATGGTACTTTTGGCTTTGAGCAAAAGAAAATGGAAAAGACAAGGAGAGAGATGGGAGAGTAGTAGGTTCGGCCTTAGCAAGGTAAAAGAGAAGAAGATGCACAAATGGTTTCGGCTTTAGGTCAAGAAAGAAAATAGTGCACAAGTGATCTCCTATTTCGGTTCCCGAAAGAAAAACACACAAGCTTTCTAGACAACAAAATAGCACAAAAAGAATGCCCAAACATCATTATGCATATTCGGCCAAGAGGAAAAGATGAGAGAAACACTATTGCTTTTGGGTGAGCAAAAAGACCAAAATGAAATTTCTCCCAAGCTACCAACTTTTCCCAAAACTCACCACAAAATCGGCTCCTCCCTTAGTCCACAAAACCGTCCATGTTCATGGACAAAATGCCATTAAAAAGTTTCCAAACCTCATCCCTTAATCCATGCCTTATGTCCCCTTATCATACCAAAAGCTTAAGATTTCATTACTTAAATAAACACTTGCCTTTTTCCTTAGTCTACTATCCATAAGTGAAAAAGTCCATCCTTACCATAAATAAAATTTGACCAACACATGCCATACAAAAGCAAAAATAAAAGTCACCTTATTGCCATCCATGGGACTCGAACCTAAGCCCCCTCACACTACTTGTGGCGTCACCTTCAAGGCTCTAAGTGGTGCCTCCTTGCCACATTACCAAGCCAATTCTTGTGCTAAAATTCCCCACGAATTACTCTTAACCCCTAGCTCCTTCAACTCCCTTTAACTAAAGCTTAAAAATAAAATTTTTCCTACAGCTCGAACCTACCCTTGGCTTATTCCTAAGCCTTAGAACATCTCACTTAACAACACGACAATCCAAACTCATGCAAAACAATACAATCACAAATAACCCCTAATTCAGGATATTACAATCATGCCCTTATTACATGTTTGTTTTATTTGTTTAATGAAAGGCTAAATATGTAAATGGATTATTATGTATGTTATATTGGATAAAACATAACAAAATGACCATTTTTAGTTCATCTTTTGACCGAATATTATAGAAAGAAGTAAGGGTTTAGTTCTTTTGATTTTCGGCACTTACAAGCCAAAATTAAGGTATGATTTGGTTTCGATTTTTGATAATTTCTACATTTTTATAATCGTTACTTCTTCTACTATCAAGCCCATGTCTCAATTTTGTGAATTGATGATGTTTATGAGAAATGCCATTGATGTTATGTTGAGCTTTTTGATGATTTTTGGTGTTAAATGAAAGATATGAGCTAGATGAACATACTTTGTTCTTGAAGTTTTGATAAATTTAGCTAAATAAATTTCTGTGAGCTAATTTGTCCGTATGTGTGATTAATTTGACAAAAGGATGAAATTGCATTGAATGTGAAAGTTGCTTGCTATTTGTTAAAGTACCAATGTGTTGTGGCTTTTTTAAGGTGGAGTCCTTATGTTGTTATTATGCCAACTTATAGTTAGTGGATGAATGAAAGACAATCATGCCCTTATTACATGTTTGTTTTATTTGTTTAATGGAAGGCTAAATATGTAAATGGATTATTATGTATGTTATATTGGATAAAACATAACAAAATGGCCATTTTTAGTTTATCTTTTGACCTAATATTAGAGAAAGAAGTAAGGGTTTAGTTCTTTTAATTTTCGGCACTTACAAGCCAAAATTAAGGTATGATTTGGTTTCGGTTTTTGATAATTTCTACGTTTTTATAATCGTTGCTTCTTCTACTATCAAGCCCATGTCTCAATTTTGTGAATTGATGATGTTTATGAGAAATGCCATTGATGTTATGTTGAGCTTTTTGATGATTTTTGGTGTTAAATGAAAGATATGAGCTAGATGAACATACTTTGTTCTTGAATTTTTGATGAATTTAGCTAAATAAATTTCCGTGAGCTAATTTGTCTGTCTGTATGATTAATTTGACAAAAAGATGAAATTGCATTGAATGTGAAAGTTGCTTGCTATTGGTTAAACTACCAATGTGTTGTGGCTTTGTTAAGGTGGAGTCCTTATGTGGTTATTATGCCAACTTATAGTTAGTGGATGAATGAAAGACAATCATGCCCTTATTACATGTTTGTTTTATTTGTTTAATGAAAGGCTAAATATGTAAATGGATTATTATGTATGTTATATTGGATAAAACATAACAAAATGACCAGTTTTAGTTCATCTTTTGATCGAATATTAGAGAAAGAAGTAAGGGTTTAGTTCTTTTGATTTTCGGCACTTACAAGCCAAAATTAAGGTATGATTTGGTTTCGATTTTTGATAATTTCTACGTTTTTATAATCGTTGCTTCTTCTACTATCAAGCCCATGTCTCAATTTTGTGATGTGATGATGTTTATGAGAAATGCCATTGATGTTATGTTGAGCTTTTTGATGATTTTTGGTGTTAAATGAAAGATATGAGCTAGATGAACATACTTTGTTCTTGAATTTTTGATGAATTTAGCTAAATAGGGCTAAATTGAGAAAATGGTAACTTGAGGGACTAAATAGCAAATTTGATGGAAAATATGGACTTGTATGAGATGTATATACATTCGGCTAAGCATGTGTATGTGTGGATTTTGTGAATTTGGTGTTTTGAGAAAAATGGACTAAACTGATAAAGTGTGCAAATATGAGGGTTAGTTTGCAAATAGCCCTAAATGTGTGTCCTTGGATTGAATTGAATGAATTAGTGAATAAAAGGATTAATTCTGAATATGTTTAGATCAAGAACCGAGGAAAACGGACCTAGATCGCCGGAAAGCGAAAGTAAACGAGTAGCCGTTTTCATTCTGATAAACCGAATCCGAGGTAAGTCACTATGCAAATAAACGTATATGTATGCAATTGTAATTATTCATATGACTAATGTTGATAATGAATGCTTATGAGAGTTTATGCATATGAATTCCGAGATAAGTTCGATATAGTGACTAAGTCCGAGAAGCCCCGTACGAACCTAGGAATAGATAGGATTGACTATGTCATGACATAGGTATCTATTTTGTTTTATCATGTAAAACCACGTCTGAGACGTTGGCGTTGATTTGAGATTTCGTGTAAGACCACGTCTGGGACGTTGGCATCGATATGAGCTTTACATGTAAGACCACATCTGGGACGTTGGCATCGTTATGATCCTTGCGTGTAAGACCATGTTTGGGACATCGACATCGTATTGATTCGCGTAAGACCCTATCTGGGACAGTGGCACCGATATCTGAGTGCATGTAAGACCTCGTCTGGGACATTGGCATTGTACGATTATTCCGAGCTTTCTGAGTGTCCTATTAGATTCTTTACGGTTCAACGGGCAAGTCTGAGATATGAATGGAAAATTCGAGCTTTGATAGATTAAGTAAATGAATGTCTGATTCAGGTACGTTGATTATACATTAATTGTGTCTACAAGATAAGTATCTATGTGATCTTACTAGAATGTTATGTACATGGAATTGATAATACAATATGTAAAGTTTGACTAGATGAACTATGTGCATATATGGTATGTGAATTAGAATATGGTAAGTGATGGTTAAGCAAACGAGCTTAAGAAAGAATAAGATGATTTGTATCATGAGAATCAAATTGGTCATTTTTATTGATTTGGTTATGTGCAATTCATGCCAAGTTTGTTTGTATATTGACTTACTAAGCTTTTGGAAAGCTTACTCTGTGTGTGTTTTCTCTATTTTACAGGTCGTCAAAGCTACTGAAGGCTCAGGACCGTCAAGGATCGTCATCACACTACTAAACTCATTTTGGTACACTTTGGAATGTATATATCTAGATATGGCATGTATAGGCCAGTTTTGATATAAGTTGATGTATAGATTTGGTCATGAGATGTGGCTAAATTTTTGGTTTATATTTTGCCTTGAGGAATGTGGTATGTGTAGTTGTTTTGGTATGATTTGATATTCATGAAATGGTCAAGTTTTGGGTAAGAAAATGATTGAGAAATGCTTTAGTTATATATATGTTTAGTCTTGAAAGTTGGCATGAATGAAATGAGTATTGAATGAATAGATGAATGGTCAATTTTGGTATGTTTTTGGTGGTTATATGTGCATGAAATGTCTTGGTATATGTTGATAGTAGGCATGATCCTTTTGGGTTGCACTTTGGTCTTGTAAATGACCTATAATGTCACACGGCCATGGCACACGGGCGTGCCTAGTGACCGTGTTAGCTAATCAGTATATGACCTAGTAGTACACGGCCTTGGCACAGGGGTGCTGGTTAACCGTGTTGGTTTTGACAGGATCAACCATGGTCAAGGTACACGGGCGTGCTTTGTGACCGTGGGGGCCAAGTCAGGATAGTCCACGGCCAAGGCACATGGGCGTGCTTGGTGGCCATGGGAGTATAGTCAAGATAGACCATGGGAAGGACACACGGGTGTGTCTATTAGCCGTGGAAGGCACACGGCCTGTCCACATGGGCGTGTAAGCCCTGTAACTTAGCAAAGTTTTAATTTTCCATGAAATTTTGTATGTGTTTCGATTTAGTCCCGACCCGATTTGTAAGAATGCTTATGGTATCGAGGACTCATTTAAGGGACATTATGCTTGAGAATGGTGAATGAACGTATGAGTTTCTGTAAATGCTTTTCGATCTGTTCGGTAATGCTCCTAACCCTAATACAGCGACGGACTCAGGATAGGGGTGTTACACACTCTTACCAACCACATATCACATGCCGGACTCATTTCTTGTGAGATTCACATATGTACCTGTATCACTCCATCACATAACTTTACCCTCTTTTTCCATCCTTATCATAAACTTTGATTCTTTACCTGATAAACCGTAAAAGTAACATATTTTAATCCCACATTTAATAGGCTTTTGGATGATTTATTCCTTGTTTTATGTAAAACGGTGCTTTTAATCCTTTCTTTTCATGTCTTATACCCAAGAAAGCACCCAAGGATGAAAAGAACACAAAACGGGCCTAAAACGAAGTAAATGGGCCTTAGCACGAAATTGACACGGCCTGGCCCAAAGCACACACGGCCGTGCCTCGACGAACACCTGGAGCACAGCCTCAACTCCGTCACACGCGGTCGTGCCTCAAGAGAAATCCGAACACGATCAGGTCTCGATCCATACGGGCGTGTGCCATGGCCATGCCTCTGTCGCTGGAAAGAGCAATTTTAGTCGGCAAAGGATACTTAGGGAGAAAGAATCGCAATCCAAGAGCCTATAAATATCCCCCAAGTACCACCTTTGAAAGGGAGCGAAAGCGAGGCCAAGGAGCCAAGCCGAGAAGGTCAAAGTTAGGGAATAACGCAAGGATAGCCAGTTGATCCATCCCAAGAAGCCAGAGTTATACTCAAGACGGTGGAATTCTCTTTCAATTCTTTCAGGGGGTTTTAGGGTTTTCTTATGTTTTGTTTTATCTTTTCTCTTGCGATGTTTTGCTTATTTATTATGAACTAAACCCCTCAGATACCTAAGGGGGATGAAACCTAGATGGATTTTGTTATTTGACTTTTAAGTTATATGATAAATTACTTATTTTGTTCTTAATTATGTTGCTTAATCCAAATCTAATGTGCTTAGGTGGAGGAGGAATAGACCCTGCCTAAGAGGAGATCTAACATAGTTAAGCGGAGTTGATCGAACGCCTAGAGATAGGGTTACGAGATTTTGCCAAATTAGGGTGAAACCTAATATGGGAATCCATTGATTGATTTACTGCTATCCTAGGGGGTTATTATAAGTGAACGAGAGTTCCACTAATTAACCTAGGGTTAGACGTTATTCGCCTCGAGAGAGGGTTTAATATAGGTTAGGGAGTCTCACGGATCAAGCTAAGTAAAAGAAATCATATAATTTAAGGTTAGATAATAAGTGAAGTCTAGGTGGATTCTTCCCGAAGGTATCATCGAAATCAACTGAGTTTTTCTTCAAAGTTATTCTCTAATTCATCTTCTTGTCTTTATGTCCTTAGTTTAGTTGTCGTCAATTTAGTTTAAAAGTAATCTCCACTCTAACTTTAAGGGTAAATAATAAAAAAAAAGTGAGTATTAATACTTCTAGTTCCTTTGGGTTCGATAACCGGTCTTGCCTAAGCTATACTACTGTTCGATAGGTACACTTGCCTTAATATCGTTGTCAGAGTTAGTCTCCAGGTTTGATCATTCTTTTATAAATATTTAAAACTCTGATTTGCAGCGATCAAGTTTTTGGCGCCGTTGCCGGGGAACTAAAATATTAAGAAAACTCTATTTCTATTACTTTAGCCCTAATTTCTATTTTTTCGCAATTTATTTTTCATTTTCGTTTCTATTTGTTTTCTGTTTTTCTTTTTACTAAAAACTTCTTTCTTTCTTTTTCCAGCAGGTACCTCTAGTTTATGACTAGAAGGAACCTGAGAGGACCTTTGGTATACGACAGTGATATTGAAGCGACCGCTCGTAGGAATCGTAGGGAAACCAGGTGAGCCCTAGATTATACAGAGAGAGAGGAAGAAAACAGATACAATCCTACTAAAGGGATGGACGAAAACAACCCACCACCACGTGATGTGGGTGAAAACAATGCTCCACGCACAATGTTCGATTATGCAAAACCACATTTAACAGGAGCAAAATCTAGTATTGTTAGGCTTGCTGTATCTGCTAACAATTTTGAATTAAAGCCTAACACAATACAAATGATATTACAGTTTGTTCAATTTGATGGTTTGCAAGACGAAGATCCAAACACGCACATAGCTAACTTTTTAGAGTTCTGTGATACCTTCAAAATAAATGGTGTTTCTGATGATGCCATACGTCTTCGGTTATTCCCTTTTTCATTGAGAAATAAAGCCAAACAGTGGTTAAACTCGTTACAACGAGGGTCAATCACTACATGGGATCAGATGACCGAAAATTTTTTGATGAAATATTTTCCATCGGCCAAAACGGCTAAATTACGTAATGATATCTCTTCCTTTGTGCAGATGGATTTAGAGACGCTATACGATGCATGGGAGAGATTCAAAGATCTATTGAGGAGGTGCCCACACCATGGCCTACCCTTATGGCTACAAGTCCAAACCTTTTATAATGGTGTAAACCCCTCAACCAGACAACTGATAGATTCAGCCGCCGGTGGAATGCTGAACAACAAAACTCCAGAAGCAGCCTACGAGTTCATTGAAGAGATGTCATTAAACAATTATCAGTGGCAAGCTTTAAGGACCAAACCGACAAAATCAGCAGGAGTTTTCAACATCGATGCCATGACCATGTTATCAACACAATTAGAGATGATGAATAAAAAGCTTGATAATTTGTGTTCTTCACAGGTACATCCAGTCATGCAGTGCGACGCAAGTGGAACTGTGGCGAATCCTGAGTACCCACCCTACCAACCGGGAGCAGAAGATTAACAGATGAACTATATAGGTAATAATTTCCGATCTAATAATCCTTATAGTAATACTTACAATCCAGGTTGGAGGAACCACCCAAATTTTTCGTGGCGAGGACAAGGAAACCAAGGAAATCAAAGGCAACAACCTCCTTAAAACTTCCGAAATCAGCCCTATCCACAAGAAAAGAAACCAACCCTCGAGGAACATCTCCAAGAAACTGATAGAGCAGTCAAAAGCAACAAGAGACGACTCGATGAAATTGCTAAATCAGTCAAGGAAGTGACTAATGCAGTAGAAAAACTCGCAAAACTAATGTCAGAACGACCGCAAGGACGTCTACCGAGTAACACTGAAGTTAATCCTAAGGAGCAAATTCAAGCAATCACAGCTCAGGACAGTAACGGATTAGCTGAACCTGATCCAATACCGGAAAAGAAGGTAGACGAAAGTAAAATAGAGGTACCACAAGAGAAGCCAAAACTGGTAATTAAAGAGTATCAACCTCGCATACCTTATCCCGAAGCCATAAAAAAAGACAATTCCGAGGAACAGTTCGGTAAGTTTCTTAAACTTTTAAAGAAATTACATATTAACTTACCTCTTCTTGAAGCTCTTTCTCAGATGCCAGATTCCAGAAAATTTTTAAGATAGCTCTTGACCAACAAACGCAAAATAGATGAAGAGCACCATGTGGAACTAAACGCAACATGCTCGACGATGCTACAGAATAGACCACCACAGAAACTAAAAGATCCAGGGAGTTTTACAATTCCATGTTTAATTGGTAGTTTACATATTGATAATGCGTTAGCTGATCTAGGGGCAAGCATAAACGTCATGCCTTACTCACTATTTAAACGACTAGGTCTGGGGAAGCCCAAACAAACTAGGATGAGTATTCAATTAGCTGATAAAACTGTTAGAATTCCTAAGGGCATTATCGAAGATGTTATTGTCAAAATCGATAAATTTGTTTTCCCAGTAGACTTTGTTGTCTTAGACGTGGATGATGATAATTCAATCCCCTTAATTTTAGGAAGACCATTCCTTGCAACTACCAGGACTAAAATTGATGTTGCTACAGGTGAGCTCATACTTCGTGTAGGAGATGAATCGATCAATCTCCAAGCTCTCGACTCGGCCAGGACAACAGTCGATGAAGGTAAGAAAGCCATTTTAGTTGATAATCATAATGTTCAATCTTCATCACAGGAAACATCACAAGGCTTAAACCCTGAGCCGACTCATATCGACAAAGTAAAGTTACACGAGGAACAAAGCATTAGGGTCGACAATTTAGAAAAGTAGAAGACAGAGATCAAAGGAGAGCTAGATTCACACGAAGTAAAACCCGAGGAACCACAAGAAGAGCTCATGGGGACATCGAATCACTTCAAAATAGGAGACCAAGTATTGTTAGACAAAACCGATCCCCAAATCACTACCACAGACCTGAAGGAAAAGGGAGAAATCCTTCTCAAGGTACATGATATCTTCCCAAACAGAATAGTCGAGGTAAGCAATCCAATATTCGGCACTTTCAAAGTAAACGCCTCTCGACTTCAACTTTGTCAAGAGAATAAAACCATAAGTACGAGGGAAGATATTCAAACCCTTAAACCTCCCTAAAATTCCCAAATAACGAAGAAAAGTCTAGCTTAAGACTATAAACAAGCGCTTCTCGGGGGCAACCTGAATACTAACAACATTTCTTTTTACATTTTTTTCTATTGGTCTTTTCCTTTTTCCTCTATCTTTTTTTTTTTTAAAAAAACTAACCAAAAGTGCAGATTTCCAGGCCACACGGCCTTACACACGGCCGTGTCCGTGGCTGTGTGGACCACCTAAACTGCCACACTGACAGGGCAGAGGCCGTGCAGTCAGTCCAACTACCCTCCCCAACGTCACGGATCCAACAACCCTCCCCACGGGCACTGGCAGATAGGGCACGGCCGTGCCCGAAACCGTGTGAAGCTACTGACTTGCACACCACAGACAGAACATGCCCGTGCTGGCAACCGTGTGAAGCTACTGACTTATCGAACACGGGGGAAACACGCCCGTGTAAAAAGAAAAAACTTCACAACCATGGGCATGGGAGGATCAAGCACGGGCATAGGGTGACAACACCCTCTATAAACACAGCCGTGTGAGGTGGCCGTGTAAATCGACACACCCTGTGACCACGGCCGTGGGGGAGCACAAAATTTGAACTTCTATTTAAACCCCCTCACCTCTTCCCCTTTCCTCCTTCTGATTTCTTCTTTATTTTCTCTCCTTTTCACTCTCATCCATCTCAGACTCTTCAAGACTCTAGATCCTTGAGCAAATCAACACCATGCCGAAGAAGCGGAAGAAGCTACGCATAGACTCCTTAACAGAGAACGATCAACATGAGTTCATGCCGGCAGCTTCGTCTCAACACCAAGCCAAGGGTATTTGAGACCAATTAGTCTTTATTTTTGCTTTCTCTCTTGTTTCAATTTCCTGCTCTTCTCCTTTATTTTCCTCATCTAAGCTTCTCTACTGCTCTTTTCGTTTAATTTTCTTTTAGTTTCATAATGTCAGGTTCGCCAGGCTGCTAGGGAATCACGCCGACCACCACGATAACTTCACTACTCTCACCATCGCCACCACATCCCCAATCTTAGCATTGATTCCCACCTTGCGAACCATCCTTTAATAAGGACTTCATAGTCCATTAGTATTTTCTTATCATTTCAGTTTTCTTCTTAGTCTCCTTCACTTTATCTTGGTTTTCTTTAATTTTATCTTTAGTTCATTTATATTATGTTTCAATAACCCCTGGCTAATCCTTTATGAGTTCCCCAATTTCTTCATCTAGAGCAGAGCTCGGGAACCAGCACCACCACCATACCGACGCCTTCACCGTATTTGCCACACCCTCCACCATAACCTCCACGACCCCTGCCCTTCTCAAGGATCTCGTCAAAAAACCCAGGGAGTATTCTATCCCCCCCTTTTGATTTTAAATATAATTGCCATTATCTATCTTTGTACATTGAGGACAATGTACATCTTAAGTATGGGGGTAAAAGGACCTAACTTTTTACATTATTCTCAAATCCCTGAAGATAAAAGTGGAATAAAAGTGCCAAACTTTTTTCATTATTCTCAAATCCCTGATTTAGTCTTGTTTTTATGCAAGGTTGTCATATTACTAATTAGGATGAAATTTTTGATGATTTGAGATGATTATTGACATGTTTTAAAATAAGTCATAGTTAATTATACATTGATGTTTAATTTAAAGAATACTAGAGAATCAAGTATGATAAGTCTATTTTTCAGGAATTAAAATTTTTTGCTAGGCTGTTGACCTAAATTTAAATACTACCTTGAAATTTATAATTCATAAGGATGATGTCAAAACACCCATAATTTTGGTGAGTATTTGAACCTTATAGAGTTAACATTCTTTTTCGTGTCAGTTTTTGATTATGAGTGTGTCAACCATGAACTGTTATTCTAGAACTTGCCTCGTTTTTACATATCGAGACCACAGTTATGTTTTGATATACAGAGATGATAAAGGCACCTAGGTTTTAACCCACCAATTTCACCAAATAGCCCACCTTTATAATTAACCCCTAGTGAACCCTGTTGATCCTAACAAACCCTTTTTATTGATTTACCTACTAATATTAATCCAAAACCCTTGTATTTGTTATCACCTTTTGTTTTGACTACCCCTTAATCGAGACTTGATTTGATTAGTTATCGAAGTTTATTATTCTGATAGTTAAATTTATCATGTATCGTTAGTTTGTTCTTAAAAAAAAAGTATTCAATATTAGTAGTGTGAAAAGAGAGCTTACACAATCAAAGTTTGCTTTTAAAAAGAAAAAGCTCGTATTAGTAGAATTATTACTTTTCAATTAATGAAGTTTTGGAAAAATTTTAGATAGGTACTTGTCAATTCAATCTCAATTCTAACCCTCTAATTTCAGCCCATGACCACACCTTTTACCCTAGCCCCGTTACAACCCTAACAAAGACCTTTTGATCTGTTTGTCATCTCATATTAGAGTGGTGGAGATTTGATTTTCAGGCAAGCATATGGGATTAACTTTTCAAGTTCGACTTATGAGCGATCTTTTTCTGAACCTTAAACACTTTAGAGTGATTTGAGTGAATCCTAAGTGAGGATATCAATCCTTGTTGATTTTGGATTAAAAAGGTAGCTATTTAAAAGAGGGAAGACACCTATGTTTCGAGGTACAAAATTATGACTTATCTCGTTTGAATCTTTAGAACACTTTGAATCAAATTATCCATGTATGAATTCTCTATGAATTAGGATAAGACATTGTTGATAAGAATTATAGGTCATGGAAAGTTCGTTTTAATTGTGAGTTGAGAATTTTGCTTGAGGACAAGCAAAAGCTTAAGTGTGGGGGTATTTGATAAACCGTAAAAGTAACATATTTTAATCCCACATTTAATAGGCTTTTGGATGATTTATTAATTGTTTTATATAAAAAGGTGCTTTTAATCCTTTCTTTTCATGTCTTATACCCAGGAAAGCACCCAAGGATGAAAAGAACACAAAACGGGCCTAAAACAGAGTAAATGGGCCTTAGCACGAAATTGACACGGCCTGACCCAAAGCACACACGGCCGTGCCTCGACGAACACCTAGAGCACGGCCTCAACTCCGTCACACATGGCCGTGCCTCAAGAGAAATCCAAACACAGTCAGGTCTTGATCCACACGGGCGTGTGCCATGGTCGTGCCTCTGTCGCTGGAAAGAGCAATTTTAGTCGAAAAAGAATACTTAGGGAGAAAGAATCGCAATCCAAGAGCCTATAAATATCCCCCAAGTTCCACCTTTGAAGGGGAGCGAAAGTGAGGCCAAGGGGCCAAGCCGAGAAGGTCAAAGTTAGGGAATAACGTAAGGATAGCCAGTTGATCCATCCCAAGAAGCCGGAGTTATACTCAGGACGGCGGAATTCTCCTTCAATTCCTTCAGGGGGTTTTAGGGTTTTCTTATGTTTTGTTTTATCTTTTCTCTTGCGATGTTTTGCTTATTCATTATGAACTAAACCCCTCAGATACCTAAGGGGGATGAAACCTAGATGGATTTTGTTATTTGACTTTTAAGTTATATGATAAATTACTTAGTTTGTTCTTAATTATGTTGCTTAATCCAAATCTAATGTGCTTAGGTGGAGGAGGAATAGACCCTGCCTAAGAGGAGATCTAACAGAGTTAAGCGGAGTTGATCGAACGCCTAGAGATAGGGTTACGAGATTTTGCCAGATTAGGGTGAAACCTAATATGGGAATCCATTGAATGATTTACTGCTATCCTAGGGGGTTATTATAAGCGAACGAGAGTTCCACTAATTAACCTAGGGTTAGACGTTATACGCCTCGAGAGAGGGTTTAATATAGGTTAGGGAGTCTCACGGATCAAGCTAAGTAAAAGAAATCATATAATTTAAGGTTAGATAATAAGTGAAGTCTAGGTGGATTCTTCCCGAAGGTATCATCGAAATCAACTGAGTTTTTCTTCAAAGTTATTCTCTAATTCGTCTTCTTGTCTTTATTTCCTTAGTTTAGTTGTCGTCAATTTAGTTTAAAAGTAATCTCCACTCTAACTTTAAGGGTAAATAATAAAAAAAAAGTGAGTATTAATACTTCTAGTTCCTTTGGGTTCGATAACCGGTCTTGCCTAAGCTATACTACTGTTCGATAGGTACACTTGCCTTAATATCGTTGTCAGAGTTAGTCTCCAGGTTTGATCATTCTTTTATAAATATTTAAAACTCTAATTTGCAGCGATCAAGTTTTTGGCGCCGTTGCCGGGGATCGAACCCAGGTCACCCGCTTGGAATATCGAAGGATACTCAGGAATTGTCATACACGTAGTAAGATGCCAAAGCCATATCCCAGATATGGTCTTACATGGGATCATAGGTCGATGCCAATGCCATATCCCAGATATGGTCTTATACGGGATCTCATATCGATGTCGACGCCATATCCCAGATATGGTCTTACACGTGATCGTATGTCGATGCCATGTCCCAGCATGGTCTTACACGGTATCACTATTCGATGTCGATGCCATATCCCAGATATGGTCTTACACGGGATCTCAATTCGGCACTGAGGCCATATGCCAGATATGGTCTTATACGGGACCTTATTAATCTAATGTCCTGACAAGGGTATCCTTTCTATTCCTAAGGTGCAATCGGGACTTTTATATAGTAAAACTTCATCATATTTTTCATCGAGACCTCATTAACCAATTTCATAAAAAGAATATGCATTTCATGTAATATCAAGCATTTAAATACATAATAACATAATGTTGATTTATTACACACAAATATAGCTCAGTACCAAATATAGATAGTTGTTCAATTTAGTCCACCACCTTATTCTTTCCTCAGTTTAGGTCTAGACTTCGTGTTTCTTGATCTATAATGAGAATTTTCACTTATTTAATTATCACGTTGACTAAAACAGCCCATGAGTCATATTTTGGCAAAAATTATAATTTTACCCCTAAACTTTCACATATTTACAAAATGGTCCCTAGGCTCGTGTGATGAAATGTGTTCATTTTTCTCACGCCCAAGCTAGCCGATTCATAATATCTCTTATAGCAGCCCAAAATTTTAACTATTTTACATCTTTTGCAAATAAGTCATTTTTATCGATTTCACCAAAAATCATCTAGCAAAAGTTGTTTATCACACTTCAAACTTTCATAATCTACCATTAGACATCAAAATACGTGCATGTCATCCATGGGTAAAATTTTAAACACAAATTCTAGTTCAAAATAGTGGTAGAAATAGCTAGATCGAGCTACGAGGATTTCAAAAATACGAAGAAAATAAAAAACGGGGCTACGAGGTACTTACAATCAAGCTTGAAAGTGAAACAAAGCCCTAGCTATGGCTCCTTGTAAATTTCGGCTATGGAGGATGAAGGTGGACACCAATTTTAACTTCTTTTTCCCCTTTTTATTAATTTATTAACCAAATGACTAAAATGCCCTTAAGGCCCTTCCTTGAGATTTTTCCCTTCCATGTCCATTTTTGTACATCATGAGATATAATGGTCTAATTACTAAATAAGGACCTCTAATAAATTTTCTAATGCCATCTCATACTTAAAACTTCTAGAATCTCATATTTTTCAATTTTTTCAATTTAGTCCTAAAAGATAAATTGATCACTAAATCATAAAATTTCTTCATGAAATTTTCACACAACCATGCAAACATGTCATGGACATCATATAAACCATAAACCACTATTCTGACTAGGCCCTAAATTAGGCTGTTATAAGTAGCCCTTGTATTAGTCATGCGCTTCTTGTGTATGTCTAGCATAGAAGCTTGCACGCCCATATATTCATTGATTTTGCATGACAAACTAGTAGTATCCTCCGAACTATGTTCACTATCGCAAGATGTGCCTGCACCACCAACAATTCTAAATTCAGCAGTAGTAGTAAGCAAGTCAGGGTTCGCACCACTTTTCAAATGTAGATGAGGCCCCATTTTACAATAACTGTAGAAGTAATTTCTTGACTCTTCTTTGTATCACAACAGAACTAGTCCCAAGTCATCTTTGGCCCTATGTGACCACATGGACCTCTCAGACTACACCCCAACAACATCAGCTATTTCATTATCATCACACTGTCTCCATCTGTTGGGGCAAAATTTTTCCAGACAAAATTGGAAGACATTCCTTGCAGTTAAGACATTTTCCAAATCTAGAACGCGACCCTTGTGAAGCCTCTTAAATTACGCCCAACCCTCTCCAGTCATAATGTCTCACTGAATTAAACATGTGTCCTTACTTGGTAAGGACCACTCCGTGGGAAAACCGAAGCCATCAGCGAGTTTACACTGTCACAACCTGTTTTCAGTGAAATTAGAAGAGTGGTTTTAGGACCACAAATCCAACTCAAATATATTTATTTTATTATTATTTTAATGTCTACGGTATGTTAGTAGTGTCGTATAAAAATTTTGTTAAGAAATTTTGTCGTTTGCATGCTTAATTTGGTGAAAAGGACTAAATCGTAAAAGGTGCAAAAGTGGAGTTCTAGTAGTTAGAAGTATCCTTTAGCTATGAAATTAATTTTTTAAGGGATTTAAGTGGTAACTAGACCATTATATTAAATAGTGGACATTCATGGACATGAATTAAGTGATTTTAATGTTAAATAATAAGGTTATTTATGTAATTTAATAAATATATGATAGTAAATTACAAAGAAAACAAAAGAACCATCTTGTTTGTTCATATTTTTCACCAAAATTAAGGTGAAAAACTCCATTGAAGGAGCTTGAGTATTCGACTAAGCATTCTCTTTGCATATCAAGATAAGCCTCGTACGGATCTAGATCGAATGAAAGATAAAGCCTCGGATTAGTTGATTCTATGTCAACATCTTTAAAATCGAGGTAAGTTCATATGTTTAAATAACGTTTTAATGTTATTTGATTTATATGCTATTATGCTATTTATCATGTCATGTTACGACGAAAATCCAACGACGTTTTGACAACTATCGAGTCCCGTTTGAACCTTAGGAATATATAGGATACAAATGACATGTCAATAGGGTTACCATGTTTCGGGTGCTGGTCCTGAATGTCCTACCGTTGGCTGAGTTCTGATATTTGTTGTGGATACACGTTAGCTTGTGTAAGCGGTATCCTGTAGCTATATTCTGATTGTCAACTTGTGTTAGCAGACCCATTTATGGCTCAAGTGAGCATCGATGTAAAGGAAAAGGAAAAAGAATTGTTTCGACCATATGTTTAGCATACTTTGTGTGAGCTTCCAGCGTATCCGATATTATTCTAAGTGGTTCAACGCAGGGATAAAAAGGGAAGGAACGGTAAGTGTTCCAATGGCTAAGTTATGAACTTATGGAAAGATATGATTTGAGGATGATCAAAGTATGTATAAACATGTTTATAGAAAGTATGAATTCAAATGGGCTATGTTCATGAAATCTATCTTACCATGTGATGATTTTGTTAAGTTATGTGTTTAAGCACTAACTTGTGTTGTTGATGATGCTTAGGCTTGTGCCAAGCTTATGTTGGATTGATTCATTTTGCTTAGGTTTTGCATTAAAATGGTAAGCTATGTACATGATTTACAAACTTACTAAGAATTATATGCTTACGTAGTTTTCTTTCCTATGTTTTATAGATTATCGGCACCTCGATCGGTTTGGAAACTCGTCGGAGACCTATCACACTATCCAGCAATTATATCAGTAGATTTTGATATTTTGGTCAAGGTTATAATGGAATGTATAGGTGAATTTATGTTTAATGTCTAGTTGATGATTTTGGCATGTAAATGTTGTTTTGAATATGTGGTACTTTTGGTACCTTATGGTTTGGATGTTAATATGGTCAAGTTGATGCATAGTTTATGATCAAAGTGGTAAGTGTTGGTATGTTTGCAATATGGTCAATTATGGTATGCTTTAATATGGATTTGAGCTAAATGTGTTTGGATGAAATATGACCAATTATGTATAAGACTAGATATATGTGCTTGGTTGTGATTGAGGTGCCTATATGGCATATTGGTTGGATGGATAAATAGCCTATTGAATTGGTGTTATTGTGCATGTTTTGTTATGTTTTGGTACCTTGATTATATGTGCATATCACTTGTAGGAACATGCTTGAATGGGTGAAAGAAATGACTTGATTTTGGCCAATTTCTTATCCATACGGCCTAAGACACGGGCGTGTGTCTTAGTTGTGTGTGACAAACAACCATGCAATATGGCTGTGTGTCCCCTGTAGGTTTTAAAGGTTACAAGTCAGGTTGTTACATGGCCTAGCATACAACCTGGCAGACGGGTGTGTGAGGCCATTTCAAAAGTTACACGGTCTGGCACACGGGAGTGTAGTGTGGCCATGTGACCCAAGTCAGAGAGTTACATAGGCACGGACACGGGCTGGGACACGATCGTGTGTCCCTATTTCGATTATTACATGGCCTGAGACACGAGTGTGTAACCCCTGTAGTTTGAAGTTTTCTAACTTTTTCCTCAATGTTCCTATTATTTCTAATTCAGTCTTGAATCATTTCTAAAGTGTTTTTAAGGCCTCGATTAAGGGACAATGTGCATGTGTATGATTGAATTGTGCTATGATTATTTAGGTTATGTTTTACGGTAATGCTCTGTAACCCTATTTTGACAATGAATATGGGTTAGGGGTGTTACATTTAGTAGTATCAGAACTACGGTTTAGTTGATTCTTGGGCTGAACCTTCCGTGTACGAGTCTAGAAATACATGCCATTATTTAACCTGTGATAGTGTGATAACTCCTGACTTGATTTGAACTATGCTTTCACATAGATAATGTCATCCAACCGAGCCGATTTTGATGAGGCTTAAAGTAATGCGTAAGCCTTTGTTTACGGTGCAATGTCGAGTGGTATTGGCCCATATTTGAGGGTCGGGGAGGAGAGGCTAAAGAAGCCTTCTTTTAGATGATGAATGAGTGGTTTACCGAGTTCATACAAACGAACCCGATGGCTCAAAAGCTTACACCCCTATCTGTTCCCTAATCGGTCCCTGTAGTTCCTCAGGGTTGTGAACCAGTATGGTTGAGTAAGCCTCCAGTCGATAAAATCCTTAAATATGGGGCTGAAGATTCAAGAGCTGCGTTTGAAACTGATCTAGAGAGAGTCGAGTTTTGGTTAGAAAATGCAATCAGGGTTTTCGACGAATTATCTTGTACACCAGCAAAATGTGTGAAATGTGTTGTTTCCTTATTGAAAGACTCAGCTTATCAGTGGTGGAACACCTAGTTTTAGTTGTACGAGAGAGCAAGTAGATTGGGAATTCTTTCAAACTGAGTTTCGAAAGAAATACATAAGTCAGAGGTTTCTTGATCAGAAATGCAAAAAGTTTTTTGAGCTTAAACAGTATCGAATGACAGTATCCGAGTGCGAGAGGGAATTTGTTCGATTAAGCAAGTATGCCCGAGAAGGTATTCCGACTGAGATTTCCATGTGTAAACAGTTTGAAGATGGGCTGAATGAAGACATAAAGTTGTTAGTCAGGATTCTAGAATTGAAAGAATTTGTTGTTCTAGTTGACCGAGCGCACAAAGCTGAAGAATTGAGTAAAGCTAAAAGAAAAACTGATTTTGAGGCTCGTGATTCGGGTAAGATATTGGCGGGAAAATCATTTCATTCACCGTCAAAGAAATCAAAAGAATATCATAATTGTTCATCAGCTTTAGTGGGTTATTTGAGTAGAGATTGAGGTAAACAACATGCAAGTTTAAAACCTCAGGCTACGTTTGTAGCGAGTGTAGGCAGTGTTAAGAGTAACAAACTATAATGTCAACAATGTGGATGTCGACACTTCGGAGAGTGCAAGATGAGAGACAAATTGTGTTTTAAAGGTGGTTCATATGAACATTTTATTTGAGATTGCCTAGAGAGGTCCGAAAAAGAAAAAGCTCTAACTGTTTGACCGAGCAACACAGTTGCGAGAGGTAGACCACCGCAGAACACTAGAAATTCAGGAAATAGCCGTAGTGGAACAAAGGAATCTACTGTGAGATCCAAGGCACGAGCATCGGCTAGAGCTTATGCGATCCGTGCTAGAGAGGAAGCTTCAGCATCAGATGGTATCACTGGTACATTCTCTATCTTTGACGTTAGTGTTACTGCTTTGATTGACTCGGGCTTAGTACATTCATATGTATGCACAACTTTAGTGTTGAATAAGAAATTGGTTGTTGAGTCCACTAAATTTGTGATTAAAGTAATGAATCTCCAGGTCAGTATGTGTTAGTTGATAAAGTCTGTAAAAACTGTCCTTTGATGATTCGGGTTTACAATTTTTTGGTTGATTTAATGCTACCTTTTGAGGAGTTTGATGTGATTTTTGGTATGGATTGGTTGACTTTGCATGGTGCCGTTGTGAACTGTAGGCAAAATCTTATTGTGTTAAAGTGTCAGAACAGTGAAAAGCTTTAGACTGAATCAAATAGATTGGATAATATATCTAATGTTACTTCGGCTATGTCAGTACATAAATATGTTAGAAAAAGCTGTGAAGCGTATCTTGCTTACATATTTGATTCTAGAGTATCTGAATTGAAGATAGAATCGGTTCCAGTTGTATATGATAAGTCAGATATGTTTCCAGAGGAGTTACCCAGATTATAGCTGATCAAAAAGGTTGAATTTGCTATTGAGTTAGTGCTGGGAACATCTCCGATATCGATAGCTCCTTATAAAATGGCACCTGCAGAGTTGAAAGAGTTGAAAGCGCAGTTGCAAGAATTGATAGATAGGGGTTTTGCTCGACCTAGCTTTTCTCTTTGGGGCACACCTGTTCTATTTGTTAAGAAAAAGGATGGATCCATACGATTATGTATTGACTATCGGCAGCTCAACAAAGTTACGATCAAGAATAAATATCCATTGCTACGTATTGACGATTTGTTTGAATATTTGAAAGGTGCGATAATGTTCTCAAAGATTGATCTTTATTCTAGTTATTATCAGTTGAGAGTTAAAGACTCAGATGTGCCAAGAACTGCGTTTAGGACCAGGTACGGACATTATGAATTTCTTGTGATGCCATTTGGTTTAATTAATGCACCTGCAGTATTTATGGATTTGATTAACAGAATATTCAGACTGTATTTAGACAGATTCGTGATGGAATTAATAGATGATATTTTGATTTATTTATGGGATGAGTCAGAGCATGCCAAGCATTTGAGAATTTTTTTGCAAACTTTGTGCGAAAAATAATTATTGGCTAATTTTAGCAAATGTGAGTTCTGGCTTCGAAAAGTCGGGTTTCTAGGCAAGTTGTATCATTCAAGGGCATTAAAGTTGATCCAAGCAAAATTTTAGTCGTGGTAGACTGGAAGCCTCTGATAAATGCATCTGAGGTTAGAAGTTTTATGGGTTTAGCCGGATATTACAGAAGATTTGTTAAGGGATTCTCGATGATTGCTACACAATTGACGAGACGATTGTAAAAAGATGTGAAGTTTTAGTGGTCTGAGAAGTTTCAACAAAGCTTCAATCAATTGAAAGCATTGTTAATTGAGGCATCGATGTTAATTCAACTAGAGTCGGGTAGAGAATTTGTGATTTATAGTGATGCATCATTAAACGGTTTAGGCTGTGTAACACCTCAAACCCGGCCTAGACGTTATGGCCGAATCTGATGATGTCACATGGAACGAGATTTGAAAGCGAATTTATCAAGTTAAAACCGTTTCCGTTTATTATCTTCTGTTAATCTATCATTAATTTTAAAATCATTTTCTCGTTAATTTGATTCGTTTAAAATCAAGTTCTATAGCTGAAGCTTTTAAAACCGTGATAGTTAACGAAAATCGTTCGTGTTTAGGAAAGCGTTGTTTTTAATTAAACTGAGTTTTCATTGAGTTTGCAGTTTATAAATCCATGAAAACGGTTAAAATCCAAAGTAAAGGGAAACAGTCCGAAAATCTAAACTACCTAAAAAATACCCCAAAATTAATAGAGATACAAAACCTTAAGTGGAATTAAATCAGTTCTACAGTCATGTGGTCACTGTTGAGTCCTCCACCGCACCGATCCATCTAAGTTTGGAGATTACCTGTATAGATAAGACAGAAAGAGGTGAGTTTACGTAAACTCAGTGTGTAATCCCCACAGAAGGCATGCATACAGACACACAACAGTTATCATTCAAATGCAGTCTGGGGCCTAAGCCCATTACAGATCCAGATACAGTTTAGGCCATAGCCCATTCAGATACAGTTTCAGATATAAATTAGGCCCTTAGCCCACCTCAGATACAAAATGCACATAGCAACAGAAAGCAGCGTCCTACCCACTAGCCTCTACACACCATCTCCGACCATCCCTACACACCATGTGGGGTTTAAAACACCCACCCAGCCCTACACACCAAGTCGTACCGAATGCGGCACATATTAGTAATATTATAGCTGAGCTGCCAGATAATACGCATGAAAGCCTTTCAGTACACTTCCTCCAATAATCAATCATCCCACCCCAATGCAGATGCAACTAAACATGCTAAATGCTGATATACCGAAATGCATGCTTACATGCTAAGATTCAGTTATCAGTCATACATACAAATAAGTAAACATACATAAATTTAACATGATCAATATGTATAATGTATAATCAGATCACACGATTTAGGATCTAAGTAGCGCTTACCGACCCTACAGTAGGTTCACAGTCGACTTGGGCGACCCGTGCAACCCTAGGAAACATTTTAGCTAAATGGGCCCATACGCCCATGTGGTTTGCCCGTGTGGGCCTACACGCCCAGATTGGCCTAGCCCTTGTGGATCACACGGCCTGGCCCAGTTATCACATGCCCAGTTCAGTTTAGCCCATGTGGCCAACACGGCCACATTCCGGCCATCACACGGCCATGTCTTGTCCACGGCCTGGCCTTCATCGATCACACGACCGTGTTGTCGCACTCGGCCTACCACATGGGTGACCACACGCCCGTGTGGCATCGAGAGTGGCCTTTTTCGGCTTTTGCCGAAAGCTCAATTTCTTCATTTCGGGCACACACCTGGTTTGTTTTCATCGATATTGCAATCCTGAGATCTCTAGAATCAAGAACGAACCGAAATGCCAAACATTCAAATCGTTGAACAAGGAGGCAAAATGGAAATCGAAAGATTAGAGGAAAGAAACAGTAGAGAAGAAAAGGGAATTTTGAATAACGTCAGAATTTTGGGAAGGGAAGCCGAAATTTCAAAAAAAGAATAATAAAAAAAAACCTGATAACTTCCCAACCCCTTAATTACCTCCACTAACCCACTACTCAGAATTCTTGTTTGAACGAAACTCTCTCGGTCAAACGAACAAAAATAAACTCCCATGCTCGAGCAGGGGTTCGAACACAAGACCTTCAACAGACTAACACTCAACATAATCACCAGACCAGTAGGCCCATTCTGATATGATTTTACAAATAACTTAATATAAGCCCGCTGAACAAGTATAAGGCTTAAGTTAGAAAATTACAAAAATTTTCCAAATGCAAGGCTTGAACATGGGACCTCCCACACACACTCGGAACACATAACCACTGAAGTAGATACACAGTTGTGTCATATTTTAACAGAAACAAAAATAAGAATTTTGGGCGTTACAACTCTACCCCCTAAAGGAAAATTTCGACCTCGACATTTACCTGATCAAAATAGATGAGGGTACTGCTAATGCATCACATCCTCAGGCTCCCACTTAGTCTCCTCAGGGCTATGATTCCGCCACAGAACCTTAACTAAAGGGATGGACTTCTTCTGAAGAACTTTTATATCGCGATCCAAAATCTGAACCTGTTCCTCCTCGAAGGTCAAATCTGGCCTAACCTCAATCTCCTCAACAGGGACAATATGAGTAGGATTAGAGCAGTGATGCCTCAACATCGAGACGTGGAAAATGTCATGAATACGGTCTAGCTCTAAAGGTAACTCCAACTAATAAGCGACCGGTCCCACTCACTTCAGAATTCGATAAGGCCCAATAAACCTAAGGCTCAACTTGCCCTTGCGACCGAACCTTAGAACGTTCTTCTATGGAGAGACCTTGAGAAACACGAAGTCCCCCACAGAATACTCAATCTCACGCCTCTTCAAATCAGAATAAGACTTCTGTCTGTCAGAAGCAGCCTTCAGACAATCCTGAATCAACCAAACCTTATCCTTAGTCTCAGAAACCAACTCCGGACCCAAAACTCGCCGTTCGCCCAACTCAGTCCAACACAAAGGAGTACGACACTTACGACCATACAGAGCCTCATAAGGTGCCATCTGAATACTCGACTAGAAACTGTTATTGTAGCTGAACTCGGCTAGCGGTAGATAATACTCCCAATTGCCTTAAAAATCGATAACACAACTCCTCAACATATCCTCCAGAATTTGAATCACCCTCTCAGTTTGACCATCGGTCTGAGGATAGAACGTAGTACTGAAGTCCAATCTTAAACCCAGAGCCTCATGTAACTTTTCCCAAAACCGAGACATGAAGTGAGGATCCTTATCAGAAATGATTGAGATCGGTACACCATGCAATCTCACTATCTCAGAGATGTAGAGCTTCGCCAACTTCTGAAGTGAGTAGTCGGTCCTAACCGGAATGAAGTATGCAGACTTGGTCAATCGATCCACGATAACCCAAACGGAATCCTTCTTAGTGGGTGTTAGAGGAAACTCACTAACAAAGACTATCGTTACTCGCTCCCACTTCTATAGCGGAATCTTAAACGGCTGTAGCAAACCTGAAGGTAATTGATGCTTAGCCTTAACCTGTTGGCATGTCAGACATCGTGCCACAAAATCAGTAACCTCCTGTTTCAATCCTGGCCACCAGTAGAGTTCCCGAAGATCTCGGTACATCTTATTCCCAATGGGATGCATAGCATAAGGGCAACTATGCGCCTCTCTCAGAATAGATTACCTCAGATCAGTATCATTTGGTACACAAATCTGACCACGGAAATAGAGTACCCCATCATTATTCAGCCCAAAGTCCGTAGTGTCGCCACTCTCAATCTGACAGAATCGAAGACCCAGAGATTCATTGTCTAACTGCCTATCTCGAATCTATTCCATCCAAGTCAGTTTAATTTGCAGCTCAACCAACAAACTTTCGTTGTCGAAGAAACTAAGTCGAGCGAACATTGCTCCCAGGTCAATCATCGCCCTACAGCTCAACGCATCGGCCACCACATTGGCCTTGATAGGATGGTACTCAGTAGTACAGTCATAGTCCTTAAACAGCTCTATCCATCTATGCTACATAAGATTCAACTCCTTCTGACTCAGGAGGTACTTGAGGCTTTTGTGATCAGTGTAGATAATACACCTCTCATCGTATAGATAGTGCCTCCAGATTTTCAAAGCAAAGACTATGGCGACCAATTCCGAATTATGCATCAGATAGTTTGCCTCATGCGTCTTGAGCTGACGAAACGCATAAGACACAACCTTACCTTTCTGCATTAGAACACATCCAAAACCGACATGCGATGCATCATTATATACCACAAACTCCTTCTCAGATCCAGGCTGTATCAGAACAGGAGTCTGAGTCAGAACAATTTTGAGCTTCTCAAAGCTCGATTGCTGCGCATTAGTCTAGACAAATGATACGTCCTTACGTACCAACTTAGTTAAGGGTGCTGCAATCAGTGAGAAACCTTCCAAAAATCGCCGATAATAACCCGCTAGACCTAGAAACATGCGGATCTCAAACACATTCTTAGGCTGTATCCAATCCAGTGCAGCCTCAAATTTCCTAAGATCGACTCGGATCCCCTTAGCAAACACTACGTGTCCCAGAAAGGTTACTTCCCTGAGGCAGAATTCACACTTGCTGAATTTAGCATACAGATGCTTCTCACGCAGAATTTGAAGCACAACTCTAAGATGCTCATCATGCTCATCTTCAGTCTTAGAGAATACCAAAATGACGTCGATGAAAACCACAACAAACTGCAAGATAGGGTTGAAACACTCGATTCATCAGATCCATGAACGCGGTCGATGCATTTGTCAACTCGAAAGGCATAACTAGGAACTCGTAATGCCCATAACGAGTCCTAAAAGCAGTTTTATGAATATCCACATCCTTAACCCTCAACTGATGATACCTTGACTGGGGATCAACCTTAGAGAATACAGAAGCCCCTCGAAATTGATCAAATAAGTTGTCAATCCTTGGAAGTGGATCTTAATGGTCAGCTTGTTCAACTACCGATAGTCAATGCACATCCTCATGGTCTCATCCTTCTTCTTAACAAACAAAACCGGTGCTCCCCATAGAGACACAATAGGATGGATGAAACCACGGTCCAAAAGTTCCTGCAGTTGAGCCTTAAGCTCTATAAGCTCCTTCAGTGTCATTTGATATGGCGCGATAGAGACCGGAGCTGTGCCAAGAAGAAGCTCAATCCCAAATTCTACTTCCCAATTCAGAGGTAAACCCAGTAGCTCCTCAGGAAAGATGTCCAGAAAATCCCTTACAGTTCTGATGTCTTTAACAATATAGTTCCTAGAAATGGAAACACTAATATAGGCCAGAATGCCTCACATCCCTTACGAACCGGTTTCTCAGCCACCAGTGCAGAGATCACATTAGCTAAATAATTCTGACGTTCACCAATCATGACCACCTCATTATCCTCCTCAGTTCTCAACACGACCCTCCTAGTCGCACAGTCTAGACTGACATGATGCTTGACCTATAACACCCCTAACCCGGATCCATCGCTGGATTAGGGTTAAAGGCGTTACCGAACAGATAAGAAACTTTTACGGACATTTCATAATACAATTCATCAAACACAATCAAAGTGTCCCTTTTATAGGCCAGCGAGACCTTAATCATGCTTTAGAATAGGGTCGAGACTAAACTGAACACATATGGAATTTCTCGGAAATTTAAAAATTTTTCTAAGTTGCAGAGGTCACACGCCCGTGTGGGCAGGCCGTGTCAAAACAGGGCATACATACTGACTTGTCCACATGGCCGTGGACACGCCCGTGTGCCTCACCCGTGGTCACTACTGACTTCACCACACGGCTAGTCACACGCCCATGTGTCCAGCTCGTGGTCGACCCTGACTTGTTTTGAATTTCAACCACAAGGGACATGGTCGAGCCACACGCCCGTGTGCTCCACCGTGTGGGAAAATATAGGCCATTCTCAAGTCCAAATTGCCACCCACACTTGGGTCATTCCTACAAGCATAAACAAGTATATTTCTCAATACATTTGGCAACAAAAAACACACCAAATGGTCATCATATTATCCCATTCAATCTCATTTCTAAACATGCCAATTTGCACAATCAATTCACATGTAAATCCAAGCATAATTCATCCACAACTTTACTAAATCTCTATGGCATCAATTCATCAATAAGCTTACCATTCATAAGGCCATTTCATTGCCATCAAGCCATACCAAAACATGCATCATATGTCATATTCACTCATGTATATTACCAACATTTACCTAGCCAAATCACATGACTATTTATATCACAAACATATACCAAATGACTAGCCTATACATGCCATATTTAGCTATATACACTTTTCAAAGGTACCAAAATAAGTTTGAGTAGTGTGATGATGATCCTTGATGGTCCCCGAGCCTTCAGTAGCTTCGACGATCTATAAAACAGAACAAACACATACAAAGTAAGCTTTCCAATAGCTTAGTAAGCCATATACAAATAAACTTAGCATAAGATGCACATAACCATATTGATACAATGACATTAATGGTTCTCATTACAAATTCATCACATATTCTTTGGCTCATTTGCTTAGCCATATCTTTCCACATTCTTCAACTCAAATATCACATATACACATAGCTCATTCAAGGATATATTCACTTATTATCTCGTCATTTCAATACACATATTAATCTTAGTAAGTTCATGTAGACACTTATCTTTTATACACACATAGTGTGCTTTTCAAACGTACCTGAAACGAATATACAACTCACATAGTCATTCATTTCTTGGACTTGCCCGTTGAACCGTTCAGCATCTAATAGGATACTCAGAATGCTCGGAATAGTCATACAAAGCCAACGTCCCAGACGTGGTCTTACATGTAATCAGATATCGATGCCACTATCCCAGACAGGGTCTTACATGAATCAAATACGACGCCAATGTCCCAGACATGGTCTTACACGTAAATCTCATATCGATGCCAACGTCCTAGACGTGGTCTTACACACAATCTCGAATCAATGCCATCATCCCAGACATGGTCTTACATGATATCACATAACGGACACCTATGTCATGACATATACTATCCTATCTATCCCTAGGTTCAAACGGGACTTCTCGGACACTGACAACTTGTCGATATAAACATAAACCCGGATTTCATATGCATTCCATCTCAATGGATATTTATAGCAATTTACATCTCATATATGTAAAAAAAATTCAATTCAAGTGTATTTATTTGTATATAGACTTACCTCAGATTCGGATAATGAACGAACTCTACTATTCGATCACTTTCGATTTCCCATTATCTAAGCTCGTTTTCTTCGGTTTTTAATCTATAAATATTCAAATTTAATCTCTTCGGGGATCTTCGCCTTCTCTACCAGAAAGGAGAACTCTCGCTCCCTCTATAGAGCTATCAGTACCCTGAGATTATCCCAAAGACCGTCCTCAAAATGGACACATCTCTCATATTCAATCGCCACCAGACCTCGCGTATAGTGGCTTAATCTCAGAAATTCGGCCTTATAGTCAGCCACTGATCGGTCTCCCTGAGTGAGGTTCACAAACTCACACCTACGAGCATCGATGTAACTTGTTCCCACATACTTTCCTTGGAAGAAAGACTTAAAGAACTCCCAAGACAGACGATCGGGCTGAGTGTCCTCCTTAACTGTCAGCCACCACTAATATGGCTCATCGCGAAGCAACGAGATTGCACCCTTCATTTTCTGCTCAGGGGTACAGTCTAAATCATCCATTATCCTTTCAGTCGCCTACATCTAGTACTTAGCCACATTAGGGGTGACTCCAGTGACACCCCTAAAAAGTTCAGCTCCATTGGACCAGAATCATTCCGTAACTGACCCTTGGCCGTCAGATCTAGTATTGGGCCTAGCGACACTCTCCAGTATCCTTAACATAGCCTTGGACAATGCGTCAGCCCCAACCATGCAATATTGAGATCCAGTCTCTGTAACATGTGACACCGGCGTCTCACTCGTATCTAGGTTTGGTATGCTGTCCAGAGAAGAGGATTCAGCTTGAACCCCCTACGACCTCTACCTCGGCATCTAGTGTCACGTCCATGGATACAATGTGCGCTCATGTCTATTCAGATTTATCTGTATTATGAATTTTATGAATCAGTTACAGTTTCAGTATTTATTAACAGATGTTTTATGCAAAGCAGTATCATAATTTCAAAGTTTGTTTTTCGCAAGCATAGTCTCTATCAGTTTTAGTTTCACTACAATTTCAGTATACACTAACTAGAGTGTTTTCAGTACAAACTATCTACAATATCATAATAGTTTATCAGAATACTTACAGGATCAGCGTTGGAGACTCGGGGTACCACATTCCCAATCAGATCATTTCAAATCATTTGAAAATCAGTTATTAAAAAACAAATTTTATGTATCATCCCGAAATTGGGCCTAGTAGGATTGGGCTGATTGGGCCTTGGGCTTAGGAGTGTTTAAAATCTTCAAGAATATGAGAATGGTGTTATTGCAAATTGGACTTATTAGTTAAGTGGATTTGGAAGGTTACAAGGTTTCTATGAAGTCTCGGGTTTAATTGGACTTTAGGAAAAATTTGGTATTTTAGCACTTTAAGGAGAGATGGTAAGTAGCTTCAAAACATATAGAAATTTATGAGTAAATAGCTAGCATAAATGAGCTATTAGTAAAGTGGTTATGGCGTTACTTGTAGTACCTTGAGGGAAGGAGTTCGAATCACTTTGTGTGCAAATTGAGATTATTTTTGCATGCTTTCCTTAAGTATCGGTCAAGAGGTATTTTTGGTAAGTTGGACTTTAAATTTTTATGGCAAGATGACAAATAGTTTAGGTAAGCTTGAACTTGGGGAAAGGAATCATTTTGATTAAGGAATGATAAGGGGACATAAGGCTTGGATTAAGGATGAGGTTTTTGGAAACATTTTAATGGCCAACTTGTCCATGTATGTGGACGGCATTATGGTCTGGGGGGTGACCAAATTTTGTTGAAGGTTTTGGTAGGTTGGTAGCTAGTTGGTCAAATTCCTTAGCATTTTGTGCATCATTTTCTTTTCTCTCCAAAATCACTCTCCCTAGCCGAATGTGTTATTGACAATAGGTGAAATCTTGTTTTGGTTTTGGCTTTATTCTTTGTTTTGTGTCAAGTCGAAAAACCCCTTTTGGAGCCTTGCCGATTTTCCCTAGTACACCATATTGAGGTAAAAGCCGAAACCACCATAGGTACTTGTTGGTTTTCCCCTCTAAAACCCTTAGCCGAATGTCTTGCTAAACTTCTTTAATTTTACTTTATTTCTTTTTCTTCTCAAGTGCTTGGCCGAACCTCTCTTGTTCCCATCTTTCTTTTCCTTTCTTTTCATATTTGTTCAAAAACCACATCTCTTCTTTTACTTTCTTTTTGGCCGAACCTTCTTCTTCCCCATCTCTCTTGGTTTTTCTTCCATTGTTTGCTCAAGCCGAATCCTCCCTCTCCCATTTTATTCTACTTTTCCACTCTCGTCCTTCATTTCTTTTTAGCCGCATATCATTTGTTTTCTTCTTTCAAAACCTTAGCCGAATCATCTTGGTCACTCAACCTTTGTCGAAATTTCCTTTCTTTCTTCTGGTGTTATCTTGGCCGAATATCAATCAAGGGGTAGATCTTCTTTTGGTTTTTCTCCAATCGGTTTTGGAAGGGGGTAAGTGTTCATGGCCGAATTTCTTTTGGTTCTTTTCTCTTCTCTTTGTCGACTCTCATGCATTGACAAAAGTCGAATTTCGGCATTTGTTATCGAGATTTCTAATCACCTTTGAAAGCCGATTCTCCTAGGCTCTTCAGGATTTTTAGAAGCATCAGATCGGGAGTAGTATTCTCTGACAATCCATTGTCATCCAGTCTGTGGGGGGAGAACCAGTCTCGCGTATCGTGTGTTATGATTAGCATTCGTAAGGCAGAAAGGACAAGGGGATCTAGTGCAGTAGATTGGGTTTCGGGATTCAGCGGTTGCGTTAGTAACAGGTGTGTAACTTACACACTTTGTAACTTAGTAAATATATATTAATAACCTAAATATGTGAAAAGCCGAAAACTGTGAAGATCATGATAGGATACCTTATGGGCATGAGCAAGGTTACGGGTAAGTCCGTTTCAATATGATTTTGCTATATAATGCTTATTACCATGAACTATGATATATTTGCTATATGTTCATATTAAGGCATGATGGCATGATTTGTACATGTGATGCATTGATGTGGGTGATATGAGAGGAGGGGGAAGATTTGATATCCGTGTCTTTGGGACACCAGAGGTTTGGCACCTCCAGTGGTTTGGTACCACAGTTTATTTTGTGACTTTGGGTCACCAGAGGTTTGGCACCTCATAGCGACTCATCCCAGTGGCTTAGCACCACAGTGGGTTGGCCCCACATTTGATATATTGGGATTGTCGCCAGTGATTTGGTATCACAACGTGGGTTGGCCCCACAATTGGATTATTCGTGACTTTGGGTCACCAGTGGTTTGGCACCACATTATTATTGGATATCGTGACTTTGGGTCACCAGTGGTTTGGCACCACCAGTGGTTTGGTACCACACGAGGTAGAAACGGAGTTATGGATGGCTAGGTTTGGGTGAATATATATTGCTTGGTTATGATTTGTGTAAGCTTGTTGTATTAACCGGGGGAGGGATTATACACTGAGTCTTGGTGACTCACCTTCTCCCTTATCTTTTTAGGTGATTCGTAGATCGTGGATGAGGAGCCGGGTGGACTCGAGGTGGCCCATGCATTAAAACATTTGGTTTTACTTGGATTTTGAATTGGGTAATTATTTAATATTTTGCTTTTATTATTTGGGTTTGTAATAAGGCCTTTTAAATTATGTTTTGAATTATTTATATGTTTTGGACTTGATTTCGAACATGGTTAAGTGAATTACTTGATTAATTTAATAATGTGAGCGCAAGGTTTTCTAAACTACAAAACGCAATGGTTTTCAAAACTTTACCATCGGGTAATACAAATCACTTGATAATAAATGACAACTCAAATGTTTTCGACAACTTAAACGGTTTTCAAACTTAAGTTTCCACACTCAAATAGAAACGGTTTTCAAATTAATCATTTGGGTTTCTTTTAAAATGATAGCAAAGGTTTTCTAATCTATGGATCGGCAACTAAGTTTTAAAGACTGATTTTCGGGATCCCAAAGTAAACTATCGATTTTAAATAATCATGCCCTGATTTCTTTAGGCATAAAACAACAAAGAATTTTCACTAAAATTTAACCTTAACCTGATTTCCTCAAAACGTTTTTCCTCTGTAACATGTCAGATTCGGTCGTGGTGTGTTGACCGGGTTTGGGGTGTTACAATTGTGGTATCAGAGCCAAGTTCAAAGGCTCGGCTGTGGGCCCGAGGCCCAAAATGTTTTAAAGTATGGTCTTAAAATGTTTTTGTTTGAAATTATATGATTTGAAAGGCATGGCACCGAGTCTCCGGCACCAATCCGCCCAGGTAAGTACCCCTAGCCATTGGTTGTGAGTTTTGGATGTTATAAACTTTGAATGACTAGTGATAGTGGACTACCTTAGAGACTGAAATTTATAGGACTCTATGGACTCGCGAAAACAAAACTCTTTAATAAGAATTATTCATAAAACCGTGCTTTAAAGATAGTGGAATAATGACTAAAGCATAAAACTTTTAAATCAGATAAGTCGAGACTTTAGATATGAGCACTCGAGGTCGGGGTCGTAATACGCGTGGACGCGGTCGGGGTAGGATGGCTGTGTCTGAGCCAGTGAGGTCTGGTCAGGGGTCAGAAAATGAGATACCAGCACCACCACCAGTTGTAGGTGGTGAGTTCCAGGATCAGACGGGTGATGACGCAGTGTCTCAGGCGATGCTGCGAGTTCTTGAGAGGGTAGCTGGAGTAGGTGGAGGCGCGGGAGCTCGGAAATCTATACCTGAGCGACTCCGAGCCAATGGAGCTGAGGTATTTCGAGGTGTTTCTGGTGTAGCTCCCAGTACGGCTGAGTATTGGTTAGAGGCGACGGAGCGAATCATGGATGACTTGGATCTAACTGCTGAGGATAAGCTGAAAGGGATAGTGTCGCTTCTTCGGGATGAGTCATACCAGTGGTGGCTCACGGTGCGGGATAGTGCTGCAGCAGAGGATCTCACTTGGGACTATTTTAAGGCAGTGTATCAGAAGAAATATGTTGGGTCTAGCTACATTGATGCGCAGCGGAAGGCATTTCTGAGATTGGTTCAGGGGAGTAAGTCCGTATCAGAGTATGAGGCAGAATTTTTAAGATTGAGCCGGTATGCTAGAGGTATCGTGGCTACGGAGCACGAGCGATGTGTCAGGTTCGAGGACGGATTGAGGGATGAGCTGGGATTGCTGATTGCTCCACAGTAGGAGTGAGAGTTTACTGTGCTAGTAGAAAAGGCTAAGATAGTCGAAGGGATAAAGGAATCTGTGAGGCAGAATCATGACAGGAATAAACATAAGAGAAGTTTTGGATCATCTGGGTCGGCCGGAGATTCTCAGAAAAGGGCTAGGCATGGTGGGTCGAATCAGGCGGGGAGGCCTGTGGCTGCTAATCAGGGACTAGCACAGTGTAATCAATGTGGGAAATCTCATTGGGGAGAATGTTGGACCATTGGCAAAGGATGCTTTGAATGTGGCTCGCTGGATCATCGTGTGAGGGACTGCCCACGTAAGCTAGCCAGGAATCAGTCTGAGGGTCAGGGTCGTGCTCAGATCAGAAATGAGGGACCGCCACTGCAGAGGGGTCGTGGTAACGGTAGAGGAGGTTATGGTTCTGGTCGGGGCCGCGGAGTACCGGGCAGAGGTGCAGGCAACACTGAGGCAAGACAGCCTGGGTTAGTATATGCAGCAAGGCGTCGAGAGGAGGGCGACGCACCGGACGTCTTAGCCGGTACATTCTTAATCTTTGGGTTACCACATACTGCTTTGATAGATGTGGGTTCGACGCATTCGTATGTTGCTAGTAGCATAGTAGAGACCATGAACTTAGACTCTAAGATTACTTTTAGGGAGATGACAGTAATTAGCCCTCTAGGTCACTCTGTAGAAGTAAATAAACTATATAGGGATGTACCCCTAGAACCCCAAGGGGTAGTGGTTGTGGCTGATCTGATGGAACTGCCGTTTGGGGAGTTCGATATGATTCTTGGAATGGAGTGGCTAGGTGTTTTGAGTATGTGTAGGAGTTCCAAATTCTAGTTAAAAGTATAGTAGTGTTATTAGAATCAGAGTGCGCAGTGTGGGCGTAGTGTTGTAAATTAGGATGTGCGACTGTTAGTTAGTTGGAAATTTCGAGGACAAAATTTCTTTAAGGAGGGTAGAATTGTAACATCCCAAAATTGGGCCTAGTAGGATTGGGCCGATTGGGCCTTGGGCTTAGGAGTGTTTAAAATCTTCAAGAATATGAGAATGGTGTTATTGCAAATTGGACTTATTAGTTAAGTGGATTTGGAAGGTTACAAGGTTTCTATGAAGTCTCGGGTTTAATTGGACTTTAGGAAAAATTTGGTATTTTAGCACTTTAAGGAGAGATGGTAAGTAGCTTTAAAACATATAGAAATTTATGAGTAAATAGCTAGCATAAATGAGCTATTAGTAAAGTGGTTATGGCGTTACTTGTAGTACCTTGAGGGAAGGAGTTCGAATCACTTTGTGTGCAAATTGAGATTATTTTTGCATGCTTTCCTTAAGTATCGGTCAAGAGGTATTTTTGGTAAGTTGGACTTTAAATTTTTATGGCAAGATGACAAATAGTTGGGGAAAGGAATCATTTTGATTAAGGAATGATAAGGGGACATAAGGCTTGGATTAAGGATGAGGTTTTTGGAAACTTTTTAATGGCCAACTTGTCCATGTATGTGGACGGCATTATGGTCTAGGGGGGTGACCGAATTTTGTTGAAGGTTTTGGTAGGTTGGTAGCTAGTTGGTCAAATTCCTTAGCATTTTGTGCATCATTTTCTTTTCTCTCCAAAATCACTCTCCCTAGCCGAATGTATTATTGACAATAGGTGAAATCTTGTTTTGGTTTTGGCTTTATTCTTTGTTTTGTGTCAAGCCGAAAACCCCTTTTGGAGCCTTGCCGATTTTCCCTAGTACACCATATTGAGGTAAAAGCCGAAACCACCATAGGTACTTGTCGTTTTTCCCCTCTAAAACCCTTAGCCAAATGCCTTGCTAAACTTCTTTAATTTTACTTTATTTCTTTTTCTTCTCAAGTGCTTGGCCGAACCTCTCTTGTTCCCATCTTTCTTTTCCTTTCTTTTCATATTTGTTCAAAAACCACATCTCTTCTTTTACTTTCTTTTTGGCCGAACCTTCTTCTTCCCCATCTCTCTTGGTTTTTCTTCCATTGTTTGCTCAAGCAGAATCCTCCCTCTCCCATTTTATTTTACTTTTCCACTCTCGTCCTTCATTTCTTTTTAGCCGCATATCATTTGTTTTCTTCTTTCAAAACCTTAGCCGAATCATCTTGGTCACTCAACCTTTGTCGAAATTTCCTTTCTTTCTTCTAGTGTTATCTTGGCCGAATATCAATCAAGGGGTAGATCTTCTTTTGGTTTTTCTCCAATCGGTTTTGGAAGGGGGTAAGTGTTCATGGCCAAATTTCTTTTGGTTCTTTTGGTTCTTTTCTCTTCTCTTTGTCGACTCTCATGCGTTGACAAAAGCCGAATTTTGGCATTTGTTATCGAGATTTCTAATCACCTTTGAAAGCCGATTCTCCTAGGCTCTTCAGGATTTTTAGAAGCATCAAATCGGGAGTAGTATTCTCTGACAATCCATTATCATCCAGTCTGTGGGGGGGAGAATCAGTCTCGCGTATCGTGTGTTGTGATTAGCATTCGTAAGGCAGAAAGGACAAGGGGATCTAATGTAGTAGATCAGGTTTCGGGATTCAGCGGTTGCGTTAGTAACAGGTGTGTAACTTACACACTTTATAACTTAGTAAATATATATTAATAACCTAAATATGTGAAAAGCCGAAAACTGTGAAGATCATGATATGATACCTTATGGGCATGAGCAAGGTTACGGGTAAGTCCGTTTCAATATGATTTTGCTATATGATGCTTAATACCATGAACTATGATATATTTGCTATATGTTCATATTAAGGCATGATGGCATGATTTGTACATGTGATGCATTGATGTGGGTGATATGAGAGGAGGGGGAAGATTTGATATCCGTGTCTTTGGGACACCAGAGGTTTGGCACCTCCAGTGGTTTGGTACCACAGTTTATTTTGTGACTTTGGGTCACCAGAGGTTTGGCACCTCATAGCGACTCGTCCCAGTGGCTTAGCACCACAGTGGGTTTGCCCCACATTTGATATATTGGGATTGTCGCCAGTGATTTGGTATCACAACGTGGGTTGGCCCACAATTGGATTATTCGTGACTTTGGGTCACCAGTGGTTTGGCACCACATTATTATTGGATATCGTGACTTTGGGTCACCAGTGGTTTGGCACCACCAGTGGTTTGGTACCACACGGGGTAGAAACGGAGTTATGGATGGCTAAGTTTGGGTGCATATATATTGCTTGGTTATGATTTGTGTAAGCTTGTTGTATTAACCGGGGGAGGGATTATGCATTGAGTCTTGGTGACTCACCTTCTCCCTTATCTTTTCAGGTGATTCGTAGATCGCGGATGAGGAGCTGGGTGGACTCGAGGTGGCCCATGCATTAAAACATTTGGTTTTACTTGGATTTTGAATTGGGTAATTATTTTATATTTTGCTTTTATCATTTGGGTTTGTAATAAGGCCTTTTAAATTATGTTTTGAATTATTTATATGTTTTGGATTTGATTTCGAACATGGTTAAGTGAATTACTTGATTAATTTAATAATGTGAGCGCAAGGTTTTCTAAACTACAAAACGCAATGGTTTTCAAAACTTTACCATCGGGTAGTACAAATCACTTGATAATAAATGACAACTCAAATGTTTTCGACAACTTAAACGGTTTTCAAACTTAAGTTTCCACATTCAAATAGAAACGGTTTTCAAATTAATCATTTGGGTTTCTTTTAAAATGACAGCAAAGGATTTCTAATCTATGGATCGGCAACTAAGTTTTAAAGACTGATTTTCGGGATCCCAAAGTAAACTATCAATTTTAAATAATCATGCCCTGATTTCTTTAGGCATAAAACAACAAAGAATTTTCACTAAAATTTAACCTTAACCTGATTTCCTCAAAACGTTTTTCCTCTGTAACATGTCAGATTCGGTCGTGGTGTGTTGACCGGGTTTGGGGTGTTACATTTTAAAATCCAAAATCCACAGCTGAGTTTTGCAACCTGGCTTTGATACCACTAAATGTAACACTCCAAACCCGACCAAGACGTTATGGCCGAATCTGACGATGTCACATAGAATGGGATTTGAAAGCAAATTTATCAAGCTCAAATCATTTCCGTTTATTATATCCTGTTAATATCTCGTTAATTTTAAAATCATTTTCTCGTTAATTTGATTCGTTTAAAATCAAATTCTGTAGCGGGAGCTTTTAAAATCGTGATATTTAACGAAAATCGTTCGCGTTTAGGAAAATGTTATTTTTAATGAAACCGAGTTGTCTTTGAGTTTGCAGTTTATAAATCCATGAAAATAGTTAAAATCCAAAGTAAAGGCAAACAGTCCGAAAGTCCAAATCATAAAAAAATACCCCAAAAATAATAGAGATACCTTAAGTGGAATTAAATCAGTTCAAAAGTCATGTGGTCATCGTTGAGTCCTTCGTCGCACCAATCCGTCTAAGTTTGGGGATTATCTATGCAGATAAAATAGAAAGAGGTGAGTTTACTTAAACTCAGTGTGTAATCCCCACAGAAGGCATGATTACAGACACACAACAGTTATCAATCAAATGTAGTCTAGGGCCTAAGCCAATTATAGATCCAGATACAGTTTAGGCCTTAGCCCATTCAGATACAATTTCAGATATAAATTAGGGCCTTAACCCACCTCAGATACAGAATGCACATAGCAATAGAAAGCAGCATCCTACCCACCAGGCTCTATACACCATCTCCGACCATCCTTACACTCCATGTGGGGTATAAAACACCCACCCAACCCTGCACACCAAGTCGTACCAAATGCGATACACATCAGTAATACTGCAACTGAGCTGCTAGATAATAGGCATGAAAGCCTTTCTGTACAGTTCCTTCAATAATCAATCACCCCCTCCAATAATCAATCATCTCACCCCCAATGCAGATGCAACTAAACATGCTCAATGCAGACTTACCGAAATGCATGCTTGCATGCTAAGATTCAGTTATCAGTCATACATACAGATCAGTAAGCATGCATAAATTTAACATGCTCAATACATACAATGTATAATCATATCACACGATTTAGGGTCTAAATAGCGTTTACCGACCCTACAGTAGGTTCACAGTCGACTTCGGCGACTCGTGCTACCCTAGGAAACATTTTAGCTAAATGGGCCCACACGTACATGTGGTTTGCCCGTATGGGCCCACACGCCTAGATTGGCCTAGCCCGTATGGATCATACAGCCTGGCCCAGTTATCACACGCCCAGTTCGATTTTGCCCGTGTGGCCCACACGACCACACTCCGACCATCACACGGCCGCGTCTTATGCACGGCCTGGCCTTTGTCGATCACATAACCATGTTGTCGCACTCGGCCTACCATACGGGTGACCACACGCCCATGTGGCATTGACAGTGGCCTTTTTTGGCTTTTTTCGAAAGCTCAATTATTGCATTTCGGGTACACACCTGGTTCATTTTCACCAATATTACAATCCCGAGATCTTCAGAACTGACAACGAATCGAAATCCCAAACGTTCAGATCTCTGCAGAAGCACTAATTGCTGCTTGATCTTCACTGAACGAGTGAATTCAATCGTTGAACAAGAAGGAGGCAAAATGGAAATCGAAAGAGTAGAGGAAGGAAACAGTAGAGAAGAAAAGGGAATTTTGAATAACGTCAGAATTTTGGGAAAGGGAAGTCAAAATTTCCAAAAAAGAATAAAACAAAAATAAAAAATAAAACCTGATAACTTCCCAACCCCTTAATTATCTCCACTAACCCAATACTCAGAATTCCTATTTGACCGAAACTCTCTTGGTCAAACGACTAAAAATAAACTCCAATGATCAAGCAGGGACTCGAACATAAGACCTTCAGCAAACTAACACTCAACTTAACCACCAGACCAACAGGGCCATTTTGATATGGTTTTACAAATAATTTAATATAAGCCTGTTGAACAAGTATGAGGCTTAAGTCAGAAAAAAAAAAATTTTCCAAATGCAAGGCTTGAACTTAGGACCTCCGACACACACCCAACACACATAACCACTAAAGCAGATACACAGTTGTGTCATATTCTAACAGAAACAAAAATAAGAATTTTGGGGCGTTACAACTCTACCCCACTAAAAGAAAATTTTGACCACGAAATTTACCTGATCAAAATAGATGAGGGTACTACTGATGCATCGCATCCTCATTCTCCCACGTGGCCTCCTCAGGGCTATGATTCCGCCACAGAACCTTAACTAAAGGGATAGAATTCTTCCGAAGAACCTTTACAGTGCGATCAAAAATCTGAACCGGTTCCTCCTCGAAGGCCAAATCTGGCCTAACCTCAATCTCCTCAACAAGGACAATATGAGTAGGATAAGAGTGGTAATGCCTCAACATCGAGACGTGGAAAATGTTATGAATATGGTCTAGCTTTGGAGGTAACTCTAACTGATAAGCGACTGGTCTCACTCGCTTCAGAATTTGGTAAGGCTCAATAAACCTAGGGCTCAACTTGCCCTTGCGACCGAACATCAGAACCTTCTTCCATGGAGATACCTTTGGAAACACGAAGTCCCTACAAAATAATCAATCTCACGTCTCTTCTGTCTGTCAGAAGCAGCCTTCAGATGATCCCGAATCAACTGAACCTTGTCCTTATTCATAGAAACCAACTCTGGACCCAAACTCACCATTCGCCCAACTCAGTCCAACACAAAGGAGTACGACACTTACGACCATACAGAGCTTCGTAAGATGCCATTTGAATACTCGATTGGAAAATGTTATTGTAGGTGAACTCGGCTAACGGTAGATAGTCCTCTCAATTGCCTCAAAAATCAATAACACAACTCCTCAACATATCTTTCAGTATCTGAATCACCTCACAGATTGACCATCGGACTGAGGATAGAACGTAGTACTGAAGTCCAATATCGAACCCAGAGCCTCATGTAACTTTTTGCTAAACCAAGACGTGAAATGAGGATCCCTATCAGAAATGATTGAGACTGGTACCCCATACAGTCTCACTATCCCAGAGATGTAGAGCTTTGCCAACTTCTGAAGTGAGTAGTCGGTCCTAATCAGAATGAAGTGTGCAGACTTGGTCACTCAATCCACGATGACCCAAACAGAATCCTTCTTAGTGGGTATTAGAGGCAACCCACTAACGAAGTCCATCGTTACTTGCTCCCACTTCCATAGCAGAATCTTAAACGGCTGTAGCAAACCCGAAGGTAACTGATGCTTAGTATTAACTTGCTGGCATGTCAGACACCGTGCCACAAAATCAGTAACCTCCCGTTTCAATCCCAGCCACCAGTACAGTTCCCGAAGATCTCGGTACATCTTATTCCCAACAGGATGCATAACATAAGGGCTACTATGAGCCTCTCTCAGAATAGACTGGGTCAGATCAGTATCATTCGATACACAAATCCGACCACGAAAATAGAGTACCCCATCATTATTCAGCCCAAAGTCCGTAGTGCCGCCACTCTCAATCTGACAGAATCGAAGACCCAGAGATTCATCCTCTAACTGCCTATCCTGAATTTGTTCCATCCAAGTTGGTTTAACCTACAGCTCAGCCAACAAACTTCCCTCGTCGAACAAACTAAGTCAAGCGAACATCACTCTCAGATCAGTCATCGCCCTACGGCTCAATGCATCGACCACCACATTGGCCTTGCCAGGATGGTACTCAATAGTACAGTCATAGTCCTTAAGCAGCTCAATCCATCTATGCTGCCTAAGATGCAACTCCTTCTGACTCAGGAGGTACTTGAGGCTTTTGTGATCAGTGTAGATAATACACCTCTCATCGTACAGATAGTGCCTCTAGATTTTCAAAGCAAAGACTACGGCAGCCAATTCCAAATCATGCGTCGGATAGTTTGCCGTATGCGTCTTGAGCTGATGAGACGCATAAGCCACAACCTTACCTTCATGCATCAAAACACATCCCAAACCGACATACGACGCATTATTGTATACCACAAACTCCTTCTCAGATTCAGGCTATATTAGAACAGGATTCTGAGTTAGAATAGTTTTGAGCTTCTCAAAGCTTGATTGCTGCGCATCAGTCCAGACAAACGGTACAACCTTACGTAGCAGCTTAGTTAAGGGTGCTGCAGTCAGTGAGAAACCTTCCTCAAACCATCGATAATAACCCACTAGACCTAGAAAACTATGGATCTCAGACACGTTCTTAGGCTGTTTTCAATCCATTACAGCCTCAATTTTCCTAGGACCGACTCGGATCCCCTTAGCAGACACTACGTGTCCCAAAAAGGTTACTTTGCTCAACCAGAATCACACTTGTTGAATTTAGCATATAGTTGCTTCTCACGCAGAATCTGAAGCACAACTCTAAAATGCTCATCATGCTCATCTTCAGTCTTAGAGTATACCAAAATGTCGTCGATGAAGACCACGACAAACTGGTCAAGATAGGGTTGAAACACTCGGTTCATCAGATCCATTAACGCGGCCGGTGTATTCATCAACCCGAAAGGCATAACTAGGAACTCGTAATGCCCGTAACGAGTCCTAAAAGCAGTCTTATGGATATCCACATCCTTAACCCTCAACTGATGATACCTTGACAGGAAAAAAATCTTAGAGAATACAGAAGCCCCTAGGAACTGATCAAATAAATCGTCAATCCACAGAAGTGGATACTTGTTCTTAATGGTCAGCTTGTTCAACTGCCGATAGTCAATGCACATCCTCATGGTCCCATCCTTTTTCTTAACAAACAAAATCGATGCTCCCCACAGAGACACACTAGGACGGATGAAACTACGATGGTCCAAAAGTTCCTGTAGTTGAGCCTTAAGCTCTGTAAGCTCCTTTGGTGCCATTCGATAGGGGGTGATAGACACTGAAGCTATGTTAGGAAGAAGCTCAATCCTAAATCCTACTTACCAATTCAGAGGTAAACCCAGTAGCTCCTCAAGAAAGACATTTGAAAAATCCCTTACAGTTCTGATGTCCTTTACAGTAGAGTCCCTAAAAACGGAAACACTAATATAGGCCAAGAACGCCTCACATCCCTTATGAACTAGTTTCTCAGCCACTAGTGCAGAGATCACATTAGCCAAATAATTCTGACGTTCACCAATCATGACCACCTCATTATCCTCATCAGTTCTCAGGATGACCCTCTTAGTCGCGCAGTCTAGACTGACACGGTGCTTGACCAACCAGTCCATAACCAAAATCAGGTCGAACTCCCCGAATGGAAGCCATCGGATTAGCCAAAAAGATCTACCATTGAACCTCTAGCGAAACATCTCTATACAGTTTGCAAACCCAAACCGATTGCCCCAGTGGACTCAGTACAGTCACCTCACTAGAAGTAATCTCAACCAAAATCCCCAAGTTTTTAGACACAGTGCTAGCTACATAGGAATGTGTGGAAGCTATCTCTATCAAAGCAAAGTAAGGTACTTCATAAATACAGAGCGTACCGACAATGACATTTGGAGCATTTCTGTCCTCTCAGCGAAGAGTAGCATAAACAAGAGCAAACTGCCTCGCCTCAATCTGTCCAGCACCTCTGCCTGGTGCTCCTTGTCCACGACCCATACTGTTACCACCCCTAGCCTGACCACGGCCCCTCAGTGGCTGCTGAATTACCCTCTGTAGCTGTACAATACCAGAACTCGGAGCTTGCACTTGATCGACCCTCAATGGACACTCTCGAATGTGGTGCTCTAACGACCCACACCTCAGACACGCTCTAGTCTTCCTCCAACACTTGCCCTGATGGCCTCTACCACAGTCTACACATAGCTGCAATCCAGTAGGAGCAACAGGGGCCCAGCTCTAACTGGTCCATCAGTCCTAGCCTTTTTCTTAAGCCTCTGTACCGAACTCGAGTGCTCCAAATCCCTCTTGTTCTTACTCCTCTCACAATCTCTGTTTTGGCGCTCAGTGCGCTTAACCTCTTCGGCGATCTTCACCTTCTCTACCAGAACGGAGAACTCCCGCTCCCTCTGTGGAGCTATCAGTACCCTCAAATTATCCTTAAGGCTATCATCAAAATAGACCCATCTCTCATATTCAGTCGCCATCATACCTCGCGCATAGTGGCTCAATCTTAGAAATTCGGCCTCACACTCGGCCATTGATCGGTCTCCCTAAGTGAGGTTTAGAAACTCACACCTACGAGCATCGATGTAACTTACTCCCACATACTTTCCTTGAAAGGCAGACTTAAAGAACTCCTTAGACAGACGGTCAGGCTGAGTGCCCTCCTTAATGGTCAGCCACCATTGATATGCCACATCGCGAAGCAAAGAGATTGCACCTTCAATTTCTGCTCAGGGGTACAGTCTAAATCATCCATTATCCTCTCAGTCGCCTCCATCCAGTACTCAGCCACATTAGGGGTGACTCTAGTGGCACCCCTAAAAAGTTCAGCTCTATTGGACCGAAGTTATTCCGTAACCGACCGTTGGCCCCTAGATCCAGTATTGGGCCCAACAACACTCTCCTGTATCCTTAATATAGCCTGGGACAATGCATCATCCCCAACCATGCGATCTTGAGACCTAGTCTTCGTAACAGGTGACACCGACGTCTCACTCGTATCTAAGTTCGGCATGCCGCCTAGAGAAGAGGATTCAACTCGAACCCCCCTACGGCCTCTACCTCGGCATTTAGTACCACATCCACTGATACCACATACGCTCAAGTCTATTCGGATTTACCTGTATTACGAATTTTATGAATTAGTTACAATTTAAGTATTTATTAACAGATGTTTTATGTAAAACAGTATCATAATTTCAAAGTTTGTTTTTCGCAAGCACAGTCTCTATCAGTTTCAGTTTCACTACAATTTCAGTATACACTAACTAGAGTGTTTTCAGTACAAACTATCTACAATATCAAAACAGTTTATCAGAATACTTACAGGATCAGCGCTGGAGACTCGGTGTACCACATTCTTAATCAGATCATTTCAAATCATTTGAAAATCAGTTCTTAAAAACCAAATTTTAAAACCCAAAATCCACGGTCAAGTTTTGCAACCTGACTCTGATACCACTAAATGTAACACCCCAAACTCGGCTTAGACGTTATGGCTGAATCTGACGATGTCACATGGAATGGGATTTGAAAGTGAATTTATCAAGTTAAAACCATTTCTGTTTATTATCTTCTGTTAATCTCTCGTTAATTTCAAAATTATTTTCTCGTTAATTTGATTCGTTTAAAATCAAGTCCTGTAGTGGGAGCTTTTAAAATCGTGATATTTAACGAAAATCGTTCACGTTTAGGAAAATGTTGTTTTTAATTAAACCGAGTTTTCATTGAGTTTGCAGTTTATAAATCCAAGAAAACAACTAAAATCCAAAGTAAAGGCAAACAGTCCGAAAGTCCAAATTACATCAGTTCAACAGTCATGTGGTCTTGTGGAATTAAATAATAGAGATATAAAACCTTAAGTGGAATTAAATCAGTTCAACAGTCATGTGGTCACCTTTGAGTCCTCCACCGCACCGGTCTGTCTAAGTCTAGGGATTACCTGTATAGATAAAATAGAAAGAGGTGAGTTTACGTAAACTCAGTTTGTAATCCCCAGAGAAGGCATGCATACAGATACATAACAGTTATCAGTCAAATGCAGTCTGGGGCCTAAGCCAAATACAGATCTAGATATAGTTTAGGCCTTAGCCTATTCAGATATAGTTTCAGATATAAATTAGGGCCTTAGCCCACCTCAGATATAGAATGCATATAGCAACAAAAAGTAGCATCCTACCCACCAGCCTCTACACACCATCTCCGACCATCCCTACAGACCAACTTGTACCGAATGCGGCACATATCAGTAATATTGCAACTGAGCTTCCAGATAATAGGTATGAAAGCCTTTCAATAGACTTCCTCCAATAATCAATCATCCCACCCCGAGGTAGATGCAACTAAACATGCTCAATGCAGACATACCGAAATGCATGCTTGCATGCAAAGATTCAATTATCAGTCATACATACAGATCAGTAAACATGCATAAATTTAACATGCTCAATACATACAATGTATAATCAGATCACACGATTGAAGGTCTAAGTAGCGCTTACCGACCCTACAGTAAGTTCGCAGTTGACTTGGGCAACCTGTGCAACCCTAGGAAACATTTTAGCTAAATGGGCCCACACGACCATGTGGTTTGCCCATGTGGATCACATGGCCTGGCCCAGTTATCACACACCCGTGTGGGCCCATACGCCCAGTTCGATTTAGACCGTGTGGCCCACACGGCCACACTCCGGCCATCACACAGGTAACACCTCATACTCGTATTTGACGCCGGAATAGGGTACGAGGCATTACCGGAACACATACACATGTAAACATATTAAACTGAGTTGTAGAAATAGATAGATCTTGTTACGAGGATTTCAAAAACGTAAAAATCATTAAAAACGGGGCTAGAACGGACTTACAATAGAGCTTGGAAGCTTAAAAAACCCTAGTCATGGTTTTCCCTTGTGAAATTCGGCCATGGGGTTGAAGATGGACAAAAATTTGCTTTTAATTTTGTTTATTTAATCATTCAATCACTAAATGACCAAATGCCCCTAACTGAAAAATATTCTATTTCACCTATTTCATGTCCATTTTTGTCCAAAAAATTAACCAATGGTCTAATTACCATTTAAGGACCTCCAATATAAAATTTCATAACAATTGGACACCTCTAACATGTAGAAATCAACTTTTGCAGTTTTTACAATTTAGTCCTTTTGACTAAATTGAGTGGCCAAACGCCAAAATTTTCGAACAAAATTTTCACGAAATCTTTTCGTGAAACTGTAGACCATAAAAGTATAATAAAAATGAATTTTCATATGTCGAATTTGTGGTCACGAAACCACTGTTCCGACTAGGCCCAAAATCAGGCTGTTACAATTCTCCCCCTTTAGAGATTTTCGTCCCCGAAAATCTTACCGGAATGAGGTTTAGCATCTTTTCTCACAGTTTCTTAAATATCACCAAAAAATCCTCTTCGAGACGATACTTTCAGAAACACTTTGCCATCGATTCGAAACCCAATATAATGAAGTTTCACTTCTGTATAAGTTCTATGTCGGTCTGAAACTGTTTTCAACTTCCACGATTGCTTTCACCTTTTTATCATAATCACAATTTAATTTAGTTTAGTGCTCAAAGTTTCCTGTAGCTTTTTCCATAATCGATAATATAACCTCTCGAATGTTGAAATAATGATACGAAATTTTCATCATCGATCAAACACAATCTAAATAACATTTCTCTTTCTTCGAGGATAAAAGAAATATCGATATGGGGCCCATCGTATCTTTATCTCAATATCACGCCAATATCATCGTTGACTGTAACAATCCTGATTGTATTTGTTATTTGGCCTTTCCCTGATGACAAAACAACATCTGGACACAAAAAAAAATAAAAAATACCGAGTTTCATATCCGTATACTAGAACATTTACTTCAAATCACTGTACTTTTATCTTTCTTTGGATCACTGTACTTTTATCTTTCTTTGGATGAACAGACAAGATACTATGGTGAGTTCTGAATGAAAACTCTCTACATAAGCCCTAAGTTCCCCAGTACATGAATTCTATCTTCGAATATTAATATCAATAATCAGATCTGATCTAAAAATTCAGAATTAAAAGTCGGTTCATAGTGTATTCATTTAACTTACCACTTACCAACCCATTTCTGAGCTCTTCTGATTTATAACGGAAACTTTGGTTTAACTTTCACTTTAGATAGAATCAGAACACCATCAATAAGATAAATCTTGGAACAAATACTCACAAAGTATGCAAAGATTTTTCATTCAAGCATTCGAACTTTACCCAGAGGTTAGTCAGCATTCACGCAAATTCTTTTAGTTAAGAGAAACTGAATCAATATGTCCCTGTATCATGCTTTCAAGAATATAATTTCTTCTTTCAGACTGCTTGTCTATAAATCTATGTATGCACAACATCATTTTTGAACCAGGGGATGTACATAAACACACATAGCTTAATTTATCTTCTAACTGAACAACTCATTCTTATTGAAATAACCGAGTTAATCTTACTGTTCACTAACATTCCATTGTGGTCACTTTTTCATGTTGTTAAGATAGTTCAAACATACAATCTCTCATAATTCTTTCAACATGCCAGTCACAGATATTTACTAACTGTATTAACTCAGACGAAACATAACATCTTGTTTGAAGTCACTGATAACAATCAAAATTATCCGAGGGAAGAAAATCAATATACAATTTGAACTTGACTATCATAATCCACAATTTTGCCGATATCGACTTCAAAGATAAGCCCTACATGATAAATTAAACAATAAGGATGATAAGAAAACTGAGATATAAGACCATTCTGAATATCCGAGGGCACCGCTCATATGAAATGATAGAGAATCTTGACGATTCTTTAGAGAAAACCAGAAGTAAAAGAGACACTATTCATACATTCTGAAATCAATTGTATTAGAGATAATATATATTCCATACAGATATAAACAGAACAATAGCCAGAAGAAACAGAAGAATAGTTTCATATGAATTCACCGTAATACCAATGGAAGATAGAGGAATGCCGATCATAAATCAATTAGACCAACGATGCTTTCATCAGAAAACGAGCAATTACATATGCCTCTGAGAATGTATGAATACATAGAATATCCAAAAGAGATAGTCATAAATTACTCAACTGTAGCTGTCATACTCAAACATCTTTACAATTCAAACATCATTCCTCAGACTAATTCTGTCATCATTAATTCCATAATATTTCATTCATTAACAAAAATCAATTCAGAAGAATTCCTAGTAAGTACAGTCTTTAGACATCATACTTGAATGAGTCGATTAGCCGAGATTAACTTCTTCTATAACCGTGGCATTGTGAATTCCAGATTATCTTTAGAATAATCTGATATCTCTCTCATAACCATCTTTGCTCGCTAAATCATTCCTATCTCTAATCATATCATTAATTATTCCACCACTGAACTCTTTGGTTTCCCCACTTGTGAGCTTATTCAATATAAATCTCGTGAACTTCGTCATATGACACTATAATAGTAAGAGGGTGAAGATTGAAAAGCTTTTAAAGTTTTGACTCTCATACATACACATATACAATATAGCATTTAACATCAACATAATATCATATACCCTGATTCATACATCTCTAGGCTTCAACTCGTCATGAACACATTTTCAAATATTTTGGTAACACATTCAACATTATCACAATGAATATCAATCAATCATAATAAGCTCATCACAAAATAAATTTTCACTTTATTCACTGCAAAAAGTCACTCTGATGCATCGAAATGCAATGTTGAATCGGAACGATAACATTTTATCCATATTCCTAAACTTTTGATTAATCCATTGTATCCATTAACACATACATATCATCGCAAATCACAAAGATCAATTCAAGCAGATCAATATATTCACTAAGTTATACGAACTTACTTATCCCCTTTCAGCATTATCGATGGTAGCTTGGTTGGAAAGCATCTCTACTTTAACAAAACAATCTCATCGGAGTCGGGAGATATCACACTATCACAGTTCAAATATGACATGTATAGCTAGACTCTTGCACAGGCTATGTTAGTTCGAGAATCAACTAAACCATAGTTCTGATACCACTAAATGTAACACCTCTTACCCGTATTCGACACCGAAATAGGGTACGAGGCATTACCGGAACACATACACTTGTAGACGTATTAAACTGAGTCTTAAAATTTCATCCAAATTAAAATTTTTCAAATTTTTATCTTTGAATCCCTAAATAGGGCCTACGAGGCCCAATACATACTTTGGAAGCGGTTCGGGACTAAACTGAGAACTTTGGAAAATTTCACAACACTTAGAAAATTTTTCTTCAAAACAGGGTCACACTCAATATGCATCCTCAACAACTCTTATACATGCATAATTATATCTAATTATAATACTATACCATTGAGCCAAACTCTGCCATTCGACATCAAGACTACTAGCACATTCAACCATTAGGTATTTAGGCCATAACCCACAACTCATCATGTATCATGCAAACACAACTCACATCACAAGACATTGGCATATAAATAATATATATAGGCTTACAATCAATTAGCCAATATAAGCCAATTAACATGGCTACACACTACAATAACCTTTAACCATTACAAGCCAATACATTCGGTCAAAACATAATAACACATACACGAAATGACTAAGTCCCTATACATGCCATAGACATAAATTACTTGAAGGCATTGATACCAGTCAAAAGCTTGATAGTGTGATAGAATCTATGAAGATCTCTAACCTGAGCTAGCCTCTGTGACACTATAGGAAAAAGGAAAGGAAGGGGGTAAGCTCTATAGATTAGTAAGTTAGAAAGTAAATAATAAGCAATTAATTAATATGTTTTTACCAATCCTCACAATATGTTCTCAAGGTAATACAATCATAATTGCACAAAATTTCACTATTTACTTATGTTCATCTTAAGTGGTCTACTCGAGTCACAGTTACTAAATTATTTATATCTTGAGCTACGGAACTCCAAATTAAGATCCACAAATTTTCCCTGAAACTAGACCCACATAAGTTTTTACCAAATAATTTTAAAATTTTATAGTTTAGCCAATAAGTACAGTTTATTCTTTAAATTCTACCCTATTTCAATGTATGACAGTTTCGACCCCTCTGCACTAAAAATTAATTATATCATAGTACAGAATTTGGATAATGTTCCTGTTTATTTCTTTTGAAAGTAGAATCATTAAAAAATTTAAGCATTTAAATTATAAACCATAATTATTTTTATACAACTTTTAATGATTTTCCAAAGTCAGAACAGGGGATTCCGACATCATTCTGACCCTGTCTCATAAAAATTCAAATATCATAGAATATAAAATTCTTTTGTTTACACCGTTTCTTTTATGTGAAAATAGGCTCATCCAGATTTAATTTAATATCTTATTCAACCTCTAATCTGGTTTCCAACATTTTTGGTGATTTTTTAAAGTCACACAACTGCTGCTGTCTAAAACTGTTTTGTTGCTAAATTTACTCTTTCATAATTTCACTTACTCCATTTCATCTTACTGAAGGTTCGATCAAATATCGAGCACATTGTTCATAAATTTTCACACTTATACCTGCACTTATTCATCACATAATCATATTCAATTACACTGAGTCGTTACATGATCACATGTATTTTCACTTAGTCAATTTCCCGTTGAACTCATCGGAATAATAACAGATACATGGTGGCTTGCGCATAGTACCACCCCTGTAGCCGAAGCTATCTGGTGCACATAGTAGCCTGCACTTAGTACTACACATGTGACCAAAACCATCACTTACACATAGTAGCATGCACTTAGTACCACACATGTGATTGAAGCTATCGGGTACGCATAGTAGCCTACACTTAGTACTACACATGCGACTTATCCGTCTGGTACACGTAGTAGTCTGCACTTAGTACTACACACGTGACTTAAAACCGTCTCGTAGCTCTCTTGTACACATAGTGCCCTACCCTTAGTACCACACATGTGACCTAGCTACCTCATTCGTATCTTTTCTGTTCCGAAGGTTCAACCGGGAATTCTCACTTTTCAACATTTTACCAATTCATCCATAATCAATCACAATTCATAATTTACATTAAATAATTACTCCATATTCAACCATATCTCATATAATATAGCAAAATATTAAAACATAAATAAAAAATGATGTATTATTTACATACAAACTTACCTCGGTAGCACAATCGGTGAAACGGACTTATTCGTCATATTCTTTGTTTTTCTCCCGTTCTAAGTCTGAATCTCGTTTTCCTTGATCTATAACAACACATTTAACTCATTTATTCATCCTGCTACTCAAATTAGCCTAAATTCACATTTTGGCAAAATTTACATTTTTCCCTAAAGTTTGTCATATTTACAGTTTTTCCCCTAGGCTTGTAAAATAATTTTCATTTAATTTTTTTGTACTTTAAGCCTAGCCGAACCATTTTCATAACTATAACAACCCACAATTTCCATTAAAACACATTTTTATGACAAATTTTACAACTTTTACAAATTAGTCCTTTTAGGCATTTTTACCGAAAATCACTTAGTAAAAGTCGTTTCTCTAACCATAAACATGTATTTTCTACCATTAAACACAAAAATACACACATATTCATCATGGTTCAAAGCCCTAGACTTTAACCATATCTCAAATTAGTTGTAGAAATAGATAGATCTTGTTACGAGGATTTCAAAAACGTAAAAATCATTAAAAACGGGGCTAGAACGGACTTACAATAGAGCTTGGAAGCTTAAAAAACCCTAGTCATGGTTTTCCCTTGTGAAATTCGGCCATGGGGTTGAAGATGGACAAAAATTTGCTTTTAATTTTGTTTATTTAATCATTCAATCACTAAATGACCAAATGCCCCTAACTGAAAAATATTCTATTTCACCTATTTCATGTCCATTTTTGTCCAAAAAATTAACCAATGGTCTAATTACCATTTAAGGACCTCCAATATAAAATTTCATAACAATTGGACACCTCTAACATGTAGAAATCAACTTTTGCAGTTTTTACAATTTAGTCCTTTTGACTAAATTGAGTGGCCAAACGCCAAAATTTTCGAACAAAATTTTCACGAAATCTTTTCGTGAAACTGTAGACCATAAAAGTATAATAAAAATGAATTTTCATATGTCGAATTTGTGGTCACGAAACCACTGTTCCGACTAGGCCCAAAATCAGGCTGTTACAATTCTCCCCCTTTAGAGATTTTCGTCCCCGAAAATCTTACCGGAATGAGGTTTAGCATCTTTTCTCACAGTTTCTTAAATATCACCAAAAAATCCTCTTCGAGACGATACTTTCAGAAACACTTTGCCATCGATTCGAAACCCAATATAATGAAGTTTCACTTCTGTATAAGTTCTATGTCGGTCTGAAACTGTTTTCAACTTCCACGATTGCTTTCACCTTTTTATCATAATCACAATTTAATTTAGTTTAGTGCTCAAAGTTTCCTGTAGCTTTTTCCATAATCGATAATATAACCTCTCGAATGTTGAAATAATGATACGAAATTTTCATCATCGATCAAACACAATCTAAATAACATTTCTCTTTCTTCGAGGATAAAAGAAATATCGATATGGGGCCCATCGTATCTTTATCTCAATATCACGCCAATATCATCGTTGACTGTAACAATCCTGATTGTATTTGTTATTTGGCCTTTCCCTGATGACAAAACAACATCTGGACACAAAAAAAAATAAAAAATACCGAGTTTCATATCCGTATACTAGAACATTTACTTCAAATCACTGTACTTTTATCTTTCTTTGGATCACTGTACTTTTATCTTTCTTTGGATGAACAGACAAGATACTATGGTGAGTTCTGAATGAAAACTCTCTACATAAGCCCTAAGTTCCCCAGTACATGAATTCTATCTTCGAATATTAATATCAATAATCAGATCTGATCTAAAAATTCAGAATTAAAAGTCGGTTCATAGTGTATTCATTTAACTTACCACTTACCAACCCATTTCTGAGCTCTTCTGATTTATAACGGAAACTTTGGTTTAGCTTTCACTTTAGATAGAATCAGAACACCATCAATAAGATAAATCTTGGAACAAATACTCACAAAGTATGCAAAGATTTTTCATTCAAGCATTCGAACTTTACCCAGAGGTTAGTCAGCATTCACACAAATTCTTTTAGTTAAGAGAAACTGAATCAATATGTCCCTGTATCATGCTTTCAAGAATATAATTTCTTCTTTCAGACTGCTTGTCTATAAATCTATGTATGCACAACATCATTTTTGAACCAGGGGATGTACATAAACACACATAGCTTAATTTATCTTCTAACTGAACAACTCATTCTTATTGAAATAACCGAGTTAATCTTACTGTTCACTAACATTCCATTGTGGTCACTTTTTCATGTTGTTAAGATAGTTCAAACATACAATCTCTCATAATTCTTTCAACATGCCAGTCACAGATATTTACTAACTGTATTAACTCAGACGAAACATAACATCTTGTTTGAAGTCACTGATAACAATCAAAATTATCCGAGGGAAGAAAATCAATATACAATTTGAACTTGACTATCATAATCCACAATTTTGCCGATATCGACTTCAAAGATAAGCCCTACATGATAAATTAAACAATAAGGATGATAAGAAAACTGAGATATAAGACCATTCTGAATATCCGAGGGCACCGCTCATATGAAATGATAGAGAATCTTGACGATTCTTTAGAGAAAACCAGAAGTAAAAGAGACACTATTCATACATTCTGAAATCAATTGTAACAGTGATAATATATATTCCATACAGATATAAACAGAACAATAGCCAGAAGAAACAGAAGAATAGTTTCATATTAATTCACCGTCAACTTTTTATCTCAGACGTAATGGAATAGAATACCAATGGAAGATAAAGGAATGCCGATCATAAATCAATTAGACCAACTATGCTTTCATTAGAAAACGAGCAATTACATATGCCTCTGAGAATGTATGAATACATAGAATATCCAGAAGAGGTAGTCATAAATTACTCAACTGTAGCTGTCATACTCAAACATCTTTACAATTCAAACATCATTCCTCAGACTAATTCTATCATCATTAATCCCATAATATTTCATTCATTAACAAAAATCAATTCAGAAGAATTCCCAGTAAGTACAGTCTTTAGACATCATACTTGAATGAGTCGATTAGCCGAGATTAACTTCTTCACTAACCGTGGCATTGTGCATTCCAAATAATATTTAGAATAATTTGATATCTCTCTCATAACTGTCTTTGCTCGCAAAATCATTCCCATCTCTAATCACATCATTAATTATTCCACCACTGAACTCTTTGGTTTCCCCACTTGTGAGCTTATTCAATATAAATCTCGTGAACTTCGTCATATAACACTATACCAGTAAGAGGGTGAAGATTGTAAAGCCTTTAAAGTTTCGACTCTCATGTATACACATATACAATATAGCATTTAACATCAACATAATACCATATACTCTGATTCATACATCTCTAGGCTTCAACTCAACATGAACACATTTTCAAATATTTTGGTAACACATTCAACATTATCACAAATGAATACCAATCAATCGTAATAAGCTCATCACAAAATAAATTTTCACTTTATTCACTGCAAAAAGTCACTCTTATGCATCGAAATGCAATGTTTAATCGGAACGATAACATTTTATCCATATTCCTCAACTTTTGATTATTCCATTGTATCCATTAACACATACATATCATCGCAAATCACATAGATCAATTCAAGAAGATCAATATATTCACTAAGTTATACGAACTTACTTATCCCCTTTCAGCATTATCGATGGTAGCTCGATTGGAAAGCATCACTACTTTAACAAAACAATCTTATCGGAGTCGGGAGATATCACGCTATCACTGTTCACATATGGCATGTATAGCTAGACTCTTGCACACGCTATGTTAGTTCGAGAATCGACTAAACCATAGTTCTGATACCACTAAATGTAACACCTCTTACCCGTATTCGACACTGGAATAGAGTACGAGGCATTACCGAAACACATACACTTGTAAACGTATTAAACCGAGTCATAAAATTTCATCCAAATTAAAACTTTTCAAATTTTTATCTTTGAGTCCCAAAATAGGGCCTACGAGGCCCAATACATACTTTGGAAGCGGTTCGGGACTAAACCGAGAACTTTGGAAAATTTCACAACACTTAGAAAATTTTTCTTCAAAACAGGGTCACACTCAATATGCATCCTCAACAACTCTTATACATGCATAATTATATCTAATTATCATACCATACCATTAAGCCAAACTCAGCCATTCGACATCAAGACTACTAGCACATTCAACCATCAGGTATTTAGGCCATAACCCACAACTCATCATGTATCATGCAAACACAACTCACATCACAAGACATTGGCATATAAATAATATATATAGGCTTACAATCAATTAGCCAATATAAGCCAATTAACATGGCTACATACTATAATAACCTTTAACCATTACAAGTTGATCGTTGTTTTATGCGATGTCAAAGTCTTAAAATTTATAAAAAGAATGATCAAACCTAGAAACTAACTATGACAACGATTTGAGGCAAGCGCACCTATCGAACAGTAGTATAGTTAAGGCAAGACCGGATTGTCGAACCCAAAGGAACCAAAAGTACTAATACTAACTCTCATTTTATTATCTAGCCTAAGAATTAAGGGAATTGTTTATCTAATCTAAAATTAATTAACTACTAAACTAAAGACTCTAAGACAAAGAAGAATGAAATTGGAGAATAACTTTTAGGAAAAACCAATTGATTAAGACGACAGCCAAGGAAGAATCCACCTAGACTTCACTTGTTATCTAATTCTGAACCAGACGATTTATTCATTTGACTTGATCCGTAAGATTCCCTAAGTTATATTAATCCCTCTCTCAAGGCGACTAACGTCTAACGCTAGGTTGATTAATTGAAACCTCTTTCTAATTAAAACCCCTAGAATTGCATTAACTCGATCTATGGACTCCCATATTAGGTTTCACCCTAATCCAGAAAAATCTCGTCACCCTATCTCTAGGCGTGCGATCAACTCCGCTTAATTATGCTAGATCTACTCTTGGGCAGGAACTTTTGCTCCTCTACATAAGCACATCATACTTGAATTAATATCCCGGAAATATTAACACAAGAATTAAGAACACATAATTAAGAACAAGTCAAATATTTATCATATAGCTCAGCAAACGATAACAAGATTCATCTTAGGTTTCATCCCCCTCAGGTATCTGAGGGTTTAGTTCATAACAATAAAAGAAAACATCTCAGAAGAAAGGATAAAACAAAACATAAGAAATCCCTAAAACCCCCTAAAGGAATTGAAGGAGAGATCCTCCGTCTTGAGTATAACTCCGGCTTCTTGAGATGGATCAACTGGCAATCTTCGAGTAAATCCCCTTAAATCTACCTTCTTTGGCCTAGCTGGATGCCCCCTGACTAAAGCCCTAGTTCTCCCTTGACAAAGCCCTAGCAAAAGGATTCTGCCAAACTCCCCGCTTATGTTGCCCCCTAGAGTGTTTATATAGGCTTTGAGATGCCTTACTTGGCCTCCAAGTATCCTAATCCGAATAAGATTCCTATTTGGGTGTTTATATAGACTTTGGAATGTGTTTCTTTGCCTCGAAGTATCCTATTCCGAGTAAAACTCGTCTTGGTCGCAGCAGGGACACGCCCATGGCACACGCCCGTGTGAATCGTGGCCAAGCCATGTTCGAGACTGTTGAATGAGGTACGACCGTGTGGTCTTGGGCCCAGGCCGTGTGGATTTCGTGATATGACCCATTTACTCCGTTTTGGGCCCATTTTCCATTCTTTTGATCATCCGGTGCTCTCTTGGGTATAAAACATGAAAACAAAGGATTAAGAGCGCCAAATTACACAATTCAAGGCTTAAATCATCCAAAAGCATGCTAAATGTGGGCCTAAAATATGTTACTTTTACAATTTATCAAATACCCCCACAGTTAAGCTTTTGCTTGTCCTCAAGCAAAATTCTCAACTCACAATTAAAACGAACTTCCCTGATTCATAATATTCATCAATAATATTTCATCATAATTCAAAGATAATTCATACATTGATAATTCAACTCAAAGAGTTTCAAACAATCAAAGTCATACATTTATAGCCCGATAACGTTAGGTGTTTCCCCTTACCTAATTAATTACCTCTGATTCAAAATCAACAGGAGTTGACATCCTCACTAAAGATTCACTCAAATCACTCAAAGTGTTTAAGGTTCAAAATTAAGCACTCAAAAGTCAAACATGAAGAGTTAATCCCATAGGCTTGCATAAAAATCAAATCTCCACCACTGTAAAATGAGATGATACACAGATCAAAAGGTCTTTAAAAAGGGTTGTAACAGGGCTTAGGTTAAAGGTGTGGATAAATGTTGAATTAGAAGGTTAGTATCGAGATTGAATTGACAATTTACCTAACTAGAAAAATGAACTAATCCTAAATAATTACATCATTTGAAAACTAATAATACGAGTTTTTTCTTCAAGATTTGAAATTTAAACATGTAAGCTCATTTAATTATAGAACTAATAATAAATATACTTCGTTTTTTTAAGAACAAGTCAAATACATAATGAAGGATGAATTTTAGCTATTGAAAGTTAGGCATCCGACCAAATCAAATCTCGACAAAAAGGGTAGTCAAGGAATGGTGATAACAAATACAAAGGGTTTTGGGTTAATATTAGTGGGTGAGTCAATAAAGAGGGTTGTTAGGATTAAACGGGGTTCACTAGGGGTTAATTGTGAAGGTAGGCTTTTAGTGGAGTGAGTGGGTTAAAACCTAGGTGCCCTTATCGTCTCTGTATATCAACTCAAAGGTGTGGTCTCGACATGTATAATCGATGCATGTAACACTCCAAACCCGGCCCATTTGTGTTGACCGAATTTGAAATGCCACTGCGGAAAAACGTTTGAAAAACTTTTGACTTAAAGTTAAAAACATAAAAAATTGTTTTTCTTTACTAAGACATTGTGTAATTAAAGTTCCAAATAAAATTGAGTTGTTTAAAATAAAACATTTTCAAATAATAATAATATAATCGACAATCCAACTTAAAACATAATAAAAATCCTTAAATACTTAAAGTGGCCCTTATTACAATAAATAACCTTTCATAAATAAAATGTGTGAAACAAATAAAATATCTTCTGCATGGGCCACCTCGTATCCACTCCAACCCGGTCCAAGCTTTATGCATCACCTGTAAGGTTTGAGAAAAATTGGGTGAGTCACACAGACTCAGTGCATAGTTATTTCACATGTCTCCACGTATGGGCTTGGCCCATATCCACACATCAATCACATATCAGATGATAAGGTATTATATCCACATAATTCCACATGTTGGGCTTGGCCCATATCCACATTGATCCACATAATTAGTCATGCAAAATGCATAAATATGCAACATGAAGCCCAACCCAACCTAGAGTCCATCCGTTACTCCTACCTTAGCAGACTCCCTGCCCAAGGCCGTGGCTAATCCACCGATCACATAGTGATCCACATATCTTACCTTGGCAGACTTGCTGCCCAAGGCCGTGGCTAAGCCACCGATCACATAGTGATCCACATATCTGTATCCACGAGGTGACTCGAGGTCATCCTCAATCTACGGTGATGCACACAGCTATCATCCGCCGAGATGTGGCACCTAGCCAACACCTCCCTTGATGAAGCACATAGCTAACATCAAGCGCCAATGTAGCACAAGGCTAACATTAGACCATGTACATAAAGTACACCCTTTCCTTCGATAGTCACATCCCAAGTCCCATGCATATATGTGTATCATGGCAACATATCACTTGAACAATTATGCATCACATACCATCACATTTCATATATTCATCAATGATCATTTAATATCGTAAATCACTGACCTGAGTATTCGATCACCCACCACGAGTATTCACTATCTTAGCCCTTAATTCGGCTACCATTAACATCATATCACATATACATAAATATAACACATACACACAATCAAGAGACAGTGCGATAACTACGCACCTATTTGGCACACTCGATTAAATCCCAAAAATGCCACTTGATTATGAACTCTGTCGAAATTCCTTAAACAACCCACATTAGAATCGGCTTTAAGCAATAATCCAAAAGAATGGCCCTTGGCCGAATGCTACACTTACTTACCTTGAAGAATCGAATCCCGAAAGCTTCTCTTTTAATGCTCCTTAATGTTGGCTACCATCAAAAGAAACACATATCATGGCACAAGCATAATCGGCCATCCCTAAACCAAGGCTTAATCCTTGATTTGGCATACTTAAAAGAAACAGAACCTACACCGATTGCTAGGATAGAAATTACTTACCACCTCGATGCTTGAAGAGACCAAATAAGAGAAAAAGGTTTCGGCTAAACCTTCCCAATGGTAATGGGATATTCGTCTAACACAAAGATAGGTATAGAAACGAGGTTGAGATGGTGTTTCGGCACTTTACTGATGAAAAGGGATTACGCCAAAGTGGAGGGAGTAGAATGCTTAGAGGATTTGGCTATGGTGTTTCTTTAAGGCTTCAAACCAAGAGAAAAGGGTACACAAAGAAGGCTACAAGATTCGGCTATGGGGTTTCCTTAAAGTTTCAAGCAAAGACAAGAGAGAAAGAGGCTATAGGGTTCGGCCAAGCCTTACCAAAGGTGATGACAAACTCGGCTATCAAAAGGAAAAGAAAGAGTTTGGGAAAGGAGATAGATTCGGCCAAACGAGCAAATAGAGAGAAGAAGAAAACGCTAGTGACCTTAATGGTCTTTGAAGTTTCGAACACAAAACAAAGAGAAGGGAAACCGAAACTAAATGGCTTATGCACAAAAACGACACTTTGATGGCATTAGGATTTCGGCACCACACTAGAGAAAGAATAATAAACCCGAAAAGAAAACACCTAAACTCCTTAAGAGAAATTCGGCTACTCTCCTCTACTCACAAAACCGAAATGGTCATCAAAGAAATCCCCCTTGGCCATCCAACTCATATATTCATCACAAATCCCACAATTTCCTCTTTATTTCCTCCTAATCCTATTCCTTCCAAAAATTCGACCAACTCCCCCCTAGTCCATGAAACCATCCATGTTCATGGACAAAATGCCATAGAAGAGTTTCCAAAACAACACTCCATAATCCATGCCTTTTGTCCCCTCATCATACCATTTTTCATTGATACCATACCTTAACTAAAAACTTGCCTTATTCCTTAGTCTACTATCCATAAATAACAAAGTCCATCCTTACCATAAGTAAAATTTGACCAACACATGCCATACAAAAATTAAAAGTCACCTTAATGTCATCCATGGGATTCGAACCTCTTCCCTCATGCAATAACTCATGCGGCAGCTCCACTTTACTACTTGCTCACTTATGTTAACATTAAACACTTAAATTAACTTAAGCATCATAATCACTTGATCCACTTCATTAAATTCTCCATACTAAAAATTATTCTAAACCAATTAATTCCAAGCCTTCACAAGACTATATTAAGCCCAAAATAAAATCATACCTAAATTAACACAAGCAACAAGATGATACTCAAATTTTCCTAAAGCCCAAGGCCCAATCAGCCCAATCCTATTAGGCCCAATTTCAGGATGTTACAATGCAAGTTCTAGAATAACAAATCAATGTTGACACACTCATAACCAATAAGTGAGCAAGGAAAAGAATATATGCTCTAGAAGGCTCAAACTCTCACAAAAATTATGGGTATTTGATATCAACCTTGTAAATTTCAAACTTCAAGGTAATAATTAGATTCAGATAGACAACCTAACAAATTTTAAATTTCTGAAAAATAGACTTATTATGCTTGATTCTCTGGTATCTTAAAGTTTAATCATCAATGCAAAATTATCAATGACTTAATCTAAAACATATCAATAAAAATCATAAATCAACGGAAATTTCATTCTAATCATAATATGAGAAACTTACTTTAGAATAAGGCATAATTCAGGGATTTTCAAATAATACCATAGTTAACCCCCTACACTTAAGATGTACATTGCCCTCAATGTACAAAGATAGATAATATCAAAATAATCATAAAATCATAAGATGGGGGGAGAAGTGAAACTTCCTGAATTTTGGATGAAGTCAATGAAAAGAAACAGGATAAGATTGGAGGTGAACATGGGGAAGCGCCTCGAACCGTTTGAATTTAAATCCTCGAAGCAGCCGGCATGATTTTATTGTATCCTAAGCTAAATCTAAATGGTACAAAGAATAATAATAAAATAATAAAAAAATAAAAATAAAAGTAAATAATGGAAAATGAAAGAAGAAAGACATCTGGAAAAGAGAAAATAAGAAGGGGGTTTAAATAGAGATGCAGCCCGTGTTTTGGGAAAAATTTTGTCCTATTGCCACACGTCTATGGCCACACCCTTTTACCTACTTGTGGTGCCCACACGGCCACGGCCATGGCTGTGTGTAAGGCCGTGTGGGTATGGAAACCTACGCCTAAATACGAAAAGAAATAAAATGAAACTAGTTAGTAGAATTAGTGCTCGGGTTGCCTCCCAAGAAGCGCTCGTTTAAAGTCTTGATCTAGACTTACCTCTCATCCGCATAATCATGGTGGTTTGAGGAGGTGAAAATCCTTTCTCATGTGATCAATTCAGTTATTGATATAAAATTTAAGTCGAGTAGTGTTTACCTTAAAGGTGCTGATTTTAGGACTAGTTACCTCGATTGTTCCATCTGGGAAGATTTTGAGTACCTGATCTCCTATATTAAGCTGGGTTGTCCCATCATTAAGTTCGTCGTGGGGTTGCCTCATTTTTGCTTCGTGTGTTTTTAGTTTCTCTTTGAAGTGTGTCTTCCATCCGTCTAGTTCATCAATCAAAAGCCTTCGTTCCTCATGAATTTCTTCTTTATCGACACGAGGTTTAGGATCTGGCATCTGCGAAAGAGCTTCAAGAAACGATAAGTTAATATGAAATTTCTTTGGAAGTTTAAGGGACTTACCGAGTTGTTCCTCTGTGTGGTCTTTCTTTGTCGCATCGGGGTATGGCACACGGGATTGGTACTCTGTAATTACCAGGTTTGGTAAATCATGGCTTACCTCAACCTTACCTTCACTTACCACAGGTTCTTGCCTTGGGTCAGATTCCACTAACCTTTCACTGTCTTGAGCTGTTATGGCTCGAATTTGCTCCTTTGGGTTAGTCTCGATGTTGCTTGGTAGGCTTCCTTATGGTCTTTCAGAGATCTGCTTAGCAAGTTGCCCGATTTGATCCTTGAGCTCCTGTGTCGATGTCTCAAGTTGATTTTTAAAGGTGGTCTCAATATTCTGAAAACGTGTTTCTATGGCTGCTATGAATTTTGTCAGCATCTCCTCGAGGTTCGACTCCTCTTCCTGTTGGTGAGGTGATTGTTGAAAATCTGGAGGAAGTTCTGGTCTTTGGCTATTTGATCATCCCACGAGAAATTGGGATGGTACCTCCAACCTGCATTATAAGTGTTATCATAAAAATTATTTTGGGGTCTAGAATAGTTACCCATATAGTTGACTTGTTCGCTTTCCATGCCATGTCCGTAAGGTGGGTACTCAGGATTCACCACACCTCCACTTGCGTCACACTGCATAACTGGATGTGCCTGTGAAGAACCGTATAAACCATCAAATTTTTTATGTAACATCTCTACCTGATTTGATAGCATGGTTACTGGGTCGAGGTTGTAGATATCGGCTGCTTTTGTTGGCTTTGTCCTCATAACTTGCCACTGATAGTTATTCAATGCCATCTCCTCTATCTGCCACAATCAAATAAAAGAAAAATTAGCAAAGTAAAAAAATAAAATAAAATAATAATAATAATAATAATGGCTAAAATAATAAAAATCGAGCTTTCTTAATATTTCAGTTTCCCGGTAACGGCGCTAAAAACTTGATCGTTGTTTTATGCAATGTCAAAGTCTTAAAATTTATAAAAAGAATGATCAAACTTAGAAACTAACTATGACAACGATTTGAGGCAAGCGCACCTATCAAACAGTAGTGTGATTAAGGTAAGACCGGATTGTCGAACCCAAAGGAACCAAAAGTACTAATACTAACTCTCTTTTTATTATCTAGCCTAGGAATTAAGGGAATTGTTTATCTAATCTAAAATTAATTAACTACTGAACTAAAGACTCTAAGACAAAGAAGAATGAAATTGGAGAATAACTTTTAGGAAAAACCAATTGATTAAGACGACACCCAAGGAAGAATCCACCTAGACTTCACTTGTTATCTAATTCTGAACCAGACGATTTATTCATTTGACTTGATCCGTAAGATTCCTAAGTTATATTAATCCCTCTCTCGAGGCGACTAGCGTCTAACCCTAGGTTGATTAATTGAAATCTCTTTCTAATTAAAACCCCTAGAATTGCATTAACTCGATCTATGGACTCCCATATTAGGTTTCACCCTAATCCGGCAAAATCTCGTCACCTTATCTCTAGGCGTGCGATTAACTCCGCTTAATTATGCTAGATCTACTCTCTTGGGCAGGAACTTTTGCTCCTCTACCTAAGCACATCATACTTGAATTAATATCCCAAAAATATTAACACAAGAATTAAGAACACATAATTAAGAACAAGTCAAATATTTATCATATAGCTCAGCAAACGATAACAAGATTCATCTTAGGTTTCATCGCCCTCAGGTATCTGAGGGTTTAGTTCATAACAATAAAAGAAAACATCTCAGAAGAAAAGATAAAACAAAACATAAGAAATCCCTAAAACCCCCTGAAGGAATTGAAGGAGAGATCCTCCGTCTTGAGTATAACTCCGGCTTCTTGAGATGGATCAATTGGCAATCTTCGAGTAAATCCCCTTAAATCTGCCGTCTTTGGCCTAGCTGGATGCCCCCTAACTAAAGCCCCGGGTCTCCCCCGACAAAATCCTTGGCAGAAGGCTTCTGCCGAACTCCCAGCTTAGGTTGCCCCCTAGAGTGTTTATATAGGCTTTGAGATGCCTTACTTGGCCTCCAAGTATCCTAATCCGAATAGGATTCCTATTTGGGTGTTTATATAGACTTTGGAATGTGTTTCTTTGCCTCCAAGTATCCTATTCCGAGTAAAACTCTTCTTGGCCACAGCAGGGACACGCCCATGGCACACGACCGTGTGAATCGTGGCCAGGCCGTGTTTGAGACTGTTGAATGAGGCACAGCCGTGTGGTCTTGGGCCCAGGCCGCGTGGATTTTGTGATATGGTCCATTTACTCCATTTTGGGCCCGTTTTCCATTCTTTTCATCATCCGATGCTCTCCTGGGTATAAAGCATGAAAATAAAGGATTAAGAGCACCAAATTACACAATTCAAGGCTTAAATCATCCAAAATCATGCTAAATGTGGGCCTAAAATATGTTACTTTTACGGTTTATCACAAGACAATACATTTGGCCAAAACATAATAACACATACACAAAATCACTAAGCCCCTATACATGCCATAGACTTAAATTACTTGGAGGCATTAATACCAGTCAAAAGCTTGATAGTGTGATAGAATCTCCGGCGATCTCCAACCCGAGCTAGCCTCCGTGACACTATAGGAAAAAGGAAAGGAAGGGGGGTAAGAACTATAGATTAGTAAGTTAGCATGTAAATAACAAGCAATTAATTAATATGTTTTTACCAATCCTTAGAATATGTTCTCAAGGTAATACAATCATAATTGCACAAAATTTCACTATTTACTTATGTTCATCTTAAGCTGTCTACTCGAATCACAGTCACTAAATTATTTATATCTTGAACTACGGAACTCCAAATTAAGATCTGCAAATTTTCCCTGAAACTAGACCCACATATATTCTTACTAAATAATTTTCAAAATTTTTAGTTTAGCCAATAAATACATTTTATTCTTTAAATTCTCCCCTATTTCAATGTATGACAGTTCCGACCCCACTGCACTAAAAATTAATTATATCATAGTACAAAATTTGGATAATGTTCCCGTTTATTTCTCTTGAAATTAGAATTATTAAAAAATTTAAGCATCTAAATTATAAACCATAATTATTTTTATAAAACTTTTAATAATTTTCAAAAGTTAGAATAGGGGATTCCAACATCATTTTGACCCTGTCTAATAAAAATTATAATATCACAGAATATGAAATTCTTTTGTTTACATCATTTCTTTTATGTGAAAATAGACTCAATCAGATTTAATTTCATATCTTATTCAACCTCTAATTCGAGTTCCAACATTTTTGGTGATTTTTCAAAGTCACACAACTGCTGTTGTCCAAAATTGTTTTCTTGCTAAATTTACTCTTTCATAATTTCACTTACTCCATTTCATCTTACCGAAGGTTCGATCAAATATAGAGCACATTTTTCATAAATTATCACACTCATACCTACACTTATACATCACATAATTGTATTCAATTACACTTAGTCGTTACATGATCACATGTATTTTCACTTAGTCAATTTCCCGTTGAACACATCGGAATAATAACAGATACATGGTGGCTTGCGCATAGTACCACCCTTATAGCCGAAGCTAACTGGTGCACATAGTAGCCCGCACTTAGTACTACACATGTGACCAAAACCATCACTTACACATAGTAGCATGCACTTAGTACCACACATGTGATTGAAGCTATCGGGTACGCATAGTAGCCTACACTTAGTACACACATGCGACCTATCCGTCTGGTACACGTAGTAGCATGCACTTAGTACTACACACGTGACCTAAAACTATCTCGTAGCTCTCTTGTACACATAGTGGCCTACCCTTAGTACCACACATGTGACCTAGCTACCTCATTCGTATCTTTTCTGTTCCGAAGGTTCAACCGGGAATTCTCACTTTTCAACATTTTACCAATTCATCCATAATCAATCACAATTCATAATTTACATCAAATAATTACTCCATATTCAACCATATCTCATATAATATAGCAAAATATTAAAACATAAATAAAAAAATGATGTATTATTTACATACAAACTTACCTCGGTAGCACAATCGATGAAAAGGACTTATTCGTCATATTCTTTGTTTTTCTCCCGTTCTAGGTCTGAATCTTGTTTTCCTTTATCTATAACAACACATTTAACTCATTTATTCATCCTGCTACTCAAATTAGCCTAAATTCACATTTTGGCAAAATTTGCATTTTTGCCCCTAAACTTTGTCATATTTACACTTTCTTCCCTAGGCTCGTAAAATAATTCTCATTCAATTTATTTGTACTTTTGGCCTAGCTGAACCATTTTCATAACTATAACAGCCCACAATTTCCATTAAAACACATTTTTATGACAATTTTTATAACTTTTACAAATTAGTCCGTTAAGGCATTTTTATCGAAAATCACTTAGTAAAAGTCTTTTCTCTAACCATAAACATGCATTTTCTACCATTAAACACAAATATATACACATATTCATCATGGGTCAAAACCCTATACTTTAACCATATCTCAAATTAGTGATAGAAATAGATAGATCTTGTTACGAGGATTTCAAAAACGTAAAAATCATTAAAAACGGGGGTAGAACAGACTTACTATCGAGCTTGGGAGCTTGAAAAACCCTAGTCATGGTTTTCCCTTGTGAAATTCGGCCATGGGGTTGAAGATGGACAAAAATTGGCTTTTAATTTTATTTATTTAATCATTTAATAACTAAATGACCTAAATGCCCCTAACATAAAAATATTCTATTTCACCTATGGCATGTCCATTTTTGTCCAAAAAATTAACCAATGGTCTAATTACCATTTAAGGACATCCAATATAAAATTTCATAACAATTGGACACCTCTAACATATAGAACTCAACTTTTGTACTTTTTACAATTTAGTCCTTTTGACTAAATTGAGTGCCTCGTGAAATTGTAGACCATAAAAATATAATAAAAATAAATTTTCATATTCAAATTTCTGGTCTTGAAACCACTGTTCCGACTAGGCCCAAAATCAAGCTGTTACAATTCTCCCCCTTTAGGAATTTTCGTCCCCGAAAATCTTACCGGAATGAGGTTTAGCATCTTTTCTCACAGTTTTCTAAATATCACCAAATAATCCTTTTCGAGACGATACTTTCAGAAACAATTTGTCATCGATTTGAAACCCAATATAACTAAGTTTCACTTCTGTATAACTTTATGTCGGTCTGAAACTGTTTTCAACTTCTATGATTGCTTTCACCTTTTTATCATAATCACAATTTAATTTAGTTTAGTGCTCAAAGTTTCCTGTAGCTTTTTCCATAATCGATAATATAACTCTCAGACACTGAAATAATCATACGAAATTTTCATCATCGATCAAACACAATCTAAATAACATTTCTCTTTCTTCTAGGATAAAAGAAATACCGATACGGGGCCCATCGTATCTTTATCTCAATATCACGCCAATATCATCGTTGATTGTAACAATCCTAATTGTATTTGTTATTCGGCCTTTCCCTGATGACAAAACAACATCTGGATACAAAAAAAAAATCAGAAATACCGAGTTTCATATCCGTATACTAGAACATTTACTTCAAATCACATATCCGTATACTAGAACATTTACTTCAAATCACTGTACTTTTATCTTTCTTTGGATGAACAGACAAGATACTATGGTGAGTTCTGAACGAAAACTCTCTGTATAAGCCCTGAGTTCCCCATTACATGAATTCTATCTTGAAATATTAATATCAGTAATCAGATCTGATCTAAAAATTCAGATTCAAAAGTCGGTTCATATTGTATTCATTTAACTTAGCACTTACCAACCCATTTCTGAGCTCTTCTGATTTATAACGAAAAATTTGGTTTAGCTTTCACTTTAGCTAGAATCAGAACACCATCAATAAGATAAATCTTGGAACAAATACTCACAAAGTATGCAAAGATTTTTCATTCACGCATCTGAACTTTACCCAGAGGATAGTGAGTATTCACACAAATTCTTTTAGTTAAGAGAAACTGAACCAATATGTCCCTGTATCATGCTTTCAAGAATACAATTTCTTCTTTCAGACAGCTTGTCTATAAATATATGTATGCACAACATCATTTTCGAACCAGAGGATATACATAAACACACATAGCTTAATTTATCTTCTAACTGAACAACTCATTCTTATTGAAATAACCGAGTTGATCTTACTGTTCAATAACATTCCATTGTGGTTACTTTTTCATGTTGTTAAGACAGTTCAAACATACAATCTCTCATAATTCTTTCAACATGCCAGTCACAGATATTTACTAACTGTATTAACTCAAATGAAACATAACATCTTGTTTGAAGTCACTGATAACAATCAAAATTATCCGAGGGAAGAAAATCAGTATACAATTTGAACTTGACTATCATAATCCACACTTTTGTCGATATCGACTTCAAAGATAAGCCATACTTGATAAATTAAACAATAAGGATGATAAGAAAACCGAGATATAAGACCATTCTGAATGTCCGAGGACACCACTCATATGAAATAATAGAGAATCTTAACGATTCTTCAGAGAAAACTAGAAGTAAGAGAAACACTATTCATACATTCTGAAATCAATTGAAAGAGAGAGAATATATATTCCATACAGATATAAACAGAACAATAGCCAAAAGAAATAGAAGAATAGTTTCATATGAATTCACTGTCAACTTTTTATCTCAGACGTAATAGAATAGAGTACCAATGGAAGATAGAGGAGTGCCGATCATAAATCAATTAGACCAACGATGCTTTCATCAGAAAACGAGCAATTACATATGCCTCTGAGAATTTATGAATACATAGAATATCCAGAAGAGATAGTTATAAATTACTCAACTGTAGCTGTCATTCTCAAACATCTTTACAATTCAAACATCATTCCTCAGACTAATTCTGTCATCATTAATCCCATAATATTTCATTCATTAACAAAATTCAATTCAGAAGAATTCCCAATAAGTACAGTCTTTAGACATCATACTTGAATGAGTTTGTAATATCCTGAATTAGGGGTAATTTTTTTTATTGGAATTGTTTTGCTTGTGTTTGGATTGTGGTGTCAGTATTTGTAATGTTATGAGGCTTAGTTGTAAGTCTAGAGCTGGCCTGAGTAGTAAGGAAATGTTAGTTTTTAAGTTTTAAGTAAATGGAGCTGGGGGAGCTAAGGGTTATAAGTAATTCAAGGGGGTTGTTGGCACAAGAAAAAGGCTTGGCAAAGTGGTAAGGAGGTGCCACTTAGAGCCTGTGATTGACGCCACTTGCAGGGGAAGGAGGTCTCAGGTTCAAGCAGCAGAAATTCCATCTTTTGCTTTCTATTTTGACGCCAAGGAGGGGGAGGAGTTGATGGAACGCCGGTACCCCATGGCGCAGCAGAATAAAATTAGATCCGGCGATCCAAATCATGGATCCATGTGTGAGGAACGAATCGGGGTGAAATAAAGGTTTCGAAATTACCAAAACTTCAATCTGAGTAGACAGCGACGCCTTGGCAACAAGAGTTTTGATCTACTGTCGAATCAAGCCTCAACCTTTTCCGATGTCGGCCTCTACGTAATCCACCCGGTTTGACTATGAACGGAAGAAATCTCCAAAACTGTTTTGGAGGCTTATTTGCTTGACGGCTGCTAGACCTAACAAGCAATCACTTAGGGTTTTCATATTTTGTTTTGTCTCCTTTTAATACCTTTTATAATGGGTGCCTTTCTCATTGGGCCTTTTATAATAGGTATCCTCTTAATTGGGCCTTTTATAATTGGTATGTCTTGAATGTATTTCAAGATTAAATAAATACAATAAAGTTTTTAACCGAAAATTATAATTACATTAATTATATCTGAAAATTATAATTACATTAATTATAATAAAGATTCCGGTAAACTATATTTATTTAAAATTATATATGAATCAAATTCATATATTAATAAAATTATGTTATCATTATGTGTACAACATCCTTGTACATATAATATGTTCAATATTTGATTGCCCAATTAAATTAATTCTTTAATTAATTTAATTTATGTGACAACCAAGCACAATACCAACTATATTTTATTCCGTTCATTTCAACCATAGGGTGTGACCCTGTAGGTTCTTGCAACGTTAGCAGTAATACTAGAACGATTCTATTGTCACAGACAATGAGTGGCATCTAGCAATGCATCATTGCTACCTAAATTACAAGAAGTCATGATTCGACATAACCTTTCGTGATTAACCTTTCATGCATTAATCCTTAAGTCCTTTATCTCTGGAACGGATACAAGTCATGGGATAGTCACACTTGCGTAATCCATCCCATGTTTCTTGATATCTTGAGTAGACTATGATATACAAATTAGTATGACATCTCATATCAACTTATTTGAGCATGGCCATGCATTTCTAGTCTCACTCAATCAAGTGGCCTAAGATATTACTCCTATTATGTAGGAGGGACTTATCCTTTATTGATCAACCATATCCCTCTACATAGATTGTGGTATATCCAACATCAGCCTTTATAGAACAACCTGTTACGGTGTACGTTTGACTGTATCAAAATATACAACTCACGATGCTGGGATAATAATGATCTCAAGTCTGAGGATCATATACATATTAATCACTATGAGTAATGTTGTGACAATTACATAATAATCCAAGAAACATACTCATAGCAGGTCAATCCAATATGTTGTTCTCTAACACACATATTCATGCATTGATTTTGACACTCCATATCAATGACAACTCTTTATCATCAATCAACTACATGTTAGTCTTAATGCATTATTATTGTCCTAGTCAACAATAATACTCGACTAAGGATCTTTTAAGAATAATCATATTATTCTCAGGACATTATTATAAAACAGTTTATCTATACACACAGAAAGAAAAACTGAAATAATAATGACAACGCTTTATATTAATAAACATGGTAAATTAAGTATGTTATTACAACATCTCATGATTGATCTTTGGGCATACTCTTACAGGAGTTGTGTGCAGTTCAAACTCTGCCTAGTAAGGATGGACTAAGTCAAATTATTCAAATGGTTGGCAAAGAGAAAAATTAGGAAGTTGACTAATTCAAATTCGTTTGAATTAGTGGTCAGGAGCATTTCTAGGAAGTGGCCGAATTTTGAACTTCTCATGGGAGGAGTGACCAGTTTTGGAAGGTGAGTAGGGGGTGCCAAATTCTCTTAGGCACCTATTGGGGGCATTTTCGGTCGGATTTGTTTAGTGAACCAAAAGCCGAAACTTCATTAGGTGATTGCCGAATTTCTTTAGGTGCTTCTTGTTGTTGTTGCTCCTAGCCGAACCTTCAAGTGAGTTTCTCCTTTTCTTTTTTGAAACCGAAAGTCTCAAACAACATATACCCTTGGCCGAATCCCTTACCCTCCCATCTCTCTCTCTTTTCTCTTTCCATTTGTGCTAAGCCGAAAGCATTCATCTTCTTCCTCTCATACTTTTATTTTCTTTCTTTCTCAAACTCTTGTGCCGAATTTGCTTTGTCTTCTTAGCCGAATCTTCCCTCTCCCACTCCTAATCTACTTGGCCGATTTCTCCTTTCTTTTTTTTAACCACATCTCATTGGTTTCAACTTTCAAAGACTCTAGCTGAATATCCCTATTATTTCTTTTTGTTTAGTGTTGGCCGAATCTCAAGCAAGGGTGATCTCTTCTCGTTTTTCTCCAATCAGTTTTTAGAAGAAGGTAAGTGCTCAAGGCCGAATGTCTATTTCTTCTTTCCCTTTTTCCTCTGTCGACTTTTATAAGGGTAAGAGCCGATTTTGGCAATTGTTAGTAAGGGTGCTAATCACTTGTGGTAACCGTTTTATTATAGGGCCTCCGGGAGTTTGGAAGCAATCAACCTAAGCTTTCACTCTTTGTTAGATAGATTCGGTAAGTGGTGGTAAGGATCTATGTTAGTAGTCTATTCTTTTAAGTATTCGTAAAGCCGAAGGCTATTGAGGGTAACTGTTTCTGCGTCTTAGGGTGTGGCCGATTGCAAGAGGAGACCATCTCATAGTGTTGAGATTTGATTGGAAATCAAATCGGCAGTAAGGTAGGGGTTCATGCGTTAACCCTTTGGGGGTTTATTTGGTTTGGCCAAATGGCCTATGTTGCTAACCTTAGTAATGGCCGAATGTAGGGGCAAGGGATCTAGTGTGGTAGATCGACTCTTCGGATTTAGGGCTTCCGTTATAGCAGGTGTGTAACTTACACACTTTATTACTTGGTAATTATATTTTTAATAACCTGATTATTGATAAAGCCGAAAGAGTATATGATACCCTCCGGGTACGAGCATGGATTCGGGTAAGTCCGTTCCGATATGAGTTCTGCTATTCAATGTGTATGATATAATGATTTATGGCATATATGTGTTATGAGATGCGTAACAAAGCATGTTGACATGATTTGCATGATTTGTATGATTTACATGAGTATGGCATGATGATGGGTGATATGAGAGGAGGGGGAAGATGATATCCGTGTCTTTGGGACACCAGAGGTTTGGCACCTCCAGTGGTTTGGTACCACAGATTGATTTAGTGACTTTGGGTCACCAGAGGTTTGGCACCTCATAGCGACTTGTCCCAGTGGCTTAGCACCACAGTGGGTTGGCCCCACAGTTGATATATCGGGATCGTCGCCAGTGATTTGGTACCACACGCGGGTTGGCCCCACACTTGGATATGGATACTTTGTGACTTTGGGTCACCAGAGGTTTGGCACCTCATAGCGACTTGTCCCAGTGGCTTAGTACCACAGTGGGTTGGCCCCACAGATGGATTATTCGTGACTTTGGGTCACCAGTGGTTTGGCACCACCAGTGGTTTGGTACCACACGGGGTAGAAAAGGAGCTATGGATGGCTAGGGTTGGGTGCATTAATTATATTTCTTAGTGATATGTGTGTAAGTGTGTTGCGTTAATCGGGAGGAGGGTTATGCACTGAGTCTTGGTGACTCACCTTCTCTCTTATCATTTCAGGTGACACTTAGATCGTGGAAGAGGAGCCAGGTGGACTCGAGGTGGCGATGCTATGAATAAATTGCAGTTTTTCACGGATTGAATTTGGGTACTTTACCTTATTTAATTTACTTTTATTTTATTGGGGTTGTAAAAAGGCCATTTAAATTATGTTTTGATTATACATGCGGTTGGATTTGATTTCAAACTTGACTTAATAAATTTTTGGATTAACATTCGATAAAATGTGAATAGTAAGGTTTTCTAAGCTACAAAACGACCTGTTCAAAACTCTACCATCGGGTATCACTTTTTAATTGACGATAACTACAACTCAAATGTTTTTTTTAAACCCATAGTTTTCCATACTCAACTCAACTGATTTCTAATAATCATTCGAGTTTCTTAAACTGTCATAAACATTTTCTAACCTATGAACGACAACTATTTTAAAGATTTAAACCCGGGTTTTCAAAGTCAACTGATCAGTTTTAACTCATCATGCACCTGCTTTCTACAAAAAAATAAAAACAACGAGGAATTTTTATTCAAAACTTGATTCAATAGCTTGTTTTCTTCAAAATATTTTCCTGTAGCATGCTAGATTCGGTCGTGGTGTGTTGACCGGGTTTGGGGTGTTACAATTGTGGTATCAGAGCCAAGTTCAAAGGCTCGACTGTGGGCCAAAGGCCCAAAATGTTTTAAATATTGGTTTTTAAATGTTTTGTTTAAAATATATGGGTTAAAAGGCATGGCACCGAGTCTCCGGCACCAATCCGCCTAGGTAAGTACCCCTTACTATTGCTTGTGATTTTTGGATGTGATGAGATTGAATGACTAGCAATAGTGGACTACTCTAGAAGCTGAAGCTGATAGGACTCTATGGGCTGCAAAAACAAAACTTCTTTAATAAGAAATATTCATAAGACTTTGCTTTTAAACAGTGGAATAATTATTAATGCATAAAACTTCTAAATCAGATAAGACGAGATTTTAGTCATGAGCACTCGGGGTGGACGTGGTCGTGGACGTGGCCGGGGTAGGATGGCAATTTCTGAACCAGTAGGGTCTGGTCAGGGGTCAGAGAATGAGATACCGGTACCGCCACCAGCTGTAGGTGGTGAGTTTCAGGATCAGACTGGGGATGACGCAGTGTCGCAAGCGATGCTGTGAGTTCTGGAAAGGGTAGCTGGAGTAGGTGGAGGCGCAGGAGCTCGAAAATCTGTACCCGAGCGATTCCGGGCGAATGGGGCAGAGGTATTTCGGGGTGTTTCTGGTGTGGCTCCTAGCACGGCTGAGTATTGGATGGAGGCGACGGAGCGGATCATGGACGATTTGGACCTGACTGCTGAGGAAAAGCTGAAGGGGATAGTTTCGCTTCTCCGGGATGAGTCATACCAGTGGTGGCTCACGGTTTGAGACAGTGCTGCAGCGGAAGATCTTACTTGGGATTATTTTAAGGCCGCATATCAGAAAAAGTACATTGGATCTAGCTACATAGATGCGCAACGGAAGGCATTTTTGAGGTTGGTTCAGGGGAGCAAGTCTGTATCAGAATATGAGGCAGAGTTCTTAAGGCTAAGTCGGGATGAGTTGAGGTTGCTGATTGCTCCACAGCAGGAGCGTGAGTTTGCTGTCCTGGTAGAAAAGGCTAAGGTAGCCGAAGGGGTTAAGGAGTCTGTGAGGCAGAATATGGATAGGAACAGACATAAGAGAAGCTTTGGGTCATCTGGGTCGGCTGGAAATTCTCAGAAAAGGGCTAGACAGGGTGGACCGAATCAGTCTGGTAGGTCGGTTGCTGCTAATCAGGGACCAGCACAGTGTAACCGTTGTGGAAAATCTCATTGGGGAGGATGTTGGACCGGCGGAAAAGGATGTTTTGAGTGTGGCTCGCTGGATCATCGTGTGAGAGACTGTCTGCGTAAGTTAGCTAGGATTCAGTCTAAGGGTCAGGGCCGTACTCAGTTCAGAAATGGAGGACCGCCACCGCAGAGGGGTCGTGGTAATGGTAGAGGAGGTAACGGTTCTGGTCGGGGTCGCGGAGCACCGGGCAGAGGTGCGGGTAGCACTGAGGCAAGACAGCCTGGGTTGGTGTATGCAGCGAGGCGCCGAGAGGAGGGCGACGTACCGGACGTCATAACCGGTGTTCTTGATCTTTGGTTCTCCCTATACTGCTTTGATTGATGTGGGTTCGACGCATTCATACGTTGCTAGTAGCATAGTAGAGACCATGAATTTAGATTTTGAGACTACTTCTAGGCAGATGACAGTGATTAGCCCTCTAGGTCACTCCGTAGAAGTAAATAAGCTGTATAGAGATGTACCCCTAGAACTCCAAGGGGTAGTGGTTGTAGCTGATCTGATGGAACTGCCGTTTGGGGAGTTCGATCTGATTCTTGGGATGGACTGGTTGGTTAAGTACCAGGCAAGGTTGGATTGCGCGGCTAAGCGCATGGTTCTAAAGACGGCTGAGGATGACGAGGTGGTCATGATAGGTAATAGAAGAGATTACTTATCCAACGTGGTGTCTGCTTTGAAGGCTGAGAAGATGGTCAGGAAGGGCTGTGAAGCATTTATGGTTCATGTGTGTGCCTTGGAGGCTAAAGAGTCTGTTGTAGGGAATGTCCGAACAGTAAAGGAATTTGCTGAGGTGTTTCCAGAGGAGCTTCCGGGACTGCCACCGGATCGTGAGGTAGAATTCGGCATAGATCTGTTACCCGGAACTGCGCCAGTGTCTATTGCTCCGTATAGGATGGCGCCAAAGGAGTTAGTGGAATTAAAGGCTCAGATCCAGGAGCTGTTGGACCGAGGCTTTATCAGGCCATGTATTTCACCTTGCGGAGCGCCAGTACTCTTTGTCAAGAAGAAAGATGGTACAATGCGGATGTGTATAGACTACCGCCAGTTGAATAAGCTGACAATCAAAAACAAGTATTCGTTGCCCAGAATAGATGATTTGTTTGATCAGCTGAAGGGTGCAGCGGTATTCTCGAAGATCGACTTAAGGTCTGGGTATCATCAGCTAAAGGTGAAGGAGGCTGATATCCACAAGACGGCGTTTCGTACTCGGTACGGGCACTATGAGTTTCTGGTAATGCCGTTTGGGTTGACTAACGCACCGGCAGCATTCATGGACATGATGAATAGGATATTCCAGCAGTATTTGGATCAGTTCGTCGTGGTATTCATAGACGACATTTTGGTATATTCAAGGACGGAGGAGGAGCATGATGCGCATTTGCGAGTTGTATTGCAGATTCTGAGGGAAAAGCAGCTTTATGCTAAGTTTAGTAAGTGCGAGTTCTGGCTTAGGGAGGTGACTTTCTTGGGTCATGTAGTGTCAGCTGAGGGGATTAGAGTGGACCCTCGAAAGATTGAGGCAGTATTGGATTGGAAGCCGCCTAAGTCAGTGGCTGAGATTCGGAGTTTTCTGGGTTTGGCAGGGTACTACCGAAGATTTGTGGAGGGATTTTCGTTGATCGCAGCATCGATGACCAAGTTGTTAAGAAAAGGAGTTTCGTTTGTGTGGACTGAGTGGCAGCAAGAGAGTTTCGACAAGCTAAAGAAGATTTTGACTGAAGCTCCGGTTTTGATTCAACCTGAGGCAGGAAAGGAATTCACGGTATATTGCGATGCATCACATACGAGTTTGGGATGTGTGCTGATGCAAGAAAGGAAGGTAGTGGCTTATGCATCTCAACAGTTGAGACCGCATGAAGTTAATTATCTGACGCACGACCTGGAGTTAGCGGCAGTAGTTTTCGCGTTGAAAATTTGGAGGCACTACTTGTACGGAGAGAAGTCGATGGTCTACACAGATCACAAGAGTCTGAAGTACCTTTTGACTCAGAAGGATTTGAACTTGAGACAACGCAGATGGATTGAATTGCTAAAGCATTACGACTGTTCAATTGAGTATCATCCGGGCAAGGCTAACATGGTGGCAGACGCGTTGAGCCGTAAAGTTGTATCGGATTTAAGAGCGATGTTTGCCCATATGAGTTTGTACGACGACGAAAGTATTCTGGCAGAATTGCAGGTTAAGCCGACTTGGGTTGAGCAGATCAGGGAAAAACAGATAGAGGATGAGGTTTTGAATGCGCAGAGGTTGCAAGTGCAGGATGGTGGTTTGGAGGGTTACAGCTTGTCTAGTGATGGAGTGCTGTGTTTCCAAGGGAGAGCTTGTATGCCGAAGGACATCGAACTAAGGCAGAAGATTCTTAAGGGTGCACATAGCAGCCCACATGCTATGCATCCTGGAGGTAGCAAGATGTATCGGGATCTAAGGGAGCAGTTTTGGTGGCCAGGTCTGAAGCGGGAAGTAACGGAGTTTGTGGGTAGGTGTCTAACATGTCAGCAGGTCAAGGCTGAACATCAGTTGTCGTCAGGGTTGCTTCAGCCAGTGAAGATTCCACAGTGGAAGTGGGAAAGGATTACTATGGATTTCGTCAGTGGATTACCTCTTATGCCTAGCAAGAAGGACTCGGTTTGGGTGATTGTGGATCGTCTGACTAAATCAGCTCACTTCATACCGGTAAGGGTTGATTACTCACTTCAGAAGCTAGCTAAGCTATATGTGTCAGAGATAGTGAGGTTGCATGGTGTGCTAGTATCGATCATCTCGGATAGGGATCCCATATTTACGTCAAGGTTTTGGAGAGCGTTGCATCAGGCTTTGGGTACGCGCTTAGATTTCAGTACGGCATTCCATCCACAGTCTGACGGGTAGTCAGAAAGGGTTATACAGATTTTAGAGGACATGTTGAGAGGTTGTGTTCTGGACTTCAGGGGTAGCTGGGAAGAGTTTCTGCCATTAGCTGAGTTCGCTTACAACAATAGTTACCAAGCAAGCATCAAGATGGCACCATATGAGGCGTTGTATGGTAGGAAGTGTCGCTCACCTACTTGTTGGACGGAGCTGAGTGAACGTCAGGTGTTGGGACCAGAGTTGGTTGCAGAGACTGAAGACAAGGTTAAGTTGATTCAGGCTCGATTAAAGGAAGCTTCGGACAGGCAGAAGTCTTATGCTGATCTCAGGCGGAGAGATATAGAGTTTGCCGTGGGTGATAAGGTCTTTTTGAAGGTCTCGCCATAGAAGAAGGTATTAAGGTTTGGAAGGAAAGGCAAGTTAAGTCCAAGGTTTATTGGGCCGTATAAGGTACTGAGATGAGTGGGACCAGTAGCTTATCAGCTTGAGTTGCCAGCAGAGCTAAGTCAGATTCACGATGTATTCCATGTTTCCATGCTTAGACGTTATCACTCAGACCCATCGCATGTCGTAGCAGTAGAAGAGATCGAGGTAAATCCGGATTTGACCATGGTGGAGGAACCAGTGCAGATCCTAGACCGGGATGTGAAAGTTTTGCGTAAGAAGTCAGTTCCTTTAGTAAAGGTGTTATGGCGGAACCATGGCGTGGAAGAAGCTACGTGGGAACCAGAAGATGTGATAAGACAGCAATACCCTCAACTCTTTTGACCAGGTAATTTCGAGGCCGAAATTATTTTTAAGGGGGGTAGAGCTGTAATATCCTGAATTAGGGGTAATTTTTTTATTGGAATTGTTTTGCTTGTGTTTGGATTGTGGTGTCAGTATTTGTAATGTTTTGAGGCTTAGTTGTAAGTCTAGAGCTGGCCTGAGTAGTAAGGAAATGTTAGTTTTTAAGTTTTAAGTAAAGGGAGCTGGGGGAGCTAAGGGTTATAAGTAATTCAAGAGGGTTGTTGGCACAAGAAAAAGGCTTGGCAAAGTGGCAAGGAGGTGCCACTTAGAGCCTGTGATTGACGCCACTTGCAAGGGAAGGAGGTCACAGGTTCAAGCAGCAGAAATTCCATCTTTTGCTTTCTATTTTGACACCAAGGAGGGGGAGGAGTTGTGTGCAGTTCAAACTCTGCCTAGTAAGGATGGACTAAGTCAAATTATTCAAATGGTTGGCAAAGAGAAAAATTAGGAAGTTGACTAATTCAAATTCGTTTGAATTAGTGGTCAGGAGCATTTCTAGGAAGTGGCCGAATTTTGAACTTCTCATGGAAGGAGTGGCCGATTTTGGAAGGTGAGTAGGGGGGTGCCGAATTCTCTTAGGCACCTATTGGGGGCATTTTCGGTCGGTTTTGTTTAGTGAACCAAAAGCCGAAACTTCATTAGGTGATTGCCGAATTTCTTTAGGTGCTTTTTTTTGATGTTGCTCCTAGCCGAACCTTCAAGTGAGTTTCTTCTTTTCTTCTTTGAAACCGAAAGTCTCAAACAACATATACCCTTGGCCGAATCCCTTACCCTCCCATCTCTCTCTCTTTTCTCTTCCCATTTGTGCTAAGCCGAAAGCATTCATCTTCTTCCTCTCATACTTTTATTTTCTTTCTTTCTCAAACTCTTGTGCCGAATTTGCTTTGTCTTCTTAGCCGAATCTTCCCTCTCCCACTCCTAATCTACTTTGCCGATTTCTCCTTTCTTTTTTTAACCACATCTCATTGGTTTCAACCTTCAAAGACTCTAGCCGAATCTCCCTATTATTTCTTTTTGTTTAGTGTTGGCCGAATCTCAAGCAAGGGTGATCTCTTCTCGTTTTTCTCCAATCGGTTTTTAGAGGAAGGTAAGTGCTCAAGGCCGAATGTCTATTTCTTCTTTCCCTTTTTCCTCTGTCGACTTTTATAAGGGTAAGAGCCGATTTCGGCAATTGTTAGTAAGGGTGCTAATCACTTGTGGTAACCGATTTATTATAGGGCCTCCGGGAGTTTGGAAGCAATCAACCTAAGCTTTCACTCTTTGTTAGATAGATTCGGTAAGTGGTGGTAAGGATCTATGTTAGTAGTCTATTCTTTTAAGTATTCATAAAGCCGAAGGCTATTGAGGGTAACTGTTTCTGCGTCTTAGGGTATGGCCGATTGCAAGAGGAGACTATCTCATAGTGTTGAGATTTGATTGGAAATCAAATCGGCAGTAAGGTAGGGGTTCATGCGTTAACCCTTTGGGGGTTTATTTGGTTTGGCCAAATGGCCTATGTTGCTAACCTTAGTAATGGCCGAATGTAGGGGCAAGGGATCTAGTGTGGTAGATCGACTCTTCGGATTTAGGGCTTCCGTTATAGCAGGTGTGTAACTTACACACTCTATTACTTGGTAATTATATTTTTAATAACCTGATTATTGATAAAGCCGAAAGAGTATATGATACCCTCCGGGTACGAGCATGGATTCGGGTAAGTCCGTTCCGATATGAGTTCTGCTATTCAATGTGTATGATATAATGATTTATGGCATATATGTGTTATGAGATGCGTAACAAAGCATGTTGACATGATTTGCATGATTTGCATGATTTACATGAGTATGGCATGATGATGGGTGATATGAGAGGAGGGGGAAGATGATATCCGTGTCTTTGGGACACCAGAGGTTTGGCACCTCCAGTGGTTTGGTACCACAGATTGATTTAGTGACTTTGGGTCACCAGAGGTTTGGCACCTCATAGCGACTTGTCCCAGTGGCTTAGCACCACAGTGGGTTGGCCCCACAGTTGATATATCAGGATCGTCGCCAGTGATTTGGTATCACACGTGGGTTGGCCCCACACTTGGATATGGATACTTTGTGACTTTGGGTCACCAGAGGTTTGGCACCTCATAGCGACTTGTCCCAGTGGCTTAGCACCACAGTGGGTTGGCCCCACAGTCGATATTACGGGATTGTCGCAGTGATTTGGTATCACACGTGGGTTGGCCCCACAGATGGATTATTCGTGACTTTGGGTCACCAGTGGTTTGGCACCACATTATTGGATATCGTGACTTTGGGTCACCAGTGGTTTGGCACCACCAGTGGTTTGGTACCACACGGGGTAGAAAAGGAGCTATGGATGGCTAGGGTTGGGTGCATTAATTTTATTGCTTAGTGATATGTGTGTAAGTGTGTTGCGTTAATCGGGAGGAGGGTTATGCACTGAGTCTTGGTGACTCACCTTCTCTCTTATCATTTCAGGTGACACTTAGATCGCGGAAGAGGAGCCGGGTGGACTCGAGGTGGCCATGCTATGAATAAATTGCGGTTTTTCACGGATTGAATTTGGGTACTTTACCTTATTTAATTTACTTTTATTTTATTGGGGTTATAAAAAGGCCATTTAAATTATGTTTTGATTATACATGCGGTTGGATTTGATTTCAAACTTGACTTAATAAATTTTTGGATTAACATTCGATAAAATGTGAATAGTAAGGTTTTCTAAGCTACAAAACGACCTGTTCAAAACTCTACCATCGGGTATCACTTTTTAATTGACGATAACTACAACTCAAATGATTTTTTTAGACCCATAGTTTTCCATACTCAACTCAACTGATTTCTAATAATCATTCGAGTTTCTTAAACTGTCATAAACATTTTCTAACCTATGAACGACAACTATTTTAAAGATTTAAACCCGGGTTTTCAAAGTCAACTGATCGGTTTTAACTCATCATGCACCTGCTTTCTACAAAAAAATAAAAACAACGAGGAATTTTTATTCAAAACTTGATTCAATAGCTTGTTTTCTTCAAAATATTTTCCTGTAGCATGCTAGATTCGGTCGTGGTGTGTTGACCGGGTTTGGGGTGTTACAATTGTGGTATCAGAGCCAAGTTTAAAGGCTCGGCTGTGGGCCAAAGGCCCAAAATGTTTTAAATATTGGTTTTTAAATGTTTTGTTTAAAATATATGGGTTAAAAGGCATGGCACCGAGTCTCCAGCACCAATCCGCCCAGGTAAGTACCCCTTACTATTGCTTGTGATTTTTGGATGTGATGAGATTGAATGGCTAGCAATAGTGGACTACTCTAGAAACTGAAGCTGATAGGACTCTATGGGCTGCGAAAACAAAACTTCTTTGATAAGAAATATTCATAAGACTGTGCTTTTAAACAGTGGAATAATTATTAATGCATAAAACTTCTAAATCAGATAAGTCGAGATTTTAGTCATGAGCACTCGGGGTGGACGTGGTCGTGGACGTGGCCGGGGTAGGATGGCAGTTTCTGAACCAGTAGGGTCTGGTCAGGGGTCAGAGAATGAGATACCGGTACCGCCACCAATTGTAAGTGGTGAGTTTCAGGATCAGACTGGGGATGACGCAGTGTCGCAGGCGATGCTGCGAGTTTTGGAAAGGGTAGCTGGAGTAGGTGGAGGCGCAGGAGCTCGGAAATCTGTACCCGAGCGACTCCGGGCGAATGGGGCAGAGGTATTTCGGGGTGTTTCTGGTGTGGCTCCTAGCACGGCTGAGTATTTCGGGGTGTTACAGAGTCGATTAGCCGAGATTAACTTCTTCTCTAACCGTGGCATTGTGCATTCTAAATAATCTTTAGAATAATTTGATATCTCTCTCATAACCACCTTTGCTCGCTAAATCATTCCCATCTCTAATCACATCAGTAATTATTCCACCACTGAACTCTTTGGTTTCCCCACTTGTGAGCTTATTCAATATAATTCTTGTGAACATTGTCATATGAAACTATACCAGTAAGAGGGTGAAGATTGCAAAGCCTTTAAAGTTTTGACTCTCATACATACACATATACGATATAGCATTTAACATCAACATAATATCATATACTCCGATTCATACATCTCTAGGCTTCAACTCATCATGAACACATTTTCAAATATTTTGGTAACACATTCAACATTATCACATATGAATATTAATCAATCATAATAAGCTCATCACAAAATAAATTTTCACTTTATTCATTGCAAAAAGTCACTCCGATGCATCGAAATGCAATGTTTAATCGGAACGATAACATTTTATCAATATTCCTCAACTTTTGATTAATCCATTGTATCCAGGAACAAATACATATCATCAAAAATCACAAAGATCAATTCAAGCAGATCAATATATTCACTAAGTTATATGAACTTACTTATCCCCTTTCAGCATTATCGATGGTAGCTCGATTGGAAAGCATCTCTACTTTAACAAAACAATCTCATCTGAGTCGGGAGATATCACACTATCACAGTTCACATATAGCATGTATAGCTAGACTCTTGCACACGCTATGTTAGTTCGAGAATCAACTAAACCATAGTTCTGATACCACTAAATGTAACACCTCTTACTCGTATTCGACACCAGAATAAGGTACGAGGCATTATCGGAACACATACACTTGTAAACGAATTAAACCTAGTCATAAAATTTCATCCAAATTAAAACTTTTCAAATTTTTATCTTTGAGTCCCTAAATAGGGCCTACGAGGCCTAATACATACTTTGGAAGCAGTTCGGGACTAAACCGAGAACTTTGGAAAATTTCACAACACTTAGAAAATTTTTCTTCAAAACAGGGTTACACTCAATATGCATCCTCAAAAACTCTTATACATGCATAATTCTATCTAATTATCATACCATACCATTGAGCCAAACTCAGCCATTCGACATCAAGACTATTAGCACATTCAACCATTAGGTATTTAGGCCATAACCCATAACTCATCATGTATCATGCAAACACAACCCACATGTAACATCCTTAAATCGGGGTCTCTGTGTTTTTGTGTGTTGCATGTGATAGTATAATTGTTGTGCTAGTTTAGGGTGTTTTGGGGTCCAGGCATGAGCTTGGGGTAGGCCTGTGCCATAGCAAAAATTTTTGTTTTGGGTACTTGGAAGGGAGAGCTGAGTGAGTTAGGTGATAAGAGAAATTACTGGAGGGTTTTGACACAAGAATTCCAGTGGTAAAGTGGCAAGTGAGGCGCTACTGAAGGCTTGGAGAAGTGACGCCACAAGGAGCTAAGGGAGCCTTGGTTCAAGTTGTAGATATCCCTCTTTGGGTATTTCTTTTTGACGCCAGAGCAGGGAGGAGGTGTACTCAGGTGGGACTCTGATGGATAGAGGTTGAATAAGTCAACAAATTCAAACGGGAGGAGGAGAGAAATCTGAGGAGTTTGATTCATTCAAATCGGTTTGAATGAGTGGCCAGGAGAGAATTTAGGAGTTGGGTATGGGAGCTAGAGTTGGCTGAATTCTAGACTCTGTTTGGGGAAGGGGGAAATCGGTTTTGTGGGCAGGGGGTGAGTGTGCCGAATTTCAATAGCCAGTAAGAGTGCATTTTCAGCTAGACACTCATTTGTGGCATTTTGTTTTGTGGCAAACCGAAACCCCATAGTGTTCTTGTTGTTTTCCTCTCCAATACCAAACCGAAGTTTTCCTTTTTTCTACTTTTGGTATTTGGCCGAAACCCGAATATCCCCTACTTATTATCTCTATTGTTTTTTCTTTTCTCTCAAATGCCAAAAGCCGAATTGCTTCTACTTCTTATCTTCATTTTATTGTTTCAAAACCGAAATCAACACTCTTCCCCTTTCAATCGACTACTTTTCTTCTCTCAATCCCTCTCTTGTGCCGAAAGTACATAAATCTTCTTCCTTGTTTTCGAAAGCCGAATCACACTCTCTTGTCTTGTGATTTCTTATTCGTTCCCTTCTTTGGATCTATAGCCGAATCTTAACCCTTGGAGTGTGGTTCGTTTCATCTGGCAGCATAACTGGTGGATCAGTTTTCTATTCAATCGTGGTAAGTGTTCCCTTTGGTTTCGAATCTTCTTTCTCTTCTCTCTAATGCCGAAGGCATTAATCCTATGTTGGTAGTTTGGCCGATTGTAGGAGGGGGCTCGTCTTCGCGTGCTTCGGCTCTTGCTTGGTGATTGAAGGGTACCAAGGTAAGGGGGATTATCTTCTTGCGTTATCTCCTTCGGGATTTCATGATCAAAGCCGAATGGCTATTTGCCTAATAGTGTTCTTTGGCCGAATATAGGAAGGGAGTGAGCAAACGTTTGGATTCCCGGGATTTGCTCGATTCGTGGGTTAGATCTTGATCTTCGGGATTTGTTAATCTAGGTAAGGGCCTTATCCTTGAGTGTTAATTTCTTTCATTTATTTCTCTGCTTTAACTCGATTTAGTGATAATGGGTATTATGGATTCGAAGGCTAATCAAGCGGTTGGAGGGGTTGGATCGGTAAACCCAGCCCCTAAGTTCAAAAAGAGAGCAGTGTCGGCTGTTCGTTATTGGCCACTGGGGTGTGGACCAGCATCTGAGCAGGAGAGTAGGCAGATCGTGGTGGTGTCGATTGACGATAGCGTCAGCGTAGATAGTGTCGTATTGCAAGTAATTAGGTGTGTAACTCTTACACACTTCGTAGGGTAATATGATTTTGTTATGTGATTTGTTAAATGTCGGAATAATGGCGTAAAACGATGTTTTACGATGTGTTACCCTTATGGGTATAAGCGAGGACTCCTGGTAAGTCCACTCTGTTTTGGTTAATATTAAATGCCTCGATTAAGTTGCATAAGTATGATATGATATCCTTGAATGTTTCGCATAATATCCATGCCATGAAAAGTATGTTCATTGATGTGGGTATGATGAGAGGTTTTGGGTTACGTTTTGGGTTGCATGGCATACATATTGATTTATGATCTGTGTAGGGGTTATATTTTTGGGATGGGGATTTATGCACTGAGTCTCGGTGACTCGCCCCTTCCTTCACAAATTTCAGGTGACTCACAGATTGCGGATGTGGAGTCGGGATAGACTCGATGTGGCCATGCTCATTGCTTTGGGTTTGATTAAATTATATTCTGCATTTTGCTATACTTTTAATTTGGTTTACATACTTTAAATTTGGTTTTTAGGTTTTAATAAGGCCATTAACTTTCACTTTGAGGTTTATCTATTTGCTTAAATTATCACGGAAATGTTAGTATAAGTTAAACAAAACGGCATGCCTAAATAACCTTTGTAAATGAGTGTTTTCTAAATCCACAACTTATCGGGTTTTTCCAAAACTTTACCATCGCGTAACGACAAACAAGTAGTATCAAAAGGATAACTCAGTTTTCCTAAACACCCAATTGGAAATGGTTTGGTAACTAGATTAAAACTATTTCGAATTTCCAACAAAAACCAACGGCTTTCTTAAAATAAGAAACAACACACAACTTTCCAAACCATGTTTTTACTAAAACAAACAACTCGTTTTAACTAATGACCCCTTCTTTCAAAACTTAAATCTACAAACTGTTTTCCTAGAAATCATTTCCTCCTGTGACATACCAGATTCGGTCGTGGTGTGTTGACCGGGTTTGGGGTGTTACAATTATGGTATCAGAGCCTAGGTTTAAAAGCTCGGCTGTGGGCCCGAGGCCCAAAATGTTTTAATAACCGGTTTACAAAATAGTTTTGGATAGAAATGCATAATTTTGGGAAGCATGGTACCGAGTCTCCGGCACTGATCCGCCCAGGTAAGTACCCCTAGCTGCTGTTTGTATGATTGCGATGATGGTGATATGATTAATAGTAGTAGGATATTAGTTTAGAGACTGAAACCTGTAGAATTGTGTGAACTTGCAAAAACAATCTCTATAATAACTGTTCATAAGACTGTGCTGTAATAACAGTGGAATAAGTCTAATGCATAAAATTCTTAAATCAAATTAATTTGTAAACGTCAGTCATGAGTACTCGAGGACGTGGTCGTAACATGCGTGGACGAGGTAGAGGTAGGATGGCTTTGTTTGAGCCAGCTGGGTCTGGCCATGGGTCAGGAAATGATGTACCGCCGCCGCCAGCTGTGGGCGTGGAGTTTCAGGATCAGACGGGTGGTGATGACGCAGTGTCATAGGCGATGTTGCGGGTTTTGGAAAGAGTAGCTGGAGCAGGTGAAGGTATGGGGGCTCGAAAATCTGTGTCAGAACGACTTCGGGCTAATGGAGCTGAGGTATTCAGGGGTGTATCTGGGGTGGCTCCCAATACGGCTAAGTATTGGCTGGAGGCGACAGAACGTATCATAGACGACTTGGACTTTACGGCTGAGGAAAAGCTGAAAGGGATAGTGTCTCTTCTCCGGGATGAATCTTATCAGTGGTGGCTCACGGTCCGAAATGGCGCGATAGCTGATGACCTCACCTGGGAGTTCTTTAAGGCAGCTTATCAGAAAAAGTATGTTGGGTCTAGTTATATTGATGCACAATGTAAGGCGTTCTTGAATTTGGTCCAGGGGAATAAGTCGGTATCGGAATATGTGGCGGAGTTCCTTCGGCTGAGTCGTTATGCTCAGGGTATTGTGGCTACGGAACACGAGCGCTGTGTCAGGTTCGAGGACAGCTTGAGAGATGAGCTGCGTATGTTGATTGCACCACAACAGGAGAGGGAATTTGCTGTTTTGGTGGAGAAGGCCAAGATAGCTGAGGGGGTGAAGCAGACGATAAGACAGAATCAGGATAGACGCTAGAATAAGAGGAGTTCTGGGTCGTCAAGGTCTGCTGGGAATCAGCAGAAAAGGGCTAGATTTGACGGGCCGAGTCAGGCTGCAAGGTCTGCTGTTACTGCCCAATGGTCGCCACGGTGTGCTCAATGTGGAAAGTCTCATTTTGGAGAGTGCTGGACTGGGAAGAAAGGGTGCTTCGAGTGCGGGTCAATGGGGCACCGGATAAGAGATTGTCGGCGGAGATTAGCTAGGATCCAGCCTAAGAGTCAGGGGCGTGCTCAGTTCAGAAACGGGGGACAGCAACAGCAGAGAGGACGAGGTTCAGTCAAAGGTGGTTATGGTAATGGACGAGGTCGTAGAGCACCGGGCAGACGTGCTGAGAGCTCAGAGGCAAGACAGCCTGGGTTGGTCTATGCAACGAGGCGTCGAGAGGAGGGCGACGCACCGGACGTCATAACTGGTACGTTCTTAATATTTGGACTACCTTATATTGCTTTAATTGATGTTGGTTCGACGCACTCGTATGTTGCCAGTAGCATAGTGGAAACTCTGAACTTAGCCTACGAGATTCTTCTAGGGAGATGATAGTAATTAGCCCTCTAGGTCACTCTGTAGAAGTAAACAAACTTTATAGAGATGTACCCCTAGAACTACAAGGGGTAGTATTTTTGGCTGATCTGATGGAACTGCCATTCGGGGAGTTCGATTTGATCCTAGGGATGGACTGGTTAGTGAAGTACCAAGCGAGGTTGGACTGCGCAGTTAAGCGCATGGTGTTGAGAACAATTAAGGGTGAAGAGGTGGTGATGATAGGTGATAGAAGAGATTATCTATCCAATGTTGTGTCTGCTTTAAAGGCTGAGAAAATGGTGAGGAAGGGTTGTGAGGCGTTCGTGGTTCATGTTTGTGCATTGGGGGCTAAGGAATCAACGATAGGGAGTGTCCGAACGGTGAAGGAGTTTTCTGATGTATTTCCAGAGGAGCTTTCGGGTCTGCCTCCAGATCGTGAGGTCGAATTTGGAATAGACTTGTTACCAGGAACCGCGCCAGTATCTATTGCCCCATATAGGATGGCGCCGAAGGAATTAGTGGAGTTGAAAGCTCTGATACCAACTTGTAACACCCCAAACCCGGCCCACAAGCCTTGACCGGATCTGGTATGTCACGGAGTAAAAACTTTTTGAAACGTTTTGAAAATTTCGTGTTCACAGTGGAAATCTGAAAATATTGCTGAATTTGTAAAACAACGTTTGCTAAAACTAAGATAGTTTGGTTTGATAAACACGATGGGGTTGAAAACTTTTTCTTTTCCTTTGAAACCATTTGATCATTTAGATTTTTAGAAGTATCGGGGTTATTGATAACTTTGGTAAAATTGGCTACCCGATGGTAACGTCCTTGAAACCGCGTATGAGCACTTATTTTTGAAAACGTTGCTTTTACCGATTTGTTTACAGCTTATAAGATATAATAGAAATAAGGTAAAGGCAACTACTTAAACATACAAAATAATAACTAGCGGCCATATTACAAACCAAACCAAAATGTAATAATAAATATTAACTTTAATGGTACGAATTAAAATTTCAAAACAGAGGAACAAGCATGGCCACCTCGAGTCCTCTCCGGCTCCGTCTCCGCGATCGACTCACCTGAAAAAGATAGGGAAAGGGGTGAGTCACCAAGACTCAGTACATAGTTAATACACATGTTCCCACATACGGGCTTAGCCCATATCCACACGGTTCATACACATGAATATGCAATTATGAAGCCCAACCTAGCCATCCATACTCCTTTTTCTACCCCGTGTGGTACCAAACCACTGGTGGTGCCAAACCACTGGTGACTTAAAGTCACGATATCCGTCAATGCTTGTGGTGCCAAACCACTGGTGACTTAAAGTCACAATCAAATGATGGGGCCAACCCATCGTGTGATACCAAATCACTGGCGTCGATCCCGTATCTCATAGTGGGGCCAACCCACGGTGGTACTAAGCCACAGGGACGAGACGCTATGAGGTGCCAAACCTCTGGAGGTACCAAACCTCTGGTGACCGTAGTCACAATGTGTTACCAAAACACTGGTGTCCATCGACACGAATATCACTGCCCCCTCCACTCATTTATCCCACATCATCATGCTCACATAACAAGTATCATGATCCCATATATCATGCATTTGTATATAGCATAACATTTAACAGCGTATGATGGCATACACAACATATATCATAGATCGAGTATTAGGGGACTTACCCGAAAACCAAGCTTATGCCCACAAGGCAAAGATACTACATGATAGGTGATAAAATATCATTATAACAACAATTTATACTAATAAAATGTGTAAGAGCTTACACACCTGATTGAACGATCACCCACCTTGGGTATCCAACACCTTAGCCCTTATTTCGGCTAACATGCACAACATGTATATTTACTATAACATACATAAACCAGCAAGAGAACAGTGCGATAACTACGCACCTGATCACAAACAGCGTTATGCCCTCAATCCCGAAGCTATCCCTAAGCGATACTACGGCTATTTGCCTACGCTGTTGTTCGGACGCTGGCCCACACCCCGGCGGCCAATCCCGAACCGCTGAGACAGCTCTCCTTTTAAACTTCGGAATAGGGGCTACCCCTTGATCTTCTTGACTAACACTTGCGTCCATCGATACACTTAATCAGATTAAACAGGTTAATCACCAAGTCATAAATCTAAGTACTGAGTCTTACTAAATATTCTTACCAACGAGCCGAAATCCCGGAAGCTTCCTTAATACTTGACGATTTTGCCCCTAAAAGCCATCATAAAAAAAAATCGGTCAACCCCTCAATACCAAAAATGTGGCCTAAGGCCGAATGCTATTAGCCACCTACCTTGCTTATCCTGAATATTTGCTCGCTCCCGAAGTTATCGAAATCCCTTGATTAATCAAAACCCGAAGGCTCCTTAGACGCTCCTACACACAAAAAGAGCACGTCACTTTGGCCTTATACATATTCGGCCATCCCTAAAACCAAGATCAACATTCGATTATGGCATGCCAAGGAGAAACCGGTAGATAAAGTAAGCATACCTACCACTATACGAGCACCCACAGAGAATCGGCTTTAAATGTTTACCATACCTACATTCGGTTTGAATGGAAAGAAAAGAGAGGATGAGAAGTGAAGGCAAGGTTTCGGTACAAAGGAAATAAGAAAAAAGCTAACGAGGAATTCGGCCTAAGAGTTGTACAAGAATGTAAATATGAGAAGGAAGGATCACTAGTTTCGGCTTCAACAATTGAAAAAGAAAGGGAAAGAGATGAACATTCGGCTACCAAGGTTTTCAGATAAGGAAAGAGTATGGAGGGGAAAGAGTAGTAGTTCGGCTTACTTGAATGAAAAAGAAAAACACATGGGAAGGAGCATTCGGCCACAAGCAGACAATCAAGAAGAACAAAGCAAATTTCGGCAAGTAAAGGTGTTTGAGGTTTCGGTTTCAAGAAGCAAAAATGGGAGAGTTTGCTAAGAGAAAATCGACTTTTGGTGCACAAACAAAAAGGCTGACCGAAAGCATACAAAATGCCTAAGAACAAACGGTATTCTCCCTCCCTAATACTAACAAAAACTATTTCCCATCACTAACATAAAATAACTAGTAAAATATAACCCATACTACAACATTTTCTATACTTTAAAATTATAATAATAATAATAATAATAATATATATATATATATATATATATATAACTACCCACCCCAAGGCACAATCGGCCAAGCTATCCATGTGATGGCTCCCATCACCAAAAAGAATAATGATAATAATAATAATATAAACTTTCCCATCCCCCTTTATAAAAAAAATAGAAAACCAAACTAATCTCCATATATACTTCATGCATATAAAAGTGATAAAAATTAAAATAATAGTAATAATAATAATAAAATAAAACCCATGCTTCCCTTAATAATTAATAATAAAACTAATAATATAAAAATCCCATCACCATTAAAATAATAAACTAAAACCAAGATAGTTTCCATACTCTGCAGCTTGAAAACAAGTAAAATAATAAATAATAAATGATAGAAATAATAAAACAATAATATATGCATATTAGCAGCCATCCAGCATAAAATAATAATACTATATAAAAATAAAAGCATAATGCTTTATGTTCTTAAAATAAAATAAAACACCAAACAGCAACTCTATGCTGGCATGCGTGCATGGTTCTTCCCAAAATTGCATGCGAGCATGGGCCATGCAGGCCCTTCATGCCGGCGCAAAAAGGAGAGCCCCATGTGCACTCACCAGGCGCTGCCCCCAAGTCTCGAACCTGAGACCTGGGGAAGACTCCCCAACGCCTCAGCCACTCGGCCAGATTGTCTTTCATGACAATATTGCGGCACGCTTCCTTTTAAGCCTTACTTGCTAGCGTCCTTCGCCTTAATCGCCCAAGCCAAAAATAAAACGCGCTAAAGCGTTACCTCTGGGTTTCGAACCCCCGACCTGCTGGAGGCTTTTCACGCCTCCAGCCACCTGGCCCCTTCGCATATTTCATGCTAAAAGACGCGCCGAAAATCCTTTAAACTTTACTTTCCTTGGCTCCTCCAAACTTTAGCGCCAAGCAAAACAACAAAACAATCATGCGCTTCCACTCGGGCTCGAACACCCGACCCCTAAGCCGAAATCATCCCTTGCGCACTTAGCCACTCTTCCACCTGGACTTTCATGTCCACTAACGTTCGAATTATTCTTTTAAGGCCTTACTCAGCATTAACGCCCTTTTGCAACAAAATAAAACTTAGGCCGCGCCCAGTGTTGCTCGATCCCCTGACCTGCTTAGCGCCCAAGCCAACGCCTTAAGTGGTACACTAAAACCACTTTACCAGGGCATTTTATATGCCACAACTCACCAAAATTTATTCTTAAGGCCTCCATCAACCAAATTTTCACTTTTGACCCAGAATTTTCAAAATTTCCAAAATAGCCCCTTTTTATCCTCGAGCTTTAATAACCCCTAAAACTCATCAAAATAAATCTTAAGGCCTATCGGCTCGTGAATTTTGCTCCAACGCACAGCCCCTAATTTAGGATATTACAAATCTACCCCCCTTAAAACAATTTCGTCCTCGAAATTGCTTACTAACGAACATCCGTACATTCCAACTTACCGCACTACGCTTATGCTGCGCACTCTGATTCTATAAAACTAACACATTCCTTATATACTATCTCGAGATTGATATTCAAGGTTCCATACTCTACTAGCATACAACCACGAACTATCTTACCTTCTAAGCACAGTTTCTAAGTTCACATCTAATGTTCAAGCACTTCACCAATAGGACAAGTATGAACCGATCTTATAAAACTCATATAATAAAAGATATTCCATAACAAGAAACTCATCCGCTATCACATCCTCGGTTGCCTCGCATCCAAACCTTTAGCATCTCAGCTTGAAGTTCCACGTCCTTAACCCCACGCCCTATCCATCACTTGAGGACAGTCTTTAATCAAGGAGACTTAGACTTACACCTAAAACATCTTCGATTCCGATTCCAACACTTGCTGTCATGACACCATCCACACTGAGCACACGGACAGCTCCGGCTTCCCGTAGCTGGCTTAGTCACACGAGCAAAATTTTCAATCCTCGGTCTTTTCTGAAGACCCTCAGGTAATTTAGACGGTCCAAAATTTCTCCTATCCCGGTTCCTATCCTTATCTCTATTTTGTCTCATCGAGTCCTTAATCCCTTCAGCTACCTTAGCTTTTTTTGACTAACACAGCGAACCCCCGTTCCTGATGAGGAGCTATCAATAATCCCAGATCGTCCCTTAATCCGTCCTCAAACCGAACACATCGTTCATGCTCCGTAGCAACTACTCCTCGAGCATATCGGCTTAACCTTAGAAATTCAGCCTCGTATTCCGCCACGGACTTGTTCCCTTGAACCAGCCCCAGAAAATGCCTTCCTTAGAGCATCAACGTAGTGAGTACCGACATACTTCTTTTGGTATGCCGTCTTAACATACTCCCAAGTGAGGTCCTCAGCTGTGACACTTTCTCGAACCGTGAGCCATCATCGATACACCTCGTTGCGAAGTAGCGCCACCATACCTTTCACTTTTTCCTCCGGGCTCAGATCGAGCTCATCCATAATTCGCTCGGTTGCTTCCAACCAATATTCAGCCGTACTGGGTGCCACGCCGAATACACCACAGAACAACTCCGCTCCATTGGCTCGAAGTCGCTCGGGAACAGATTTTCGAGCTCTCATATTTCCTCCCGCTCCAGCCACCATCTCTAAAACTCGCAGCACCGCCTGAGATATAGCATCATCCCCCGACTGATCTTGCTGCTCATTTCCAAAGGCTGGTGGTGGAGGTGATACCTCATTATCAGACCCCTGACCCGATCTAACGAGTTCTGAAACGGCCATTCTGCCTGAAGGACGTGTCATCTCTTACCGCGTAATCTGACTTAAAAGTTTTATGCATTATAATATTGTTCCACTGATTAATCGCGAACAATTTTATGAAATAAAGTATTTAGAAGTGGTTCTTTCGATCACACAAGGGTTCAGTTCAAGTTCGATATTCTAATTCAGAAAGTCACATTCACGCTCATAAACAGAGACATATTCATATCACCTCAACAGTCAGAGGTACTTACCTGTGCGGATCGGTGCCGGAGACTCGGTGCCATGCTATTTAAAACTAAACCATTTTCATAATATTCCACAAAAGCCTAGCAAGAAAACATTTTTGGGCCTCGGGCCCCCACAGCCGAGTTTTGAACTTAGCTCTGATACCAACTTGTAACACCCCAAACCCGGCCCACAAGCCTTGACCGGATCTGGTATGTCACGGAGTAAAAACTTTTTGAAACGTTTTGAAATTTTCGTGTTCACAGTGGAAATCTGAAAATATTGCTGAATTTGTAAAACAACGTTTGCTAAAACTAAGATAGTTTGGTTTGATAAACACGATGGGGTTGAAAACTTTTTCTTTTCCTTTGAAACCATTTGATCATTTAGATTTTTAGAAGTATCGGGGTTATTGATAACTTTGGTAAAATTGGCTACCCGATGGTAACGTCCTTGAAACCGCGTATGAGCACTTATTTTTGAAAACGTTGCTTTTACCGATTTGTTTACAGCTTATAAGATATAATAGAAATAAGGTAAAGGCAACTACTTAAACATACAAAATAATAACTAGCGGCCATATTACAAACCAAACCAAAATGTAATAATAAATATTAACTTTAATGGTACGAATTAAATTTTCAAAACAGAGGAACAAGCATGGCCACCTCGAGTCCTCTCCGGCTCCGTCTCTGCGATCGACTCACCTGAAAAAGATAGGGAAAGGGGTGAGTCACCAAGACTCAGTACATAGTTAATACACATGTTCCCACATACGGGCTTAGCCCATATCCACAGAGTTCATACACATGAATATGCAATTGTGAAGCCCAACCTAGCCATCCATACTCCTTTTTCTACCCCGTGTGGTACCAAACCACTGGTGGTGCCAAACCACTGGTGACTTAAAGTCACGATATCTGTCAATGCTTGTGGTGCCAAACCACTGGTGACTTAAAGTCACGATATCCGTCAATACTTGTGGTGCCAAACCACTGGTGACTTAAAGTCACAATCAAATGATGGGGCCAACCCATTGTGTGATACCAAATCACTGGCGTCGATCCCGTATCTCATAGTGGGGCCAACCCACGGTGGTACTAAGCCACAGGGACGAGACGCTATGAGGTGCCAAACCTCTGGAGGTACCAGACCTCTGGTGACCGTAGTCACAATGTGTTACCAAAACACTGGTGTCCTTCGACACGAATATCACTGCCCCCTCCACTCATTTATCCCACATCATCATGCTCACATAACAAGTATCATGATCCCATATATCATGCATTTGTATATAGCATAACATTTAACAGCGTATGATGGCATACACAACATATATCATAGATCGAGTATTAGGGGACTTACCCGAAAACCAAGCTTATGCCCACAAGGCAAAGATACTACATGATAGGTGATAAAATATCATTATAACAACAATTTATACTAATAAAGTGTGTAAGAGCTTACACACCTGATCGAACGATCACCCACCTTGGGTATCCAACATCTTAGCCCTTATTTCGGCTAACATGCACAACATGTATATTTACTATAACATACATAAACCAGCAAGAGAACAGTGCGATAACTACGCACCTGATCACAAACAGCGTTATGCCCTCAATCCCGAAGCTATCCCTAAGCGATACTACGGCTATTTGCCTACGCTGTTGTTCGGACGATGGCCCACACCCCGGCGGCCAATCCCGAACCGCTGAGATAGCTCTCCTTTTAAACTTCGGAATAGGGGCTACCCCTTGATCTTCTTGACTAACACTTGCGTCCATCGATACACTTAATCAGATTAAACAGGTTAATCACCAAGTCATAAATCTAAGTACTGAGTCTTACTAAATATTCTTACCAACGAGCCGAAATCCCGGAAGCTTCCTTAATACTTGACGATTTTGCCCCTAAAAGCCATCATAAAAAAAAAAAAATCAGTCAACCCCTCAATACCAAAAAAGTGGCCTAAGGCCGAATGCTATTAGCCACCTACCTTGCTTATCCTGAATATTTGCTCGCTCCCGAAGTTATCGAAATCCCTTGATTAATCAAAACCCGAAGGCTCCTTAGACGCTCCTACACACAAAAAGAGCACGTCACTTTGGCCTTATACATATTCGGCCATCCCTAAAACCAAGATCAACATTCGATTATGGCATGCCAAGGAGAAACCGGTAGATAAAGTAAACATACCTACCACTATACGAGCACCCACAGAGAATCGGCTTTAAATGTTTGCCATACCTACATTCGGTTTGAATGGAAAGAAAAGAGAGGATGAGAAGTGAAGGCAAGGTTTCGGTACAAAGGAAATAAGAAGAAAGCTAACGAGGAATTTGGCCTAAGAGTTGTACAAGAATGTAAATATTAGAAGGAAGGATCACTAGTTTCGGCTTCAAAAATTGAAAAAGAAAGGGAAAGAGATGAACATTCGGCTACCAAGGTTTTCAGATAAGGAAAGAGTATGGAGGGGAAAGAGTAGTAGTTCGGCTTACTTGAATGAAAAAGAAAAACACATGGGAAGGAGCATTCGGCCACAAGCAGACAATCAAGAAGAACAAAGCAAATTTCGGCAAGTAAAGGTGTTTGAGGTTTCGGTTTCAAGAAGCAAAAATGGGAGAGTTTGCTAAGAGAAAATCGACTTTTGGTGCACAAACAAAAAGGTTGACCGAAAGCATACAAAATGCCTAAGAACAAACGGTATTCTCCCTCCCTAATACTAACAAAAACTATTTCCCATCACTAACATAAAATAACTAGTAAAATATAACCCATACTACAACATTTTCTATACTTTAAAATATTAATAATAATAATAATAATAATAATAATATAAATATATATATATAACTACCCACCCCAAGGCACAATCGGCCAAGCTATCCATGTGATGGCTCCCATCACCAAAAAGAATAATGATAAAAATAATAATAATATAAACTTTCCCATCCCCCTTTATAAAAAAATAGAAAACCAAACTAATCTCCATATATATACTTCACGCATATAAAAGTGATAAAAATTAAAATAATAGTAATAATAATAATAAAATAAAACCCATGCTTCCCTTAATAATTAATAATAAAACTAATAATAAAAATCCCATCACCATTAAAATAATAAACTAAAACCAAGATAGTTTCCATACTCTGCAGCTTGAAAACAAGTAAAATAATAAATAATAAATGATAGAAATAATAAAACAATAATATATGCATATTAGCAGCCATCCAGCATAAAATAATAATACTATATAAAAATAAAAGCATAATGCTTTATGTTCTTAAAATAAAATAAAACACCAAACAGCAACTCTATGCTGGCATGCGTGCATGGTTCTTCCCAAAATTGCATGCGAGCATGGGCCATGCAGGCCCTTCACGCCGGCGCAAAAAGGAGAGCCCCATGTGCACTCACCAGGCGCTGCCCCCAAGTCTCGAACCCAAGACCTGGGGAAGACTCCCCAACGCCTCAGCCACTCGGCCAGATTGTCTTTCATGACAATATTGCGGCACGCTTCCTTTTAAGCCTTACTTGCTAGCGTCCTTCGCCTTAATCGCCCAAGCCAAAAATAAAACGCACTAAAGCGTTACCTCTGGGTTTCGAACCCCCAACCTGCTGGAGGCTTTTCACGCCTCCAGCCACCTGGCCCCTTCGCATATTTCATGCTAAAAGACGCGCCGAAAATCCTTTAAACTTTACTTTCCTTGGCTCCTCCAAACTTTAGCGCCAAGCAAAACAACAAAACAATCATGCGCTTCCACTCGGGCTCGAACACCCGACCCCTAAGCCGAAATCATCCCCTGCGCACTTAGCCACTCTTCCACCTGGACTTTCATGTCCACTAACGTTCGAATTATTCTTTTAAGGCCTTACTCAGCATTAACGCCCTTTTGCAACAAAATAAAACTTAGGCCGCGCCCAGTGTTGCTCGATCCCCTGACCTGCTTAGCGCCCAAGCCAACGCCTTAAGTGGTACACTAAAACCACTTTACCAGGGCATTTTATATGCCACAACTCACCAAAATTTATTCTTAAGGCCTCCATCAACCAAATTTTCACTTTTGACCCAGAATTTTCAAAATTTCCAAAATAGCCCCTTTTTATCCTCGAGCTTTAATAACCCCTAAAACTCATCAAAACAAATCTTAAGGCCTATCGACTCGTGAATTTTGCTCCAACGCACAGCCCCTAATTTAGGATATTACAAATTGTTGGACTGGGGTTTTATCCAGTCGAGTGTTTCGCCTTGGGGGGCGCCTGTGCTTTTTGTTAAGAAGAAAGATGGTACGATGCAGATGTGTATAGATTACCGACAGCTGAACAAGTTGACGATCAAGAACAAGTACCCGTTGCCGAGGATAGACGATCTGTTCGATCAACTTAAGGGTGCATCAGTCTTCTCTAAGATTGATTTAAGGTCGAGGTATCATCAGCTCAAGGTAAAGGAGGCTTCAGACAGGTAGAAGCCTTATGCCGATCTTAAGCGAAGGGATATAGAGTTTGCAGTGGGTGACAAGGTCTTTCTTAAGGTATCGCCATGGAAGAAGGTGCTGAGGTTTGGTCGGAAGGGCAAGCTGAGTCCTAGGTTCATCGGGCCGTATAAAGTATTGAAGTGAGTGGGACTAGTAGCTTATCAGCTCGAGTTGCCAGCAGAATTGGGTCAGATCCACGACGTGTTTCATGTTTCAATGTTTAGGCGCTATCGATCGAATCCATCGCATGTTGTTCCAGTGGAGGAGATTGAGGTGAGTCTGGATTTGTCCTTCGAGGAAGAACCAGTGCAGATCCTGGATCGGGATGTCAAAGTTTTGCGTAGGAAGTCAGCTTCTTTAGTGAAGGTGTTATGGCGGAATCATGCAACTGAAGAGGCCACGTGGGAACCAGAGGATGTGATGCGGCAGCAATACCCTAAAATCTTTTGACCAGGTTATTTCGAGTCCGAAATTATTTTTAAGGGGGGTAGAACTGTAACATCCTTAAATCGGGGTCTCTGCGTTTTTGTGTGTTGCATGTGATAGTATAATTGTTGTGCTAGTTTAGGGTGTTTTGGGGTCCAGGCATGAGCTTGGGGTAGGCCTGTGCCATAGCAAAAATTTCTGTTTTGGGTACTTGGAAGGGAGAGCTGAGTGAGTTAGGTGATAAGAGAAATTACTGGAGGGTTTTGACACAAGAATTCCAGTGGTAAAGTGGCAAGGGAGGCGCTACTGAAGGCTTGGAGAAGTGACGCCACAAGGAGCTAAGGGAGCCTTGGTTCGAGTGCAGGAATCCCTCTTTGGGTATTTCTTTTTGACGCCAGAGCAAGGAGGAGGTGTACTCAGGTGGGACTCTGATGGATAGAGGTTGAATAAGTCAACAAATTCAAACGGGAGGAGGAGAGAAATCTGAGGAGTTTGATTCATTCAAATTGGTTTGAATGAGTGGCCAGGAGAGAATTTAGGAGTTGGGTATGGGAGCTAGAGTTGGCCGAATTCTAGACTCTGTTTGGGGAAGGGTAAATCAGTTTTGTGGGCAGGGGGTGAGTGTGCCGAATTTCAATACCAGTAAGAGTGCATTTTCGGCTAGACACTCATTTGTGGCATTTTTTTTTGTGGCAAACCGAAACCCCATAGTGTTCTTGTTGTTTTCCTCTCAAATACCAAACCGAAGTTTTCCTTTTTTCTACTTTTGGTATTTGGCCGAAACCCCAATATCCCCTACTCATCATCTCTATTGTTTCTTCTTTTCTCTCAAACGCCAAAAGCCGAATTGCTTCTACTTCTTATCTTCATTTTATTATTTCAAAACCGAAATCAACACTCCTCCCCTTTCAATCGACTACTTTTCTTCTCTCTTGTGCCGAAAGTACATAAATCTTCTTCCTTGTTTTCGAAAGCCGAATCACACTCTCTTGTCTTGTGATTTCTTATTCGTTCCCTTCTTTGGATCTATAGCCGAATCTTAACCCTTGGAGTGTGGTTCATTTCATCTGGCAGCATAACTGGTGGATCGGTTTTCTATTCAATCGTGGTAAGTGTTCCCTTTGGTTTCGAATCTTCGTTCTCTTCTCTCTAATGTCGAAGGCATTAATCCTATGTTGGTAGTTTGGCCGATTGTAGGAGGGGGCTCATCTTCGCGTGCTTCGGCTCTTGCTTGGTGATTGAAGGGTACCAAGGTAAGGGGGATTATCTTCTTGCATTATCTCCTTCGAGATTTCATGATCAAAGCCGAATGGCTATTTGCCTAATAGTGTTGTTTGGCCGAATATAGGAAGGGAGTGAGCAAACGTTTGGATTCCCGGGATTTGCTCGATTCGTGGGTTAGATCTTGATCTTCGGGATTTGTTAATCTAGGTAAGGGCCTTATCCTTGAGTGTTAATTTCTTTCGTTTATTTCTCTGCTTTAACTCGATTTAGTGATAAGGGGTATTATGGATTCGAAGGCTAATCAAGCGGTTGGAGGGGTTGGACCGGTAAACCCAGCCCCTAAGTTCAAAAAGAGAGCAGTGTCGGCTGTTCATGATTGGCCACTTGGGTGTGGACCAGCATCTGAGCAGGAGAGTAGGCAGATCGTGGTGGTGTCGATTGACGACAGCGTCAGCGTAGATAGTGTCATATTGTGAGTAATCAGGTGTGTAACTCTTACACACTTCGTAGGGTAATATGATTTTGTTATGTGATTTGTTAAATGCTAGAATAATGGTGTAAAACGATGTTTTACGATGTGTTACCCTTACGGGTATAAGCGAGGACTCCTGGTAAGTCCACTCTGTTTTGGTTAATATTAAATGCCTCGGTTAAGGTGCATAAGTATGATATGATATCCTTGAATGTTTCGCATAATATCTATGCCATGAAAAGTATGTTCATTGATGTGGGTATGATAAGAGGAGGGGGAAGAATGTTTTAGACTGTCACCAGTCGTGTTGACCACACAGTGGGTTGGCCCAGCTTTACATATATTATTGTGACTAAGTCTTGTGGTTTTGACCACCAGTGGTGTTGACCACATCTATTATTTGTGACTTCGGTCACCAGTGGTGTTGACCACATATATCTATTTTGTGACTCGTCCCTGTGGTTTGATACCACCGTGGGTTGGCCCCACATAGCGATACGGGATTGTCACCAGTGGTGTTGACCACAAGGTGGGTTGGCCCCACCATATTATTTGTGACTTCGGTCACCAGTGGTGTTGACCACACGTATATGATTTGTGACTCCGGTCACCAGTGGTGTTGACCACATGGGGTAGATACAGGAGTTTCGGATGGTTAGGTTTTGGGTTGCATGGCATACATATTGATTTATGATCTGTGTAGGGGTTATATTTTTGGGATGGGGATTTATGCACTGAGTCTCGGTGACTCGCCCCTTCCTTTACAAATTTCAGGTGACTCATAGATTGCGGATGTGGAGCCGGGACAGACTCGAGGTGGCCATGCTCATTGCTTTGGGTTTGATTAAATTATATTCTGGATTTTGCTTTACTTTTAATTTGGTTTACATACTTTAAATTTGGTTTTTGGGTTGTAATAAGGCCATTAACTTTCACTTTGAGGTTTATCTATTTGCTTAAATTATCACGGAAATGTTAGTATAAGTTAAACAAAACGGCATGCCTAAATAACCTTTGTAAATGAGTGTTTTCTAAATCCACAACTTATCGGGGTTTTTCCAAAACTTTACCATCGGGTAACGACAAACAAGTAGTATCAAAAGGATAACTCAGTTTTCCTAAACACCCAATTGGAAACGGTTTGGCAACTAGATTAAAACTATTTCGGATTTCCAACAAAAACCAACGGCTTTCTTAAAATAAGAAACAACACACAACTTTCCAAACCATGTTTTTACTAAAACAAACAACTCGTTTTAAATAATGACCCCTTCTTTCAAAACTTAAATCTACAAACTGTTTTCTTAGAAATCGTTTCCTCGTGTGACATACCAGATTCGGTCGTGGTGTGTTGACCGGGTTTGGGGTGTTACACCACATCACAAGACATTGGCATATAAATAATATATATAGGCTTACAATCAATTAGCCAATATAAGCCAATTAGCATGGCTACATACTACAATAACCTTTAACCATTACAAGCCAATACATTTGGCCAAAACATTATAACACATACACAAAATGACTAAGTCCCTATACATGCCATAGACTTAAATTACTTGAAGGCATTGATACCAGTCAAAAGCTTGATAGTGTGATAGAATCTCCGACGATCTCCAACCCGAGCTAGCCTCTGTGACACTATAGGAAAAAGGAAAGGAAGGGGGTAAGCTCTGTAGATTAGTAAGTTAGCATGTAAATAATAAGCAATTAATTAATATGTTTTTACCAATCCTCACAATATGTTCTCAAGGTAATACAATCATAATTGCACAAAATTTCACTATTTACTTATGTTCATCTTAAGCTGTTTACTCGAGTCAGAGTCACTAAATTATTTATATCTTGAGCTACGGAACTCCAAATTAAGATATGCAAATTTTCCTTGAAACTAGGCTCACATATATTCTTACCAAATAATTTTCAAAATTTTTAGTTTAGCCAATAAGTACATTTTATTCTTTAAATTCTTCCCTATTTCAATGTCCGACAGTTTTGACCCCTCTTCACTAAAAATTAATTATATCATAGTACAGAATTTGGATAATGTTCCCATTTATTTCTCTTGAAAGTAGAATCATTAAAAAATTTAAGCTTATAAATTATAAAACATAATTATTTTTATACAACTTTTAATGATTTTCCAAAGTCAGAACAGGGGATTCCGACATCATTCTGACCCTGTCTCATAAAAATTCAAATATCACAGAATATGAAGTTCTTTTGTTTACACCGTTTCTTTTATGTGAAAATAGACTCATTATAATTTAATTTAATATCTTATTCAACCTCTAATCCAATTTCCAATATTTTTGGTGATTTTTCAAATCCACACAACTGCTGCTGTCCAAAACTGTTTTGTTGCTAAATTTACTCTTTCATTATTTCACTTACTCCATTTCATCTTATCGAAGGTTCGATCAAATATCGAGCACATTGTTCATAAATTTTCACACTTATACCTACACTTATTCATCACATAACCATATTCAATTACACTTAGTTGTTACATGATCACATGTATTTTCATTTAGTCAATTTCCCGTTGAACTCATCGGAATAATAACAGATACATGGTGGCCTACGCATAGTACCACCCTTGTAGCCGAAGCTATCTGGTGCACATAGTAGCCTGCACTTAGTACTACACATGTGACCAAAACAATCACTTACACATAGTAGCATGCACTTAGTACCACACATGTGATTGAAGCTATCGGGTACGTATAGTAGCCTACACTTAGTACTACACATGCGACCTATCCGTCTGGTACACGTAGTAGCATGCACTTAGTACTACACACGTGACCTAAAACCATCCCGTAGCTCTCTTGTACACATAGTGGCCTACCCTTAGTACCACACATGTGACCTAGCTACCTCATTCGTATCTTTTCTGTTCCAAAGGTTCAACCGGGAATTCTCACTTTTCAACATTTTACCAATTCATCCATAATAAATCACAATTCATAATTTACATCAAATAATTACTCCATATTCAACCATATCTCATATAATATAGCAAAATATTAAAACATAAATAAAAAAATGATGTATTATTTACACACAAACTTACCTCGGTAGCACAATCCGTGAAAAGGACTTATTCGTCATTTTCTTTGTTTTTCTCCCGTTCTAAGTTCGAATCTCGTTTTCCTTGATCTATAAAAACACATTTAACTCATTTATTCTTCTTGCTACTCAAATTAGCCTAAATTGACATTTTGGCAAAATTTACATTTTTGCCCTTAAACTTTGTCATATTTGCAGTTTTTCCCCTAGGCTCGTAAAATAATTTTCATTCAATTTATTTGTACTTTAAGCCTAGCCGAACCATTTTCATAACTATAACAGCCCACAATTTCCATTAAAACACACTTTTATGACAATTTTTATAACTTTTACAAATTAGTCCTTTTAGGCATTTTTACCGAAAATCACTTAGTAAAAGTCATTTCTCTAACCATAAACATGTATTTTATACCATAAAACACAAAAATACACACATATTCATCATGCGTCAAAACCCTAGACTTTAACCATATCTCAAATTAGTGGTAGAAATAGATAGATCTTTTTACGAGGATTTTAAAAACGTAAAAATCATTAAAAACGGGGCTAGAATGGGCTTACAATCGAGCTTGGAAGCTTGAAAAACCCTAGTCATGGTTTTCCCTTGTGAAATTCGGCCATGGTGTTGAAGATGGACAAAAACTGGCTTTTAATTTTGTTTATTTAATCATTTAATCACTAAATGACCAAAATGCCCCTAACTTAAAAATATTCTATTTCACCTATTTCATGTCCATTTTTGTCCAAAAAATTAACCAATGGTCTAATTACCATTTAATGACCTCCAATATAAAATTTCATAACAATTGGACACCTGTAACATGTAGAACTCAACTTTTGCACTTTTTAGAATTTAGTCGTTTTGACTAAATTGAGTGCCCAAACGCCAAAATTTTCGAACGAAATTTTCAAGAAATCATTTTGTGAAATTGTAGACCATAAAAATATAATAAGAAATAAATTTTCATATGTCAAATTTGTGGTCTCAAAACTACTGTTCCGACCAGGCCCAAAATCAGCCTGTTACAGCACAGTCGTGTCTTGAGCACGGCATGGCCTTCGTTGATCACACGGCCGTGTTGTCGCACTCGGCCTACCACACAGGTGACCACATGACCGTGTGGGGTCGACAGTGGCATTTTTCGGCAAAGCTTGATTTCTATGTTTCGGGTACACACCTGGTTCATTTTCACCGATATTGAAATCCCGAGATCTCCAGAACCGACAACGAACCGAAATCCCAAACGTTCAAATCTTTACAGAAGCACTAATTGCTCTTGATCTTCACTGAACGAGCGAATTCAATCATTGTACAAGAAGGAGGCAAAACGGAAATCGAAAGAGTAGAGGAAGGAAACAATAGAGAAGAAAAGGGAATTTTGAATAATGTCAGAATTTTGGGTAAGGGAAGCCGAAATTTCAAAAAAAAAACAAAAACAAAAAATAAAACCTGATAACTTCCCAACCCCTTAATTATCTCCACTAACCCACTACTCAAATTTCCTATTTGACCGAAACTCTCTTAGTCAAACGAACAAAAATAAACTCCCATGCTCCCGCAGAGATTCAAACACAAAACCTTCAGGAAACTAACACTCAACTTAACCACCAGACTAGTAGGCCCATTCTGATATGGTTTTACAAATAATTCAATATAAGCCCATTGAACAAGTATAAGGCTTAAGTTAGAAAAATACCAAAATTTGCCAAATGCAAGGCTTGAACTTGGGACCTCCCACGCACACCCATAACACATAACCACTGAAGCAGATACACAGTTGTGTCACATTTTAACAGAACAAAAATAATAATTTTAGGGCGTTACAGGTTGTGTTTTGATGCAAGAGGGCAAGGTAATAGTGTATGCCTCTAGACAGTTAAAACTGCACAAAAATAATTATCCGATGCATGATTTAGAGCTTGCAGCGATTGTATTTGCTTTGAAGATTTGGCGACACCATTTGTACGGGGGAAAATGTCATGTAACACCCTAAAAATCCGAGTCTTGTTTTATTGCGTATTTTGGTGTTTAAATTTTGAAGAAAAATTTTCTTATTTATTTTCGTGTTTAATATAGTCCTGAAGAAGAGTATAGAATTAATTGGGTATAGAATAGTTTTTAGTTTGAAAATTTATTGAAGTGGAGCTAGTGGCATTGACACATAAGTTAATTAAAGTGTCAAAGTGTAGCATGAGATGAGTATATGGCAAGGTGGTGTTGGCGCATGGATATTAGCATGAGGGGAGAGGTTCGAATCCCTTGTTTAGCATCTAGATGAATTTTATTTTTAAATTTTCTGCACATGTATAGCAAGTGTCGGCCAAGTGCATATATGGTAAGTATTGACCTTGTTATTTTTGGTTAGTATATCAAAGGAATAAGGCAAGTGTTAACATATGGTATGGAATCAAGAAATTAAGGAAAGATATGGAGACATGGGGCTAGTATCAAGGAAAATGTTATGGAAACAAATTCATGGCCTTTTGACCATGCATAGGGATGGCAATTTGGTCTAGGGGGAGCCGAATTTTTGTTGTTAGTTTGGCTAGGATTTGAAGTCTTTTGTTTTGGTCATTCCTAGCAACTTTGTGCAAAATTTTGCAATTTCTCTTCTCAACTTTTCTCCCTTGGCCGAATTGTGCATTTGGTAAAGCTCTAATCTTGTGACCATTTGGTCATTTTTGTTTATTTCTTTAGAATTTGTTTTGTGCCTTTTCTTTGAGTGCCGAAATCACCTATACCAAAAGCCATTCTTTTTCTTTTCTTTTTACCATTACCGAATGTACCTAGCTCCTAAACCCATCTTTTTCTTCTCTTCTCTTTGAAAACTGAAACAACATCATCACCATCTTTTCTCTTATTTTTATTTCTTTTCAATCGAAATTTTCTCCATTTACACTCTCATGGCTGAATGCTAATGTGCCTATAGCCGATTTTATTTTCTCTTTTCTTTGGTTGCATAGCCGAATTCTCCATCTCTCATAAGCATCATTTTCAATCCTTTCTTTTCAACCGTGGACAATAGGTAAGGATTCTTCCTAGATACGATTAGTTAATAGTTCATTCTATTAACGTTTTCATTCGATATATTTTAGTGCAATAGCGGAAGATAGGGGATCAAGTGTTCGTGAGTATTATAAAAGTTGGAAACGATTTAAGCATTAAGGGAACGTTTTGGACGACTCTCGTATTGTGGAAAGAAGATATTGTGGTAAGGAAATCACATCCTTAAAACCTTTAGTATTATTTTCGAAATAATATGTGATTGGTTAACGATCTTTTGTCTTTGAAGACAATCAAAATAGGGAAGAAAAGGGCGGTGTTTAGTCTTCGAAAGAGGGGAGGTTCCGTTATTCCCCCTAAGTATAAGCAAAGGACTATTTCGGGAATCCGGGATTTTCCACCGGGTTGTGGACGTTCATCCGGGGAGGATCAATTGTTTGAAGTTGTTCGTACTCTCGAACCCCTGTTTGTTCGTGGATTTGATTCGGTTAGCGAACCATCGATCGGGGAGAAACCGCAAGTAGAAGTATTACGAAAATCCGAGGGTAAAATTCTAGATCGTTATGTTTAGATCAGTTTTATTATTAGATTATAGTGTTCTAATTATCATGATACGTATAGGTGTTGACGAGCGGGAAAGTCTAGTTCTCTCAATAACCAGGTGTGTAACTTCACACTCATTTTCGGGTTAGATATCAAATCGTAAGTAACGTGATAAAACCGTAAAAATGGTAAAATCGGAAATTTTGTGATATTAATACTTTTGAGTAAATGCATGAAAACGGTTAAAGTTGGAAAAATTGCGATAAATACTCTAGTTCGATAAATTGGGCCAAAAACCCTCTAGTTCGATAAATTGGGCCAAAAACCCTCTAGTTCGATAAATTGGGCCATAAATACTCTAGTTCGATAAATTGGGCCAAAAACCCTCTAGTTCGATAAATTGGGCCAAAAACCCTCTAGTTCGATATATGGGCTAAAATTTCTCTAGTTTGATAAATGGACCAAAGTCCGCTAAATTATTAAATGGGCAAGATAATAAATTGTTTTATGGGCCAAATGAAATGTTTAATTATAGACCCAATTGATGTTATGGATGATTTGATAAATTGTTATATGGCTATATTTTGTTATACACGCATGATTGCATGGGGCGGGGTATTTAATGAAGAGAAGAATGGCCTGTTGCCAAAAATCTAGTTCAGTGGCTCTGCCACAAAATCTCGGCTTAATGCCTCTAGTTCGGTGGCTCTGCCATAAAATCTCGGCTTAATGCCTCTAGTTCGGTGGCTCTGCCACAAATTTGGCTAAAAGCCTCTAGTTCGGTGACAATGTCACAATCTAGTTCGGTAGTGCACTACAAAATTATAAAAGGCTTAAGGCCTATGATTGGTGTGTTTGGCGGGGTGGGTTGACTTGATCCCCACAGTTGTGTTGGTTGGTACGGGGGTGTTAGCGGATGGAAATTATGCTTGGTTGGGAAATTCATTTTACATGCATTTTAATTTATTTCATGTTACTTTATGATATTGATGAATTCTGCAAATGGGCTCAAGCCCAGCATAATATCTTGACGATCTGGCCCAATAATGGTGGTAAGTGAGTTGCACACTGAGTTCTTTGTAACTCACCCAATTTTATAACCATTTCAGGTAATGGAAATTGATGTGGACTTGGGCCGGTGATGACTTGGTGGAGGCCATACTACAAGCATGAGTTTTATAAACTATGAACTTTATTTTAAGTTACTTATTTTAATTACTATTTTGGGTTGATGTAATAAGGCCTCTAAATATGTTTTTGTGGATTTTATTGTGTGGATGGATTTAACTTTATTTCCAAACTTTTAATATGAGTTTTTCTTAAATCCATTAAGTTTTCTATAAAATATTGGGTTTTATAACAATTTTGGACACCTTAAATATTATAAATTCTTTCAAAGATTTTTTTTACTATCTTGAGGTTTTGACTTTAATATTTCAATGATAAGTTTTCAAACAAGTATTTTCTTTTAAGTCATCAATTACAAAATCTCGTTCTAACTTTTTATTAAACTCTATTTTCAAAAAGTTTTGAAACACTATTTTACTTTAACCACTCGAGAATAAAAGAATGTTTGATTGGTGTGACAAACCAAATCTTGTCTAAACGCATAGACCGGGTTTGGGGTGTTACATGTCATATCTTCAAAGATCATAAAAGTATGAAATACTTGATGTCACAGAAATATTTGAATCTGAGATAGCGTAGATGGTTCAAGTTATTGAAAGACTACAATTTGATCATTGATTATCATCCGGGAAAGGCTAACATTGTTGCTGATGCTTTGAGTAGAAAATCTCTGTTTGGTTTACGTGTTTTGAACACGAGGTTAATGTTGATTGATAATGGTTCTATTTTAGCTGAGTTAAAAGCTAGATCGATGTTTTTGCAATAGATTTGCGAAGCTCAGTGTGATGATATGTTGATAACTAAACGGAAATGGATTGAGACGATTCCTGATTCAGACTTTCAGATTGGGACTGATGATAGTTTGTATTTTAAAGGAAAAATTTGCATTACGAGAGATTCTGATCTCGTCTAGAAGATTTTGGGCCTTCAATTGGTACAATTTTTGGAAAATAACGAGTAGTAGTACCTCATCACATCGAAAATAGTCGATAAAATAGGCAATCATGATCCACTAGGAGAACCCAGACAACTAGCCAAGTGCGATCCAGACAACTAGCCAAGTGCGATCCTGTAATCTTCAAGTAGGTGATAGAAGAAACGGTGAAGCAAATGAAACCTATTCTCTAATATGTGGAGGGGAAGAAGAAAGCTATTGTCGCTCAAGCAATGCAAGCCCATAGGAACTAAAAATTCATACGCAAAATTTTGATCCATTGTAGTTCTAGGGCTCGAAGCATTTTCTCCATGTTCATAGTAAATGCATAGAAATTAGCCTCGACAGGAGCTTCCGTCGCATGTCATTGTAGTGGATAGCTCAGAATCATCTGGCGACTACTGCGTCTCCTAGTTCCAGGCATGATTGTAATAGAAGAAGAAAGAATACCCAAAGAGAAAAATTCATAGAAATTTACCTTAAAGAAAACATTCCTCGTCAAATGTAGCAGTTGAAAATGTTTAAAAAATAATTTTTAGGGCTTGATAACCCCTCGTTTTAAAGAATTTTTTCCTTCATACTTTAACAATTTGAATAACTAAGGACAAAGGAATGATTAAATTTGAATGGGCATAATCCCCTCGTATACGTTGTGAGGTAAATGTCAAGCACCAGTGAGCAATGTGTGTTCGGTAAGCCGTCTAAATTTAAGAACACCTAGATCAACAAACACATGTTAAGTCTAGGATAGCATATGTGTCAACATGCATGGAGCCTACCTAGAATGTCAATTCCATGAACAGTAATCATGCCATATAAATACCCAGTTCTACCCACCAAGAAGACACAACAAAAACACTCAATAATTACGAAAAATGTTTTGGATCCTTAAGGCATTTTGCTTATGTAATTAGCAAGTGTTGCTTACCTAAATAACCATAATCTCGAGAGTAAAGCCAAAGCTGACTTAAGAAGAGGTGAAATATGGATCCGCACCCACTAGAAAGCTTTAGAGAAAGTATTTTTGAAATTAAAATATGAGGGTTATTAATTTTGAGTAACATAGTGGGAGCATCATTTAATAAAATCCTGTTGAAACACCCTAAAATAGGGCCTAAGAGTTTTAGGGGTATTTTAGGAATTTTAGCCTTAGAGTGTTTGAAATTTTTGCGACATGGTATACCAATAATGTTTTCGATTATGATTTTTAGAAAATTAAATAAACTTTTGAAAATGAGTTTTAAATACCTTTAATTTTGCAAAAAAGACTGATTTGTAAAAGAATAAAAACTTAGAGTTTTTATTTAGCAATTTAACTAGATTTTAAAATTCAAGCTTAAAACCCCCCATTCTCCAAATTATTTCACGTAAAAACAACCCCCAAAACTAGTATTTCCGTCCCTTGATTTTCTCTTGCTATTTCAATCAATTTCGAACTCCAAATCCTAATTCCTTTTGATTCTATCATTTCTTAAGTTATAAACCTCTATAAAAGACTAAGAAAAGCACCCAAAAATAACATAGTTCCTCCATTGTCAAGCTTTCAAGTTTTTCTGGTTTTCGATCACTCAGTTATTTTGTCAACTAAGGTAATTATTCATCTTCCTATTAGTTTTAAATGTTATTTAGTCTTTAAAACCAAGTTTTTAGCAATTAAATCGCATGTTTTGAATAAAAGTCAAAAATTGCATCGTTAATGGTGGATTTTGGGATTTTGCATAAAAATGTTATTTCAAAGTGTTTTTCAACTTATTTTAACATGATTAGAAGGTTTCTAAACTTACTTTGATGTTTCGTTAAAGATTTCTTGAGTTTTAATTAATTTTCGAAAAATAACCATAAAACATGTCGAAAAAGTCGATATCATGAATTGAGTAGTTTTGTAACACCCCTAACCCGTATCCGTCGCCGGAATAGGGTTACGGAGCATTACCAAAAACTTAAAGCTTAAAATATTTGATTTCAAAAATTTCATAAATCATGGCAATTATCAATCAAACTCATACACAATGTCTCTTTTACGAGCCCTTGAAGCCACCGAAGCGCTTTAGAAACGATTTGGGACTAAATCGGAAACATTTAGAACTTTATAGAAAAAGATAGAATTTTTCACACTACAGGAGTCACATGGCCTTGTGGCTAGGCTGCGTGACTCACATGGCTGAGACACACTCCCGTGTCCCAGCACATGTTGTGCCCTTCTAACTCTCTAACTTGGTTCACACGACCAAGCCACACACCCATGTGCCATGCCATGTAACTCTGGAAATGCAACATTTTGAAAACTACAGGGTATAACACCCCTAACCCGAAACCGTCGCCAGAATAGGGTTAAGAGGCGTTACCGAACAGTCGAAACATTTCACATCCATTTCACGACACAAAGTCAATCATCGATCAAACTTATTCAAATACAAGCATATAGTCCTTTATCTAGGTCTTCAAGACCTTAAACATGTGTTGGAAAGAGGTCAGCACTAAACCGAACACTTATGAAAGTTTTCAGAAATTCAAACATTTTTCAATACTATTGAGGTCACACGCCCGTGAAGTCAGGCCGTGTGCCTCACACAGCTACCAGACACACCTATGTGTCCAAACCGTGTCAAAACAGAGCATACATACTGACTTATCCCCACGACCACTAGACACACCCGTGTGCCATGGCCGTGTGAAATTAGGTTAGCTACTGACTTATTCACACGGCCACCAGGCACACTCGTGGGCCTTGGCCGTGTAACCTGTCTAGACACACCTAGAAGTGATCATTAAACCACACGGTAGAGACAAACGCCCGTGTCTCTTGGTCATGTATGCAAAATAGGCCATTAGCAAGGCCAATTTGCCACCCACACAAGGGTCAACCCAACAAACACAATTAAGCATGTTTTCTCACACAATTTGGCAACCAAAAACATGTCAAATAGTCAACATATCACCCCCATCCAATCTCATTTCTAATCATGTTAACTTATAAACCAAATTGCACAACTAGAACTCATACATTACCAAGCATGATTCATCGACAATATCACTAAATCATAATAGCATCAAACCATCACTAAACTTACCATTTATAAGACATTTTCATGACCATCGAAACATACCAAAACATATTTCACATACCAAATTCACATATGCATAATTCCAACATTTATCTTGTAACAGTTCGGTTTATACCCTAGTCAGAACAGTGGTTTCGGGACCACAAATCCGAGTATGTATAATATTTTAATATTATATTCTGTGCTGTTGATATTTGGTTTAGTATGTGGTAAATTTCCGTGAGCTAAATTAACTGTCTGTGTGTTTAATTTGAGCAAAGGACTGATTTGCATTAAATGTGAAAGTTGCATGTTATTTGTTAAAGCACCTATGAGTTGTGGCTTTTAAAAGTCATGGCCTTATGTGGAAATTAAGCCAACTTATTGATAGTGGTCGGTAACACATGTAATACATGCATATTTTATATGATTATAAGTTATAATATATGTTAAAATTAAATTGTTTTATTCATAAGTTATATTAATATGTTATAATAAAAGAAAACTTGGTTAGTGGATTTTCATTCATCATTCTTATCACCGAAAATCAAAAAGAAAAAGAGAAAGAAGAAGATAGCAAGGTTCGGCTAGGTTTTAAGCTTGATTAAGGTAATTTTTGACTTCGGTTTTTGATAATTTTTATGTTTTTGAAATTGTTGCCTTGAGAGCTTTAAAACCCATGTATTAATTTTGATTATTGATGATGTTTGTGTGAGATGCCATTGGTGGTGTGTTAAGCTTTTTGATATTTTTGGTGTTGGATGAAAGACAAGAATTAGATGAACATGTTTTGTTCTTGAAGTTTTAATGAAATTAGCTAAATAGGGCTAAATTGTGAAAATATTATTTTGGACGGGCTAATATGTAAATTTGATGAAATATTTGGACTTATATAGTCCCTATAGAGGTTCGGCCAAGCATGTGTATGTGTAGATTTTGTGAATTTGATGTTTTGTGAAAAATGGACTAAATTGATAAAATGTGCAAATGTGAAGGCTAAATTGTAAATAGCCCAAAATGTGTGTGTATGGATTGAATTGAATAACTTAGCGAATAAAAGGATTAATTCTGAATATGTTTAGATCAAGAACCGAGGGAAACAGACTTAGATCGTGGGAAAGCAAAAGTAAACGAGTAGCCGTTTCTATTCCGATAAACTGAATCCGAGGTAAGTCACTATGCAAATAAACGTACTTGTTTGATATTATATGTGTTCATATGATTAATGTTGACTATGAAGGTTTATGAGAAGTTATGAAAATGAATTCCGAGATAAGTTCGATATAGTGATTAAGTCCGATAAGTCCTGTACGAACCTAGGAATAAATAGGATTAGCTATGTCATGACATAGGTAGCTGTTCTGTTTTATCATGTAAGACCACGTCTGGGACGTTGGCGTTGATTTGAGATTCGTGTAAGACCCTGTCTAGGATAGCAGCACCGATATCTGATTATGTGTAAGACCACGTCTGGGACGTTGGCATCGTTATGATCTTTACGTGTAAGACCATGTCTGGGACATCGGCATCGATATCTGATTACGTATAAGACCCTGTCTGGGACAGTGGCATAAATATCTGAGTATATGTAAGACCTCGTCTGGGACGATGGCATTATACGAATATTTCGAGTTTCTGAGTATCCTACTAGATCCCTATTGGTTCAACGGGCAAGTATGAAATACGAATGACAAATCCAAGCTTTGATAGATTAAGTAAATGAATGTTCGATTCAGGTACGTTGATTATACACGAAATGTGTATATAAGGTAAGTGACTAAGTGTTTTACTATGATGGATTGGAAATATGTTACATGAAAGCATATATGAAAAACTATGTGTTTGTGATTCTTGAATTGATAAAGGTGGAAATTTGGCCAAGAATATGAATCAATGTATAAATGTGAGAAATTTACCTTGTAGAAGAAATATGCCAGTGTGGTTATATGCTTACATGCTTTACATATCAAGTTTGTTTGTGTATTGACTTACTAAGCTTTTGGAAAGATTACTCTCTGTATGTGTTTTCTTTGTTCTGTAGGTCGTTAAAGCTACTGAAGGCTCGGGACCGTCACGGATCGTCATCACACTACTAAAACTTATTTTGGTACACTTTGAAAATGTATATAGCTCAATATGGCATGTATAGGCTAGTTTTGGTATGAGTTGTATAATGAACTTAGCCATGTGGTTTGGCTAATTATGTTTTGATAATATGCCTTAATGAATGTGAGATGTGAAGTTGTTTTAGCATGATTAGTTGATATATGAAATGGTTATGAGATGGTATGCATATATTGATGAAAGGAGCTTGGTATAATTTGGATTTAGTCATGTAAATTGGTATGTTTGGAATTGGTTTGAATGGTTTGTAGTGTGATTACCTTAGTTGGCAAATATGCATGAATTGGTTGATTATTTTGGTATGTTTTGATGGTTAAATGTGCATGAGACATCTTGTTAAATATGGCTTGTAGGTTTGACCCTTATGGGTGGCATCTTGACCTTGTAAATGGCCTATAATGTCACACGGTTGTGGCACACGGGCGTGCCTAACGACCGTGGGTGAATCATAGGATGCAGTTTAGCATCACACGGCCTCGACACGGGCATGTCATCTGGCCGTGGTGTGCAAGTTAGTAGCTAACTAAAAAGTACACGGTTGCCTTGCTTCGGTGTTGCCAGCACCTCTACCCGGAGTTCCGCGACCTCGATTATAACCATTGCCTCCTCTACCATTACCACAACCTCTCTGCGGTGCTGGTCCCTCCTTTCTGAACTGAGCACGACCTTGACCTTCAGACTGATTCCTAGCTTGCTTACGTGGACAGTCTCTCACACGATGATCCAGCGAACCACACTCGAAACATCCTTTCCCTCCGGTCCAACATTCACCCCAATGAAACTTCCCACATCGATTACACTGGGCCAGTCTCTGATTAGCAGCTGTGGACCTCCCTGCCTGATTTGGCCCATTCTGCCTAAGCCTTTTTTGAACATTACCACCTGACCCAGACGACCCAACGCCTCTTTTCTGCTTGTTCCTATCGTAGCTCTGTCTCACGGACTCCTTGACCCCTTCGGCTACCTTAGCCTTTTCCACCAAGACAGCAAACTCACGCTCCTGCTGCGGAGCAATCAGCAACCTTAACTCGTCTCCAAGTCCGTCTTCAAAGCGGACACAACGATCATGCTCCGTTGACACGATTCCCTGAGCATAACGACTCAGCCTTAGGAATTCCGCTTCATATTCAGACACAGTCTTATTCCCTTGTACCAATCCCAGAAAAGCTTTCCTCTGTGCATCAATGTAACTAGTGCCCACATACTTCTTCTGATAAGCAGCTTTGAAGTATTCCCAAGTCAGATCATCTGCCGTAGCACCATCACGAACCGTGAGCCACCATCGATATGACTCATCCTTGAGAAGCGACACCGCTCCTTTCAGTTTCTCCTCGTTCGTTGGGTCTATCTCATCCATGATTCTTTCGGTCGATTCCAGCCAATACTCAGCCGTATTGGGCGCTACACCGGACACACCTCGGAAAAATTCAGCTCCGTTAGCTCGAAGTCTATCAGGTACCGACTTCCGAGCTCCTCCACCTCCACCCATTCCAGCTACCCTTTCTAGAACCCGCAGCATCGCTTGTGACACTGCGTCATCACCCGTTTGATCCTGCTCCTCAGCTCCAAAGGTTGGGGGTGGTGGTGGCGATGGTATCTCGTTCTCAGATCCCTAACCCAACCCGACAGGTTCTAACACGGTCATCCTACCCCTTCCGCGTCCACGACGACCACGTCCTCTAAAGCTCATTCTAACTATCGTGCTTAATCTGTTTAGGAAATTTTATGAATTAGTACATGTTTCACTTGATTATCCGCGAAGAAATTTTATGTAAAGAGTTTAATAGAGATTCTTTCGATCAAACAAAGTTTTAAGTCTTCTATCCTAGTTTACACAGAAAAGTACATCCATTCCTTAATACCTTTCATACCTATCACTCTTCAGACATTTCTGTCCGTTTCTAACCCAGGGGTATTTTCGTCATTTTTCCTACAAGGTATTTTTGTAATAAATCAAGAAAATTTTAAAACTCTAATAAATCAAAACATCTTGTGATTTTTAAAACTGAGGGTATTTTTGAGAAATTCTCAATTTGAAGATATGACAAAATTTTGAAAACCAGGGGTATTTTGGTAATTTTGTCAATCAAGGGTAATTTTGTAAATTTCCCAAAGTCAGGGTATTATTTTGAAATACAGAATATTGGATACTTTTGTAAGGTAAGTAGATTTTATAAAAATTAGGGTAATACAGAAATTTTTAAAACCAAGGGCATTTTGGTAATTTTGCCATTAGGGGCATTTCGGTAATCTTGGTAAACCGGAAATATTTGATAATTTCTAAAGATAAATTTGTCCTACTATCTAAAAGAGATAATTTAGAGGTTTTAAAACCGAAGTTTTCCTTAAAACATGGTTAGTCCCTTTCGGGTTTTATTTAGGGTTTTGCCTATGACCGAGTCCTCTTGGTTTAGGGTGAACCGAAGCTACGCACCAGGTAGGAATCTTGCGAAGAGGAGGTGAGTCACGAGGACTGCTTAAGTACCAAGCTCTTCCGGATCCAATCCTAGACATGCGCACCAAGGTTACCACACCCTAACTCGGCGACTTGGTCACAGGTTGGTTTTAATTAGGCCATTAGAATCTTATGAGTTTTGTTGGGGTAGATGTAACAGCCCAATTTTGACCCTAATCGGAACGGTGGTTTCGGGACCACGAATCCGAGCCTGTGAGATATTATAATATTATGTCTTGTGTTTGTTATGTGTGCTTTTAGTGGGTGTAAAAATCTCGTAGAAAATTTCAGCTATCTAAGTGCTTAATTTGCTAAGAAGGCTTAAATTGCAAGAAGGATTAATGTAGTGGGCATTAATGAAAAGGGAGCTAAATGAATTGTTCATAAAACATGGGAATTTGCATGTCAAATTCCCCACATTGAACAAGGTGGATGGCAAGCATGCATATATGCTCTCTATTTTATTTTTTTTTATGAAACTTAGGCATTATTATATTAAAGCATGCTAGGAAAATATGTTTTTAATTTATACATATTTTGATTTTTGAAAAAGCATGCTATGATTTTTGTTAAAATAACAAAAAGAAAAAGAAAATTCTCTCCTCTTTCATTCATCCTTGCCGATTCCTACTTGGAAGAGAAGGGAAGAGCTTCATCCCCCTATTTGGCCTTGCATGCACTAGGATAGGTAAGAGTTTGATCTTGATTTTGAAAACTCACCTTGATATGGCTTAAATTCTTAATCTTTTCTTTTGAAACAAGCAAAAAACTTTGTTAATATGGGTAGAAGGAGATTCGGCCATGGGTGCTAATGTTGTAGCTTCTTGAGTTGATAAGTTAGATGGTATGAAAAGAAATGGCATAAAATGGGTGAGAAGATTATGTTGTTTGGCTTGAAAGTACCCTACTAGTTGGCCGAATGTGAGACCACCAATCTTGAATCCTTTTTCCTTTGTGTTAATGTTCGGCTATACTTATATTGTATAGTGATTAGACATGGATGAATGGTTTTGCATGGTTGTGTTGGTAGTCCTACATACTATCGAGTTCTTGTGCAAAAATTTGAGAGCTAAGCTCTCCTTAGATTCGGCCATGACTTAGTTCTAAGGCCTTTTCATGTGTGATGAAAGCATGTTGTCTATGGTTGGTTACATTGTTTGATAGATAGAAAAAGAAAAGAAATGGTGGATACCTTAGCTTGATTTAATAAGTCTTATGAATGTAGTAATTATTTGCTTAGGATGCTAATAAAGGAATCATGTTAAATTTGGGTTTAAACAAGCTAATATTCGGCTGGAATTAGGATGAATAAATTATGGTTATCTAGCTTGTTTCTTGGTTGTATATTGAAGAAAAATGCAAGGGTATGGAAGTAGTACATTCGGCCATAATAGAAAAAGAATTTGAGCTAATGTGTTTGATTATATATGTGTAATTATAAGTTAAGGTACGGCTAGATAAGAAGGTAAGTTGTAAGTTAAAACACATCAAGGAAATTGTCGCCAAAGTGTTTCCTAATAAATTGAAAGCACTTGAACAAAGTAGGGGATGTATGCCGAATGCACATCGTTATGTCTTGAAATCATGTATTTTATGATTTTGCTCTCGAATTGAATGGAAGTGTAGTTAATTGGTTGAAATTGAATCAAATTAGATCGGGAACAAAAAGAGAAAGATCAAGATCGAGGAAAGACAAAGATTATCGAGTAGCCGATTTGCACGGCTTATCGACAACTGAGGTAAGTCCCTTGGTTAAATTATGCCAAAGAGTAAATTATGGTTATCTTGATTTTTAAAAATTAATGAATGTTAGTATTCCAATGCATCATGGCCGAATGTATAGTTACATGTTGATTGATGATTCATGTTGAGAATATGATGGCAATTGTTGGGACTAATGCAAGGTGGATGAGTAAGTTTTTGAGCTACTTTATATCTAAAGATCCTTTACATATTTAGTGAATGATATAAATTGTATAAGCTTGGTATAAAACCATGAGTTGGCCGCTTGTGATAGTGATGGATTTGATTGATTTCAAATTTATTAAATGCAATGGTAATTAAGGTGTATGATTCGATATGCATAGTAAACATGTGAACAGCAGGTAAAGATATATTGACATTCAGGCTTTTATGCCTAGCAGGCTTCGTGCCGGTGTTATCTATCGGGCTTTTATGCCTAGCAGGCTCCGTGCCGGTGTTATCTATCGGGCTTTTATGCCTAGCAGGCCTCGTGCCGGTGTTATCTATCGGGCTTGTATGCCTAGCAGGCCTCGTGCCGGTGTTATCTATCGGGCTTTACGCCTAGCAGGCTAAATGCCAGTGATGAAATTTGCCTAAGAGGAGCTTAATCCTTGTCAAGACAATTTAGAACTAAATTGTCAAGAAAATGGTTCGGGTAAGTATGTGAGGTATGCTATGTTAACTATTACTTGTGCTAAGTTGTCATTGATGAAAGAAATTTGACGGAAGTTGAACTTAGAACATGCTACTATGGGACAATTGATTTGCATGAATAACTACTATGAAAGTGGGTCCTTGAATTATTAAACTTGACCTTGTGTAAACTATTTACTTAGTTGTTTATGTAGAATACCATATGTGGATTGTTTTATCTTCATAAATAATTAGATGTTACAATTTTAAATGAATTGGGACTTACTAAGCTAGTACGCTTACTCGTGTGAGATGTTTCCTCTGTTTTATAGATTAGGGGCAAGCCACAAGCTCATCGGGGTCGTTGGAAAGTCGCTCACACTATCAACCTATCTTTTTGGGGTACTCCTTCATTTTGGGTTGGTTTTGAACGAAGGCATGTATAGGATAGGCTTGGATTGTTTGAGGAAGTTTTACGGTTCACATGTAAACCCTAAAAGAATGGCCATGCGAATATGGCTAAATTTCTAATTAAGTATGTTGTAGTGTTGTTAATGTGTATGCTGGCTCTTGATGGTAAGGTTTATGCTTTCTAAATCAAAGTTTAATCATTTTGTTAAGGAAATGTTTATATATGCGGAATGAATCTTGAATTAGGAATGTAGGTGAGTTTGGTAAGAAGCTAGTCCTTCATAAATTGTGACAAAACAACTTGTAGTAACAGCAGTGATATGAGTTAGAAAAATCACCAAAAATAGGGTATATTGAATTAAAAGGTGAATGAGACATGGAGTTAAACCTTATTGTGTCTATTTTTACATGAAAGAAACATAGTAGGCAAAAGACTTATACATTATGAGATAATTCAGTTTTAGTGAGACCTACTCTGAATGCATTCGCGAGTCACTGTTCTGTTTTGGAAAAATTGTCAAAAATTGTACAAAAATAATTAGGAAGCATGGGATATATGTGTAGAACCCTTATTGAGTCTATTTTTCGTTGGTATAACCTAGAACAGTATATGAAAATTGTGCAATGAGATAACTGCAGTTTTATAGGGACAGGTCAGAACTGTCCGGCAGTGTAATAAGGGTAACTTTGATGAATAAACTGTACTAAATGGCCACATGAAAAATTCTAGAAAAATTATGGTAAATAGATATATGAGTTTAATTTCAAGGAAAATTTACGGATCTGAATTTCGAACTCTATAACTCGAGTTATAGCCGAATTGGTCGGCACAACGCAGTTTGACTGCTTTAAGATTTTCATGTTCTGAACTAGTAGTCAAGTCTAGTAATGCCCCTTGCTCAACTCCGGCGACGGTACCGAGTACGGGGTGTTACATTTGATTGGTATCAGAGCTTACGGTTTAGTCGATTCTAGGACTACCGTGGCGCGTGTGAGTCTAGCTATACATGCCTGTGGTTATATGTTGATAGTGTGGTGACTTCTGACAACCTGAATTTTTGTTTGTATAGTAAATGGATTCCGAACCAGAAAGAGCTGTGGCTGATGATGTGGAGAGCGTGGCGCCTGACCGTACCCATGGATCAGCGCCGATAGACTCTCGACCTGTTTCGGGTAGCCACGAAGGAGAGACAAAGCAAGCCTTTTATCGAATGATGAATGATTGGTTTGCCCAATTTATTCAGAATAACCCGAATATGCCCCAACCTCCACCCCCGAATAATCCAACTCCGGATCCTCTAGCTCCCCCAGTAATAGATCCCATGAGATCTAGTAGGCCCCCAGTTGACAAAATTCGAAAATATGGGGCCGAAGAATTTAAAGCCAATGACGATGATGATGCTGAGAGAGCCGAGATGTGGCTCGATAACACTATTCGGGTACTTGGTGAGCTGTCTTGTACTCCGGATGAATGCTTGAAATGTACTATATCCTTACTACGGGACACTGCATATCACTGGTGGAACACACTAGTATCAGTGGTTCCGAAAGAAAGAGTGACATGGGATTTCTTCCAAACTGAATTCCGCAAGAAGTATATTAGCCAAAGGTTTATTGATCAAAAACGAAAAGAGTTCCTTGAGCTGAAACAAGGACGAATGACTGTAACGGAGTATGAAAGAAAATTTGTCAGGCTCAGCCGTTATGCTAGAGAGTGTGTCTCTACTGAAGCCATTATGTGTAAAAGATTCGAAGACGGCCTAAATGAAGACATAAAGATGTTTGTTGGCGTTCTTGAAATCCAAGAATTTGTAACTTTAGTTGAGAGAGCTTGCAAAGCTGAAGAGCTCGGGAAGGAGAAAAGAAAGGCCGATACCGAAGCCAGAGATATCCGAAAGAGGTCTTCGGGTAAAGTCTTCCATCCCACGAGCAAGAGGCCCAGAGATGACTACAACCGACAAAAACTACTACAGATCCACCTAGACGGGATCGACCTCCTATGAGCTCCCGAGCTACCTCGATAGCCAGTGTTGGTAACATTCCACAGACCAGAGTTGAATGCAAGCACTGTGGGAAATGGCACTCAGGGAGTTGTAGATTCCATGATCGGACTTGCTATAAGTGTGGATCGTCGGGTCATTTTATCCGAGAGTGTCCGAAATTAGCTGAGCAGAATGCCGTTCAGAATACTACACCGAACAGCGTACCAATGCGAGGTAGACCACCCAGACATTCAGGCAATGTAGGTGGTAGCCAGAAAGGAACGAAGAACACTACAGATCGATCTGAGGCTAGAGCTCCGGCGAGAGCATATGCTGCGCGAGCTAGAGAGGATGCTTCCTCCCCCGACGTCATTACTGGTACTTTCACTCTTTTTGATACTACTGTGATTGCACTAATTGATCCTGGTTCGACTCATTCTTATGTGTGTGAAACTTTAAAATTTGGTAAGACTCTGCTAGTTGAGTCTACCGAGTTCGTAATTCGTGTGTCCAACCCTTTGGGTAGATGTGTGCTTGTAGATAAAGTGTGTAGAGGTTGCCCGTTGATGGTACGAGACTATTGCTTTCCAGCAGACTTAATGTTGTTGCCCTTCGATGAATTTGATATAATCTTGGGTATGGATTGGCTAACTTCACATGAGGCAGTGGTGGATTGCAAAAGGAAGCTTATTAATCTGAAATGCCGAAACGGTGAGACAATTAGAATAAAATCCGGTGATGTAAATGAGTTGCCTACAGTAATATCCTCGATGGTAGCCCAAAAGTATGTGAGAAAGGGGTGTGAGGCCTATTTGGCTTATGTACTGGATAATAAACTGTCCGAGAAACTAATGGAATCGGTACCAGTTGTGTGTGAATACCCCGATGTGTTTCCTGAAGAATTACCGGGCTTACCCCCAGTACGAGAGATTGAGTTCGGCATTGAATTAGTGCCGGATGCGACCCCAATTTCGATAGCTCCGTACCGAATGGCGCCTACTGAATTAAAGGAATTGAAAGCGCAGTTGCAAGAATTGACCGAGAGGGGTTTCGCACGACCGAGTTTTTCTCCGTGGGGAGCACCAGTCTTGTTTGTGAAAAAGAAAGACGGGACAATGCGAATGTGTATCGACTACCGGCAACTAAATAAGGTGACCATAAAGAATAAATACCCGTTACCTCGGATCGATGATTTATTTGATCAGTTAAAGGGGGCTTCAGTGTTTTCGAAAATAGATTTGAGATCGGGCTATTATCAATTACGAGTCAGAGATTCGATGTGCCAAAGACGGCATTTCGAACGAGGTACGGGCACTATGAGTTTTTGGTTATGCCTTTTGGGCTTACCAATGCACCTGCCGTTTTTATGGATCTCATGAACCGGGTCTTCCGACGGTTTTTGGATCGGTTTGTAGTAGTGTTTATCGATGATATATTGGTCTACTCCAAAAGTGAAGCGGAACACGTTGAGCACTTGAGAGAAGTACTACAAACCTTGAGAGATCATCGTTTATATGCAAAATTCAGTAAGTGTGAGTTTTGGTTGAACGAAGTCAGCTTCTTGGGTCATGTGGTTTCGGTGTCAGGAATTCGGGTGGATCCAAACAAAATAGCAGCCATACTCGAGTGGAAACCACCAAAGAATGTTTCTGAAATCCGAAGCTTCCTAGGCCTCGCGGGATATTATAGACGATTTGTAAAAGGTTTTTCCGTGATAGCTGCACCTTTGACGAGACTACTACAGAAGGATGTCAAATATGAGTGGTCAGAAAAATGCCAGAGGAGTTTCGAGCAGTTGAAAGCCCTTTTAACCGAGGCTCCAGTGCTGACTCAGCCTGAATCGGGTAAAGAATTTACTATTTTTAGTGATGCATCTTTAAGTGGGTTGGGTTGTGTTCTGATGCAAGAAGGCAAGGTCATAGCCTACGCTTCAAGACAATTGAAGCCACATGAAAAGAATTATCCAACTCACGATCTGGAGTTAGCAGCCATTGTGTTTGCATTAAAAATTTGGCGTCACTATTTATTCGGCGAAAAATGTCATGTTTATTCAGATCACAAAAGTCTGAAATATTTAATGACTCAGAAAGATCTAAATTTGAGACAACGCCGATGGTTAGAATTGCTGAAAGATTACGAATTAGTGATTGACTACCATCCGGGGAAGGCTAATGTGGTGGCGGATGCGTTGAGTCGAAAATCATTATTTGTTCTGCGTGCATTAAACACACGGATGACGATGTCTGAGGATGGTTCGATCATAGCCGAGCTGCAAACAAGACCGATGTTTATTCAGCAAATTTGCGAGGCACAGAAAGTTGACGAAAAGTTAGTAGCTATTCGGGTTCAGTGTGAGAACGCTACAGAATCAGACTTCCAGATAGATGCAAATGACTGTTTGAAGTATAAAAATCGATTGTGTGTTCCAATGAACTCAGATTTGATACAAATGATTCTGAGTGAGGCCCATAATGGCCGAATGTCGATACACCCGGGTAGTACAAAAATGTATAACGATTTGAAGCAGTTTTATTGGTGGCCCGGCATGAAACGGGACATATCTGAATTTGTCTCCAAATGCTTAATCTGCCAACAAGTGAAAGCTGAGCATCAGGTACCTTCCGGATTACTTCAGCCGATTATGATACCCGAATGGAAATGGGATAAAATTTCTATGGATTTTGTATCCGGTCTCCCTATGACACCGAGTAAGAAAGATGCCGTTTGGGTCATCGTTGATAGATTGACTAAGTCAGCTCATTTTGTGCCGGTACGTACCGACTATTCACTTGACAAGCTCGCCGAATTGTATGTGTCGCAGATTGTAAGATTGCACGGTGTACCGAGTTCCATTGTTTCAGATAGAGACCCAAGATTTACCTCGCGATTCTGGAAGAAGTTGCAAGAGGCATTAGGTACTAAACTTCATTTTAGTACAGCCTTCCATCCGCAAACAGACGGTCAGTCTGAGCGAACTATTTTGACACTTGAGGACATGTTGAGGTGTTGCGTTCTCGAGTTCGAAGGTACGTGGGAACGATACCTACCCCTGATTGAGTTTGCTTACAATAATAGCTTTCAATCTAGCATAAAAATGGCACCTTATGAAGCCTTATATGGTCGAAAATGTCGCACACCATTGTATTGGACTGAGCTCAGTGAGAACAAGATACACGGGGTTGATTGGATTAAAGAAACAGAACAGAAGGTGGTCGTTATTCGGAGTAATTTGAAAGCTGCTTCGGATCGTCAAAAGTCCTATGCCGATTTAAAACGTAAGGACATTGAATTTCAGGTCGGAGATCGGGTGTTCTTAAAAGTTTCTCCGTGGAAGAAAATACTCCGATTCGGTCAGAAAGGCAAGTTGAGCCCGAGATTTATCGGACCGTACGAAGTTATTGAACGTATTGGACCGGTTGCTTATAGATTAAGATTGCCCTCCGAGTTAGAAAAGATACACAATGTATTTCATGTTTCGATGCTTCGCAAATACAGATCGGATCCGTCCCATGTGATCACCCCGTCAGAGATTGAAATTCGGTCTGACTTGACCTATGATGAGGAACCGATCCGTATCTTGGCTCGGGAAATCAAAGAGTTAAGAAATAAAAGAATTCCATTAGTAAAGATTCTATGGAATCGTCACGGAGTTGAAGAGGCTACGTGGGAGCCTGAAGAGTCAATGAAGCGACAATATCCGAACCTTTTTAACGGTAAGATTTTCGGGGACGAAAATCCTTAAGGGGGGGAGAGTTGTAACAGCCCAATTTTGACCCTAATCGGAACGGTGGTTTCGGGACCACGAATCCAGCCTGTGAGATATTATAATATTATGTCTTGTGTTTGTTATGTGTGCTTTTAGTGGGTGTAAAAATCTCGTAGAAAATTTCAGCTATCTAAGTGCTTAATTTGCTAAGAAGGCTTAAATTGCAAGAAGGATTAATGTAGTGGGCATTAATGAAAAGGGAGCTAAATGAATTGTTCATAAAACATGGGAATTTGCATGTCAAATTCCCCACATTGAACAAGGTGGACGGCAAGCATGCATATATGCTCTCTATTTTATTTTTTTTTATGAAACTTAGGCATTATTATATTAAAGCATGCTAGGAAAATATGTTTTTAATTTATACATATTTTGATTTTTGAAAAAGCATGCTATGATTTTTGTTAAAATAACAAAAAGAAAAAGAAAATTCTCTCCTCTTTCATTCATCCTTGCCGATTCCTACTTGGAAGAGAAGGGAAGAGCTTCATCCCCCTATTTGGCCTTGCATGCACTAGGATAGGTAAGAGTTTGATCTTGATTTTGAAAACTCACCTTGATATGGCTTAAATTCTTAATCTTTTCTTTTGAAACAAGCAAAAAACTTTGTTAATATGGGTAGAAGGAGATTCGGCCATGGGTGCTAATGTTGTAGCTTCTTGAGTTGATAAGTTAGATGGTATGAAAAGAAATGGCATAAAATGGGTGAGAAGATTATGTTGTTTGGCTTGAAAGTACCCTACTAGTTGGCCGAATGTGAGACCACCAATCTTGAATCCTTTTTCCTTTGTGTTAATGTTCGGCTATACTTATATTGTATAGTGATTAGACATGGATGAATGGTTTTGCATGGTTGTGTTGGTAGTCCTACATACTATCGAGTTCTTGTGCAAAAATTTGAGAGCTAAGCTCTCCTTAGATTCGGCCATGACTTAGTTCTAAGGCCTTTTCATGTGTGATGAAAGCATGTTGTCTATGGTTGGTTACATTGTTTGATAGATAGAAAAAGAAAAGAAATGGTGGATACCTTAGCTTGATTTAATAAGTCTTATGAATGTAGTAATTATTTGCTTAGGATGCTAATAAAGGAATCATGTTAAATTTGGGTTTAAACAAGCTAATATTCGGCTGGAATTAGGATGAATAAATTGTGGTTATCTAGCTTGTTTCTTGGTTGTATATTGAAGAAAAATGCAAGGGTATGGAAGTAGTACATTCGGCCATAATAGAAAAAGAATTTGAGCTAATGTGTTTGATTATATATGTGTAATTATAAGTTAAGGTACGGCTAGATAAGAAGGTAAGTTGTAAGTTAAAACACATCAAGGAAATTGTCGCCAAAGTGTTTCCTAATAAATTGAAAGCACTTGAACAAAGTAGGGGATGTATGCCGAATGCACATCGTTATGTCTTGAAATCATGTATTTTATGATTTTGCTCTCGAATTGAATGGAAGTGTAGTTAATTGGTTGAAATTGAATCAAATTAGATCGGGAACAAAAGAGAAAGATCAAGATCGAGGAAAGACAAAGATTATCGAGTAGCCGATTTGCACGGCTTATCGACAACTGAGGTAAGTCCCTTGGTTAAATTATGCCAAAGAGTAAATTATGGTTATCTTGATTTTTAAAAATTAATGAATGTTAGTATTCCAATGCATCATGGCCGAATGTATAGTTACATGTTGATTGATGATTCATGTTGAGAATATGATGGCAATTGTTGGGACTAATGCAAGGTGGATGAGTAAGTTTTTGAGCTACTTTATATCTAAAGATCCTTTACATATTTAGTGAATGATATAAATTGTATAAGCTTGGTATAAAACCATGAGTTGGCCGCTTGTGATAGTGATGGATTTGATTGATTTCAAATTTATTAAATGCAATGGTAATTAAGGTGTATGATTCGATATGCATAGTAAACATGTGAACAGCAGGTAAAGATATATTGACATTCAGGCTTTTATGCCTAGCAGGCTTCGTGCCGGTGTTATCTATCGGGCTTTTATGCCTAGCAGGCTCCGTGCCGGTGTTATCTATCGGGCTTTTATGCCTAGCAGGCCTCGTGCCGGTGTTATCTATCGGGCTTGTATGCCTAGCAGGCCTCGTGCCGGTGTTATCTATCGGGCTTTACGCCTAGCAGGCTAAATGCCAGTGATGAAATTTGCCTAAGAGGAGCTTAATCCTTGTCAAGACAATTTAGAACTAAATTGTCAAGAAAATGGTTCGGGTAAGTATGTGAGGTATGCTATGTTAACTATTACTTGTGCTAAGTTGTCATTGATGAAAGAAATTTGACGGAAGTTGAACTTAGAACATGCTACTATGGGACAATTGATTTGCATGAATAACTACTATGAAAGTGGGTCCTTGAATTATTAAACTTGACCTTGTGTAAACTATTTACTTAGTTGTTTATGTAGAATACCATATGTGGATTGTTTTATCTTCATAAATAATTAGATGTTACAATTTTAAATGAATTGGGACTTACTAAGCTAGTACGCTTACTCGTGTGAGATGTTTCCTCTGTTTTATAGATTAGGGGCAAGCCACAAGCTCATCGGGGTCGTTGGAAAGTCGCTCACACTATCAACCTATCTTTTTGGGGTACTCCTTCATTTTGGGTTGGTTTTGAACGAAGGCATGTATAGGATAGGCTTGGATTGTTTGAGGAAGTTTTACGGTTCACATGTAAACCCTAAAAGAATGGCCATGCGAATATGGCTAAATTTCTAATTAAGTATGTTGTAGTGTTGTTAATGTGTATGCTGGCTCTTGATGGTAAGGTTTATGCTTTCTAAATCAAAGTTTAATCATTTTGTTAAGGAAATGTTTATATATGCGGAATGAATCTTGAATTAGGAATGTAGGTGAGTTTGGTAAGAAGCTAGTCCTTCATAAATTGTGACAAAACAACTTGTAGTAACAGCAGTGATATGAGTTAGAAAAATCACCAAAAATAGGGTATATTGAATTAAAAGGTGAATGAGACATGGAGTTAAACCTTATTGTGTCTATTTTTACATGAAAGAAACATAGTAGGCAAAAGACTTATACATTATGAGATAATTCAGTTTTAGTGAGACCTACTCTGAATGCATTCGCGAGTCACTGTTCTGTTTTGGAAAAATTGTCAAAAATTGTACAAAAATAATTAGGAAGCATGGGATATATGTGTAGAACCCTTATTGAGTCTATTTTTCGTTGGTATAACCTAGAACAGTATATGAAAATTGTGCAATGAGATAACTGCAGTTTTATAGGGACAGGTCAGAACTGTCCGGCAGTGTAATAAGGGTAACTTTGATGAATAAACTGTACTAAATGGCCACATGAAAAATTCTAGAAAAATTATGGTAAATAGATATATGAGTTTAATTTCAAGGAAAATTTACGGATCTGAATTTCGAACTCTATAACTCGAGTTATAGCCGAATTGGTCGGCACAACGCAGTTTGACTGCTTTAAGATTTTCATGTTCTGAACTAGTAGTCAAGTCTAGTAATGCCCCTTGCTCAACTCCGGCGACGGTACCGAGTACGGGGTGTTACAGTAGACTAATCCTAAAGTTCAACACCTATCATACTAACTACGTTCCCTACCTACCCTTCTACAATAATAATCCACACAAAAAGTTAGAGGTACTTACCTGGGCAGATTGGTGCCGGAGACTCGGTGCCATGCTTATTCAAAACCAAAATATTTCAAAAAGGCCTACCAAAAACATTTTTGGGCCTTGGGCCCCCACAGCCGAGCTTTGAACTAGGCTCTGATACCAATTTTGTAACACCCCAAACCCGGCCCAAACATTACGACCGAATTTGGTATGCTACAGAGAAAAGCATTTTTGAAAATCCCTTAAGCCGATTTAAAATTTGATAAAAATGTTGTCCTGTTTTTAAACAGTTGAGGAGAAAACATTAAATAATGTTGGTTGAAAATATATTAAGTCAAATTGTTACAGATTTAAGTGTACCCGATGGCACAATAAAACATTTACGTATTAATTTTTATAAAACATGTGTAACCATTTTTCAAGTCATTAAGTTGTTAAACAAATTATCCAAAACAGATAAAATAACCAAAATATAATTCTAGGAGGCCTTATTACAACTTAAATAAATCAAAACCATAATAAAATAAAATAGTTCAAAATCCACCTAGTCCATATTTTCATCGCATGGCCACCTCGAGTTCATCCGACTCCTTATCCGCAGCTACGAATCACCTGAAAATGTTAAAGGAAAAAGGTGAGTCATCAAGACCCAATGTGTAACCCTTTTTCCCGGTTTAATTCAACAACATACACAATTTATAACAATTTAACATGCATTAAAATATGCACCCAACCTAGCCAACCAAACGCCTTTTTCTACCCCATATGGTACCAAACCACTGGTGGTGCCAAACCACTGGTGACATATAGTCACAGATGTGATGCCAAATCACTGGAGATACCAAATCTCTGGTGTCCGAAGACACAAATCGAATGATGGGGCCAACCCATCGTGTGATACCAAATCACTGGCGTCAATCCCATATCTCAAAGTGGGGCTAACCCACGGTGGTACTAAGCCACAGGGACGAGACGCTATGAGGTGCCAAACCTCTGGAGGTACCAAACCTCTGGTGACCGTAGTCACAATGTGTTACCAAAACACTGGTGTCCGTCGACACGAATATCACTGCCCCCTCCTCTCATCAACCCACATCAAACAATTATATACCTTTACAGAATCATGCTAAAAGGTTTATTTAACAACATTCATAAATTTATCATTACCATATATCAAATATTGCACATACCAAATGTGTCATGCTTCCCAAAAGCATCATATAGTAATCTCATAGCAACAAAGACTTACCCGAATCCTTGTCTATACCATGTTGGTATTATTTCCAAATCTACACAAACCGATTAAGCATAAAATAACACTTAGCATATTAATATGTTATAAGGTGTGTATGTACACACCTGATACTAACGAGAGTCCTAAATCCCGAATAGACAATCCGGCCACACAAGTTTTCCTTGCCCCTATATTCGGCCAAACACTAGGTTAGTGCCATGGCCTATTCGGCCAAACCAAAAATAATTGAGAAGGTTCCTTGTGAACCCGAAACCTTACCCAAATGCCTTCGAAAACTAGCCAACACACTCCTAAATGTGAATCGGCCTCACTTCCCTACAATCAACCATCATCATTGAGGTTATTAGCCTTCGGCTTTTGATTACTTAAAAGAATAATCCTTTAAAATAAACCCTTACCACCTTTCCAAAATCGATTAATCAAAGATGATGGATTCAAATGCTCGCTTCCAAATCCAGAAGGTCCTAAAACAAATCGGATTAGCACCCTTGCTACAAGTGCCAAAATTGGCCCTTTTACTCCTTTAGAAGTTGACAAGAACAAAAGAAACAAAGAAGAAAATATTCGGCCTTGGACACTCACCTTAAAAACTGATTGGAGAAGAAAAATAGAAGAGGCACCTTTGCTTGAGATTCGGCCAATACTAGCCAAGAAGGAAAAAAAGAATTCGGCACACCCAAAGAAGTATATTCGGTTGTAGTGGAAGAAAGAAAATAATAGAAAAGGGAATAGAGTTTCGGCAAAGAAGAGAGTATAGGAGATTTTTGGTGTTTAAGCACAACAAATAGGAGAACAAGATGTTGATGAAGGTTTCGGTTTTGAGAGAATGAAATGGAGAAAATAGAAGATGAGCAAAAATGACCAAAAGGTCAAAAGAGTTAGGCTTACCAAAAGATAAATTCGGCCAAAAAGAAAAAGAGGTTGAGAGAGAATTGCAACCTTTGCTCAAAAAAAATGCTAAGAATGGCCAACACAAACTACTAACCTTGCCAAACCACTAGCATATTCGGCCAACCTCCCCCCTTAGCCACATTGCCGTCCACATTCATGCATTAAGGCATAGGATTTCTTTCCAAAACATTTTCCACCCTTCATGCCTTTGTCCCCTCTTAATACTATAAGCTCAAGAATCTTATCCCTTATTCCATGCTTTCCTTAAATATAAATTCAACTTACCAAAAGATAAAGGTCCAACCTATCATAATCATAGGTTGACCGGCCATTAATGCTAACATACAAAAATAAACTTTTAAAATGTTAAACATACTACTCGAACCTCTAACCTCAAGCTATAAGTTCAAACACCATAACCACTTTACCATTAACTCCTCATATGCTTTAATTAACACCTAAATTAAGTGCTAAGCTCACTTAATCCACTTCATTAAATAAACCATACTAAAAATTATCCTTCTAGACCGAGCTTACTCAAGACCCCTAATTAAGTCTTATTACACCACGAATAATATTATAGCAATTCAAACACAAGAAAAATAATTCAATCACAAATAACCCCTATTTTAGGATGTTACAGTTCTACCCCCTTAAAATAATTTCGTCCTCGAAATTACCTGATCAGAAGAGATAGGGGTATTGCTGCCTCATCACATCCTCGGGTTCCCACGTCACTTCCTCCGTACCATGGTTTCACCATAGCACTTTCACCAAGGGTACTGCTCTCCTACGCAAAACCTTGATATCACGATCTAGGATCTGAACTGGCTCCTCCTCGAAAGATAGATCTGAGTTAACCTCAATCTCTGCCACTGGCACAACGTGCGATGGATCCGACCGATACCGTCTATGCATCGACACATGAAAGACGTCATGAATCTGATTCAACTCAACAGGCAGCTTGAGCTGATAAGCTACCGGTCCTACTCGCTTTAACACTGTATAAGGCCCGATGAACCTAGGGCTAAGCTTCCCTTTTCGCCCGAAACGCAACACCTTCTTCCAAGGTGACACCTTCAAAAAGACTTTATCTCCTACCTCGTATTCCATTTCCTTGCGCTTGAGATCGGCATAAGACTTCTGCCTATCCGACGCTTCCTTGAGACGAGCCCGAATTACCTTAACTTTGTCTTCAGTTTCAGTCACCAACTCTGGACCCAAAACCTGTCGTTCACCCAACTCCGTCCAACACGTAGGAGTACGGCATTTTCGTCCATACAGTGCTTCATATGGTGCCATCTGGATACTCGCTTGATAACTATTGTTATAAACGAATTCCGCCAACGGTAGATACTCCTCCCAACTGCCACTGAAATCCAGAACGCATCCTCTGAGCATATCTTCTAAGATCTGAATCACTCTCTCCGATTGTCCGTCGGTTTGCGGATGAAAAGATGTGCTGAAATCCAATCTCGTTCCCAAGGCTTGATGCAAAGCTCTCCAAAACCTTGATGTAAACCTCGGATCCCTATCCGAGATAATCGATACTGGCACACCATGCAATCTTACTATCTCCGCCACATATAATCTTGCCAGCCTCTGAAGAGAATAATCCACTCTCACTGGTATGAAGTGAGCTGACTTAGTTAGTCGATCCACAATCACCCAAACTGAGTTCTTCTTGCTAGGCGTGAGCGGTAATCCACTAACAAAGTCCATAGTGATCATCTCCCATTTCACTGAGGAATCTTCATCGGTTGACGCAACCCTGATGGCAACTGATGTTCAGCTTTAACTTGCTGGCACGTCAGACACTTTCCCACGAATTCAGTTACCTCACGCTTCAACCCAGGCCACCAGAACTGTTTCCGCAAATCTCCATACATCTTGCTACCTCCAGGATGCATAGCGTATGGGCTGCAATGTGCATCTTGGAGAATCTTCCACCTCAATTCCACATCTTTTGGCATACACGCTCGCCCTTGAAAACATAATACTCCATCGCCAGATAAACTATATCCTTCTAACCCACTATCTTGAACTTGCAACCTCTTCGCATTCAATCCTTCATCTACTAACTGCTTTTCCTTAATCTCCTCAATCGAAGTTGGCTTAACTTGAAGTTCTGCCAAAAGACTTCCATCGTCGTATAGACTGAGGTGAGCAAACATTGCTCTTAAGTCTGATACGACCTTCCGGCTCAACGAGTCAGCTACCACGTTCGCCTTGCTCGAATGGTACTCAATTGAACAGTCGTAGTTCTTTAACAGTTCGATCCATCGACGCTGCCTCAAATTCAAATCCTTCTGCGTCAAGAGATACCTCAGACTTTTATGATCCGTATAGACTATCGACTTTTCCCCATACAAGTAATGCCGCCATATTTTCAAAGCGAAGACTACTGCCGCTAACTCCAAGTCGTGCGTTGGATAATTAACCTCATGCGGTCTTAGCTGACGGGACGCATAGGCCACTACCTTCCCTTCTTGCATTAATACACATCCCAAACCAGTATGGGACGCATCACAGTAAACCGTAAACAGCTTTCCTACCTCAGGCTGTACCAACACCGGAGCTTCCGTCAAAATCTTCCTTAGCTTGTCAAAACTTTCTTGTTGCATCTCTGACCATACAAATGGGACTCCCTTCCTTAATAACTTAGTCAACGGCGCTGCAATTAAAGAGAATCCTTCCACAAATCTTCGATAGTAACCTGCTAGACCCAGAAAACTTCGAATTTCTGCTACTGACCTAGGCGGTTTCCAGTCCAACACCGCTTCCACCTTGCGGGGATCTACTCTAATCCCCTCCGATGACACCACGTGACCTAAGAAAGCCACCTCTCTAAGCCAAAATTCACACTTACTGAATTTGGCATATAACTGCTTCTCTCTTAATACTTGTAGAACTATACGCAAATGCATATCATGCTCCTCCTTCATCTTTGAGTAAACCAATATGTCGTCTATGAACACTACGACAAATTGATCCAAGTACTGCTGAAACACTCGATTCATTAAGTCCATGAATGCTGCCGGTGCATTAGTCAACCCAAATGGCATCACCAAAAACTCGTAATGCCCATACCTTGTACGGAATGCCGTCTTGTGCACATCAACCTCCTTCACCTTGAGTTGATGATATCCCGACCTAAGATCTATCTTCGAGAATACCGATGCACCTTTCAGTTGGTCAAACAAGTCATCAATCTGAGGCAACGGATACCTGTTCTTGATCGTTAACTTGTTCAATTGGCGGTAGTCTATACACATCCGCATTGACCCGTCCTTCTTCTTGACAAACAACACAGGTGCTCCCCACGAAGATATACTTGGTCGGATAAATCCTCGGTCCAGAAGCTCCTGAATTTGAGCCTTCAGCTCCACCAATTCCTTTGGTGCCATTCGGTAAGGTGCTATTGACACAGGTGCCGTTCCAGGTAGCAAGTCTATACCAAATTCAACTTCCCGATCTGAAGGCAGACCCGGAAGTTCTTCTGGGAACACATCAGCAAATTCCCTTACTGTTCGGACCTTCTCAACCGCTGACTCCTTAGCCTCCAAGGCACAAATTCGAACCAAAAACGCTTCGCAACCTTTCTTGACCATCTTTTCAGCCTTCAACGCAGACATTACATTGGATAGGTAATCTCTTCTATTACCTATCATGACCACTTCACCACCTTCAGCCATCTTAAGAATCATGCGCTTAGCAGCACAATCCAACCTTGCCTGATACTTAACCAACCAGCCCATTCCAAGGATCAAATCGAACTCCCCAAATGGCAGTTCCATCAGGTCAGTCATAAACACTACCCCTTGGAGTTCTACGGGTACATCCCTATATAGCTTGTTAACAACTACAGAGTGACCTAGCGGGCTAATTACAGTCATCTCCCTAGAAGCAGTCTCGAAATCTAGGTTCATGGTCTCTACCACACTACTAGCAACGTATGAATGCGTTGAACCCACATCAATTAATGCAACATATGGAAGACCAAAAATTAGGAACGTACCGGTTATGACGTCCGGTGCGTCACCCTCCATACGACGTCTCGCTGCATAGACTAAACCAGGTTGCCTTGCTTCGGTGTTGCCAGCACCTCTACCCGGAGTTCCGCGACCTCTATTATAACCATTGCCTCCTCTACCATTACACAACCTCTCTGCGGTGCTGGTCCCTCCTTTCTGAACTGAGCACGACCTTGACCTTCAGACTGATTCTTAGCTTGCTTACGTGGACAGTCTCTCACACGATGATCCAGAGAACCACACTCGAAACATCCTTTCCCTCCGGTCCAACATTCACCCCAATGAAACTTCCCACATCGATTACACTGGGCCAGTCTCTGATTAGCAGCTGTAGACCTCCCTGCCTGATTTGGCCCATTCTGCCTAAGCCTTTTTTGAACATTACCACCTGACCCAGACGACCCAACGCCTCTTTTCTGCTTGTTCCTATCGTAGCTCTGTCTCACGGACTCCTTGACCCCTTCGGCTACCTTAGCCTTTTCCACCAAGACAGACGCTCCTGCTGTGGAGCAATCAGCAACCTTAACTCGTCCCTAAGTCCGTCTTCAAAGCGGACACAACGATCATGCTCCGTTGACACGATTCCCTGAGCATAACGACTCAGCCTTAGGAATTCCGCTTCATATTCAGACACAGTCTTATTCCCTTGTACCAATCCCAGAAAAGCTTTCCTCTGTGCATCAATGTAACTAGTGCCCACATACTTCTTCTGATAAGCAGCTTTGAAGTATTCCCAAGTCAGATCATCTACCGTAGCACCATCACGAACCGTGAGCCACCATCGATATGACTCATCCTTGAGAAGCGACACCGCTCCTTTCAGTTTCTCCTCGTTCGTTAGGTCTATCTCATCCATGATTCTTTCGGTCGATTCCAGCCAATACTCAGCCGTATTGGGCGCTACACCGGACACACCCCGGAAAAATTCAGCTCCGTTAGCTCGAAGTCTCTTAGGTACCGACTTCTGAGCTCCTCCACCTCCACCCATTCCAGCTACCCTTTCTAGAACCCGCAGCATCGCTTGTGACACTGCGTCATCACCCGTTTGATCCTGCTCCTCAGCTTCAAAGGTTGGGGGTGGTGGTGGCGGTGGTATCTCGTTCTCAGATCCCTGACCCGACCTGACAGGTTCTGACATGGCCATCCTACCCCTTCCGCGTCCACGACGGCCACGTCCTCTAAAGCTCATTCTAACTATCATGCTTAATCTGTTTAGGAAATTTTATGAATTAGTACATGTTTCACTTGATTATCCACGAAGAAATTTTATGTAAAGAGTTTAATAGAGATTCTTTTGATCAAACAAAGTTTTAAGTCTTCTATCCTAGTTTACACAGAAAAGTACATCCATTCCTTAATACCTTTCATACCTATCACTCTTCAGACATTTCTGTCCGTTTCTAACCCAGGGGTATTTTCGTCATTTTTCCTACAGGGTATTTTTGTAATAAATCAAGAAAATTTTAAAACTCTAATAAATCAAAACATCTTGTGATTTTTAAAACTGAGGGTATTTTTGAGAAATTCTCAATTTGAAGATATGACAAAATTTTGAAAACCAGGGGTATTTTGGTAATTTTGTCAATCAAGGGTAATTTTGTAAATTTCCCAAAGTCAGGGTATTATTTTGAAATACAGAATATTGGATACTTTTGTAAGGTAAGTAGATTTTATAAAAATTAGGGTAATACAGAAATTTTTAAAACCAAGGGCATTTTGGTAATTTTGCCATTAGGGGCATTTCGGTAATCTTGGTAAACCGAAAATATTTGATAATTTCTAAAGATAAATTTGTCCTACTATCTAAAAGAGATAATTTAGAGGTTTTAAAATCGAAGTTTTCCTTAAAACATGGTTAGTCCCTTTCGGGTTTTATTTAGGGTTTTGCCTATGACCGAGTCCTCTTGGTTTAGGGTGAACCGAAGCTACGCACCAGGTAGGAATCTTGCGAAGAGGAGGTGAGTCACGAGGACTGCTTAAGTACCAAGCTCTTCCGGATCCAATCCTAGACATGCGCACCAAGGTTACCACACCCTAACTCGGCGACTTGGTCACAGGTTGGTTTTAATTAGGCCATTAGAATCTTATGAGTTTTGTTGGGGTAGACTAATCCTAAAGTTCAACACCTATCATACTAACTACGTTCCCTACCTACCCTTCTACAATAATAATCCACACAAAAAGTTAGAGGTACTTACCTGGGCAGATTGGTGCCGGAGACTCGGTGCCATGCTTATTCAAAACCAAAATATTTCAAAAAGGCCTACCAAAAACATTTTTGGGCCTTGGGCCCCCACAGCCAAGCTTTGAACTAGGCTCTGATACCAATTTTGTAACACCCCAAACCTGGCCCAAACATTACGACCGAATTTGGTATGCTACAGAGAAAAGCATTTTTGAAAATCCCTTAAGCCGATTTAAAATTTGATAAAAATGTTGTCTTGTTTTTAAATAGTTGAGGAGAAAACATTAAATAGTGTTGGTTGAAAATATATTAAGTCAAATTGTTACAGATTTAAGTGTACCCGATGGCACAATAAAACATTTATGTATTAATTTTTATAAAACATGTGTAACCATTTTTCAAGTCATTAAGTTGCTAAACAAATTATCCAAAACAGATAAAATAACCAAAATATAATTCTAGGAGGCCTTATTACAACTTAAATAAATCAAAACCATAATAAAATAAAATAGTTCAAAATCCACCTAGTCCATATTTTCATCGCATGGCCACCTCGAGTTCATCCGACTCCTTATCCGCAGCTACGAATCACCTGAAAATGTTAAAGGAAAAAGGTGAGTCATCAAGACCCAATGTGTAACCCTTTTTCCCGGTTTAATTCAACAACATACACAATTTATAACAATTTAACATGCATTAAAATATGCACCCAACCTAGCCAACCAAACGCCTTTTTCTACCCCGTGTGGTACCAAACCACTGGTGGTGCCAAACCACTGGTGACATATAGTCACAGATGTGATGCCAAATCACTGGAGATACCAAATCTCTGGTGTCCGAAGACACAAATCGAATGATGGGGCCAACCCATCGTGTGATACCAAATCACTGGCGTCAATCCCATATCTCAAAGTGGGGCCAACCCACGGTGGTACTAAGCCACAGGGACGAGACGCTATGAGGTGCCAAACCTCTGGAGGTACCAAACCTCTGGTGACCGTAGTCACAATGTGTTACCAAAACACTGGTGTCCGTCGACACGAATATCACTGCCCCCTCCTCTCATCAACCCAACATCAAACAATTATATACCTTTACAGAATCATGCTAAAAGGTTTATTTAACAACATTCATAGATTTATCATTGCCATATATCAAATATTGCACATACCAAATGTGTCATGCTTCCCAAAAGCATCATATAGTAATCTCATAGCAACAAAGACTTACCCGAATCCTTGTCCATACCATGTTGGTATTATTTCCAAATCTACACAAACCGATTAAGCATAAAATAACACTTAGCATATTAATATGTTATAAGGTGTGTATGTACACACCTGATACTAACGAGAGTCCTAAATCCCGAATAGACAATCCGGCCACACAAGTTTTCCTTGCCCCTATATTCGGCCAAACACTAGGTTAGTGCCATGGCCTATTCGGCCAAACCAAAAATAATTGAGAAGGGTTCCTTGTGAACCCGAAACCTTACCCAAATGCCTTCGAAAACTAGCCAACACACTCCTAAATGTGAATCGGCCTCACTTCCCTACAGTCAACCATCATCATTGAGGTTATTAGCCTTCGGCTTTTGATTACTTAAAAGAATAATCCTTTAAAATAAACCCTTACCACCTTTCCAAAATCGATTAATCAAAGATGATGGATTCAAATGCTCGCTTCCAAATCCAGAAGGCCCTAAAACAAATCGGATTAGCACCCTTGCTACAAGTGCCAAAATCGGCCCTTTTACTCCTTTAGAAGTTGACAAGAACAAAAGAAACAAAGAAGAAAATATTCTGCCTTGGACACTCACCTTAATAACCGATTGGAGAAGAAAAATAGAAGAGGCACCTTTGCTTGAGATTCGGCCAATACTAGCCAAGAAGGAAGAAAAGAATTCGGCACACCCAAAGAAGTATATTCGGTTGTAGTGGAAGAAAGAAAATAATAGAAAAGGGAATAGAGTTTCGGCAAAGAAGAGAGTATAGGAGATTTTTGGTGTTTAAGCAAAACAAATAGGAGAACAAGATGTTGATGAAGGTTTCGGTTTTGAGAGAATGAAATGGAGAAAATAGAAGATGAGCAAAAATGACCAAAAGCTCAAAAGAGTTAGGCTTACCAAAAGATAAATTCGGCCAAAAAGAAAAAGAGGTTGAGAGAGAATTGCAACCTTTGCTCAAAAAAAATGCTAAGAATGGCCAACACAAACTACTAACCTTGCCAAACCACTAGCATATTCGGCCAACCTCCCCCCTTAGCCACATTGCCGTCCACATTCATGCATTAAGGCATAGGATTTCTTTCCAAAACATTTTCCACCCTTCATGCCTTTGTCCCCTCTTAATACCATAAGCTCAAGAATCTTATCCCTTATTCCATGCTTTCCTTAAATATAAATTCAACTTACCAAAAGATGAAGGTCCAACCTATCATAATCATAGGTTGACCGGCCATTAATGCTAACATACAAAAATAAACTTTTAAAATGTTAAACATACTACTCGAACCTCTAACCTCAAGCTATAAGTTCAAACACCATAACCACTTTACCATTAACTCCTCATATGCTTTAATTAACACTTAAATTAAGTGCTAAGCTCACTTAATCCACTTCATTAAATAAACTATACTAAAAATTATCCTACTAGACCGAGCTTACTCAAGACCCCTAATTAAGTCTTATTACACCACGAATAATATTACAGCAATTCAAACACAAGAAAAATAATTCAATCACAAATAACCCCTATTTTAGGATGTTACAGTTCTACCCCCCTTAAAATAATTTCGTCCTCGAAATTACCTGATCAGAAGAGATGGGGGTATTGCTGCCTCATCACATCCTCAGGTTCCCACGTCGCTTCCTCCGTACCATGGTTTCGCCATAGCACTTTCACCAAGGGTACTGCTCTCCTACGCAAAACCTTGATATCACGATCTAGGATCTGAACTGGCTCCTCCTCGAAAGATAGATCTGAGTTAACCTCAATCTCTGCCACTGGCACAACGTGCGATGGATCCGACCGATACCGTCTAAGCATCGACACATGAAAGACGTCATGAATCTGATTCAACTCAACAGGCAGCTTGAGCTGATAAGCTACCGGTCCTACTCGCTTTAACACTGTATAAGGCCCGATGAACCTAGGGCTTAGCTTCCCTTTTCGCCCGAAACGCAACACCTTCTTCCAAGGTGACACCTTCAAAAAGACTTTATCTCCTACCTCGTATTCCATTTCCTTGCGCTTGAGATCGGCATAAGACTTCTGCCTATCCGACGCTTCCTTGAGACGAGCCCGAATTACCTTAACTTTGTCTTCAGTTTCAGTCACCAACTCTGGACCCAAAACCTGTCGTTCACCCAACTCCGTCCAACACGTAGGAGTACGGCATTTTCGTCCATATAGTGCTTCATATGGTGCCATCTGGATACTCGCTTGATAACTATTGTTATAAGCGAATTCCGCCAACGGTAGATACTCCTCCCAACTGCCACTGAAATCCAGAACGCATCCTCTGAGCATATCTTCTAAGATCTGAATCACTCTCTCCGATTGTCCGTCGGTTTGCGGATGAAAAGATGTGCTGAAATCCAATCTCGTTCCCAAGGCTTGATGCAAAGCTCTCCAAAACCTTGATGTACACCTCGGATCCCTATCCGAGATAATCGATACTGGCACACCATGCAATCTTACTATCTCTGCCACATATAATCTTGCCAGCCTCTGAAGAGAATAATCCACTCTCACTGGTATGAAGTGAGCTGACTTAGTTAGTCGATCCACAATCACCCAAACTGAGTTCTTCTTGCTAGGCGTGAGCGGTAATCCACTAACAAAGTCTATAGTGATACTCTCCCATTTCACTGAGGAATCTTCACCGGTTGAAGCAACCCTGATGGCAACTGATGTTCAGCTTTAACTTGCTGACACGTCAGACACTTTCCCACGAATTCAGTTACCTCACGCTTCAACCCAGGCCACCAGAACTATTTCCGCAAATCTCCATACATCTTGCTACCTCCAGGATGCATAGCGTATGGGCTGCAATGTGCATCTTGGAGAATCTTCCACCTCAATTCCACATCTTTCGGCATACACGCTTGCCCTTGAAAACATAATACTCCATCGCCAGATAAACTATATCCTTCTAACCCACTATCTTGAACTTGCAACCTCTTCTCATTCAATCCTTCATCTACTAACTGCTTTTCCTTAATCTCCTCAATCCAAGTTGGCTTAACTTGAAGTTCTGCCAAAAGACTTCCATCGTCGTATAGACTGAGGTGAGCAAACATTGCTCTTAAGTCTGATACGACCTTCCGGCTCAACGCGTCAGCTACCACGTTCGCCTTGCTCGGATGGTACTCAATTGAACAGTCGTAGTTCTTTAATAGTTCGATCCATCGACGCTGCCTCAAATTCAAATCCTTCTGCGTCAAGAGATACCTCAGACTTTTATGATCCGTATAGACTATCGACTTTTCCCATACAAGTAATGCCGCCATATTTTCAAAGCGAAGACTACTGCCGCTAACTCCAAGTCGTGCGTTGGATAATTAACCTCATGCGGTCTTAGCTGACGGGACGCATAGGCCACTACCTTCCCTTCTTGCATTAATACACATCCCAAACCAGTATGGGACGCATCACAGTCAACCGTAAACAACTTTCCTACCTCAGGCTGTACCAACACCGGAGCTTCCGTCAAAATCTTCCTTAGCTTGTCAAAACTTTCTTGTTGCATCTCTGACCATACAAATGGGACTCCCTTCCTTAATAACTTAGTCAACGGCGCTGCAATTAAAGAGAATCCTTCCACAAATCTTCGATAGTAACCTGCTAGACCCAGAAAACTTCGAATTTCTGCTACTGACCTAGGCGGTTTCCAATCCAACACCGCTTCCACCTTGCGAGGATCTACTCTAATCCCCTCCGATGACACCACATGACCTAAGAAAGCCACCTCTCTAAGCCAAAATTCACACTTACTGAATTTGGCATATAACTGCTTCTCTCTTAATACTTGTAGAACTATACGCAAATGCATATCATGCTCCTCCTTCGTCTTTGAGTAAACCAATATGTCGTCTATGAACACTACGACAAATTGATCCAAGTACTGCTGAAACACTCGATTCATTAAGTCCATGAATGCTGCCGGTGCATTATCAACCCAAATGGCATCACCAAAAACTCGTAATGCCCATACCTTGTACGGAATGCCGTCTTGTGCACATCAACCTCCTTCACCTTGAGTTGATGATATCCCGACCTAAGATCTATCTTCGAGAATACCGATGCACCTTTCAGTTGCCCGAGGCAACGGATACCTGTTCTTGATCGTTAACTTGTTCAATTGGTGGTAGTGTATACACATCCGCATTGATCCGTCCTTCTTCTTGACAAACAACACAGGTGCTCCCCACGGAGATATACTTGGTCGGATAAATCTTCAGTCCAGAAGCTCCTGAATTTGAGCCTTCAGCTCCACCAATTCCTTTGGTGCCATTCGGTAAGGTGCTATTGACACAGGTGCCGTTCCAGGTAGCAAGTCTATACCGAATTCAACTTCCCGATCTGGAGGCAGACCCGGAAGTTCTTCTGGGAACACATCAGTAAATTCCATTACTGTTCGGACCTTCTCAACCGCTGACTCCTTAGCCTCCAAGGCACAAATTCGAACCAAAAACGCTTCGCAACCTTTCTTGACCATCTTTTCAGCCTTCAACACAGACACTACATTGGATAGGTAATCTCTTCTATTACCTATCATGACCACTTCACCACCTTCAGCCATCTTAAGAATCATGCGCTTAGCAGCACAATCCAACCTTGCCTGATACTTAACCAACCAGCCCATTCCAAGGATCAAATCGAACTCCCCAAATGGCAGTTCCATCAGGTCAGTCATAAACACTACCCCTTGGAGTTCTAGGGGTACATCCCTATATAGCTTGTTAACAACTACAGAGTGACCTAGCGGGCTAATTACAGTCATCTCCCTAGAAGCAGTCTCGAAATCTAGGTTCATGGTCTCTACCACACTACTAGCAACGAATGAATGCGTTGAACCCACATCAATTAATGCAACATATGGAAGACCAAAAATTAGGAACGTACCGGTTATGACGTCCGGTGCGTCACCCTCCTCACGACGTATCGCTGTATAGACTAAACCAGGTTGCCTTGCTTCGGTGTTGCCAGCACCTCTACCCGGAGTTTCGCGACCTCGATTATAACCATTGCCTCCTCTACCATTACCACAACCTCTCTGCGGTGCTGGTCCCTCCTTTCTGATCTAAGCACGACCTTGACCTTCAGACTGATTCCTAGCTTGCTTACGTGGACAGTCTCTCACACGATGATCCAGCGAACCACACTCGAAACATCCTTTCCCTCCGATCCAACATTCACCCCAATGAAACTTCCCACATCGATTACACTGGGCCAGTCTCTGATTAGCAGCTGTGGACCTCCCTGCCTGATTTGGCCCATTCTGCCTAAGCCTTTTTTGAACATTACCACCTGACCCAGACGACCCAACGCCTCTTTTCTGCTTATTCTTATCGTAGCTCTGTCTCACGGACTCCTTGACCCCTTCGGCTACCTTAGCCTTTTCCACCAAGACAGCAAACTCACGCTCCTGCTGCGGAGCAATCAGCAACGTTAACTCGTCTCTAAGTCCATCTTCAAAGCGGACACAACGATCATGCTCCGTTGACACGATTCCCTGAGCATAACGACTCAGCCTTAGGAATTCCGCTTCATATTCAGACACAGTCTTATTCCCTTGTACCAATCCCAGAAAAGCTTTCCTCTGTGCATCAATGTAACTAGTGCCCACATACTTCTTCTGATAAGCAGCTTTGAAGTATTCCCAAGTCAGATCATCTGCCGTAGCACCATCACGAACCGTGAGCCACCATCGATATGACTCATCCTTGAGAAGCGACACCGCTTCTTTCAGTTTCTCCTCGTTCGTTAGGTCTATCTCATCCATGATTCTTTCGATCGATTCCAGCCAATACACAGCCGTATTGGGCGCTACACCAGACACACCTCAGAAAAATTCAGCTCCGTTAGCTCGAAGTCTCTCAGGTACCGACTTCCGAGCTCCTCCACCTCCACCCATTCCAGCTACCCTTTCTAGAACCCACAGCATCGCTTGTGACACTGCGTCATCACCTGTTTGATCCTGCTCCTCAGCTCCAAAGGTTGGGGGTGGTGGTGGCGGTGGTATCTCGTTCTCAGATCCCTGACCCGACCCGACAGGTTCTGACACGGTCATCCTACCCCTTCCGCGTCCACGACGGCCACGTCTTCTAAATCTCATTCTAACTATCGTGCTTAATCTGTTTAGGAAATTTTATGAATTAGTACATGTTTCACTTGATTATCCGCGAAGAAATTTTATGTAAAGAGTTTAATAGAGATTCTTTCGATCAAACAAAGTTTTAAGTCTTCTATCCTAGTTTACACAGAAAAGTACATCCATTCCTTAATACCTTTTATACCTATCACTCTTCAGACATTTCTGTCCGTTTCTAACCCAGGGGTATTTTCGTCATTTTTCCTACAGGGTATTTTTGTAATAAATCAAGAAAATTTTAAAACTCTAATAAATCAAAACATCTTGTGATTTTTAAAACTGAGGGTATTTTTGAGAAATTCTCAATTTGAAGATATGACAAAATTTTGAAAACCAGGGGTATTTTGGTAATTTTGTCAATCAAGGGTAATTTTGTAAATTTTCCAAAGTCAGGGTATTATTTTGAAATACAGAATATTGGATACTTTTGTAAGGTAAGTAGATTTTATAAAAATTAGGGTAATACAGAAATTTTTAAAACCAAGGGCATTTTCGTAATTTTGCCATTAGGGGCATTTCGGTAATCTTGGTAAACCGGAAATATTTGATAATTTCTGAAGATAAATTTGTCCTACTATCTAAAAGAGATAATTTAGAGGTTTTAAAACCGAAGTTTTCCTTAAAACATGGTTAGTCCCTTTCGGGTTTTATTTAGGGTTTTGCCTATGACCGAGTCCTCTTGGTTTAGGGTGAACCGAAGCTACGCACCAGGTAGGAATCTTGCGAAGAGGAGGTGAGTCACGAGGACTGCTTAAGTACCAAGCTCTTCCGGATCCAATCCTAGACATGCGCACCAAGGTTACCACACCCTAACTCGGCGACTTGGTCACAGGTTGGTTTTAATTAGGCCATTAGAATCTTATGAGTTTTGTTGGGGTAGACTAATCCTAAAGTTCAACACCTATCATACTAACTACGTTCCCTACCTACCCTTCTACAATAATAATCCACACAAAAAGTTAGAGGTACTTACCTGGGCAGATTGGTGCCGGAGACTCGGTGCCATGCTTATTCAAAACCAAAATATTTTAAAAAGGCCTACCAAAAACATTTTTGGGCCTTGGGCCCCCACAGCCGAGCTTTGAACTAGGCTCTGATACCAATTTTGTAACACCCCAAACCCGGCCCAAACATTACGATCGAATTTGGTATGCTACAGAGAAAAGCATTTTTGAAAATCCCTTAAGCCGATTTAAAATTTGATAAAAATGTTGTCTTGTTTTTAAACAGTTGAGGAGAAAACATTAAATAGTGTTGGTTGAAAATATATTAAGTCAAATTGTTACAGATTTAAGTGTACCCGATGGCACAATAAAACATTTACGTATTAATTTTTATAAAACATGTGTAACCATTTTTCAAGTCATTAAGTTGTTAAACAAATTATCCAAAACAGATAAAATAACCAAAATATAATTCTAGGAGGCCTTATTACAACTTAAATAAATCAAAACCATAATAAAATAAAATAGTTCAAAATCCACCTAGTCCATATTTTCATCGCATGGCCACCTCGAGTTCATCCGACTCCTTATCCGCAGCTACGAATCACCTGAAAATGTTAAAGGAAAAAGGTGAGTCATCAAGACCCAATGTGTAACCCTTTTTCCCGGTTTAATTCAACAACATACACAATTTATAACAATTTAACATGCATTAAAATATGCACCCAACCTAGCCAACCAAACGCCTTTTTCTACCCCGTGTGGTACCAAACCACTGGTGGTGCCAAACCACTGGTGACATATAGTCACAGATGTGATGCCAAATCACTGGAGATACCAAATCTCTGGTGTCCGAAGACACAAATCGAATGATGGGGCCAACCCATCGTGTGATACCAAATCATTGGCGTCAATCCCATATCTCAAAGTGGGGCCAACCCACGGTGGTACTAAGCCACAGGGACGAGACGCTATGAGGTGCCAAACCTCTGGAGGTACCAAACCTCTGGTGACCGTAGTCACAATGTGTTACCAAAACACTGGTGTCCGTTGACACGAATATCACTGCCCCCTCCTCTCATCAACCCAACATCAAACAATTATATACCTTTACAGAATCATGCTAAAAGGTTTATTTAACAACATTCATAGATTTATCATTGCCATATATCAAATATTGCACATACCAAATGTGTCATGCTTCCCAAAAGCATCATATAGTAATCTCATAGCAACAAAGACTTACCCGAATCCTTGTCCATACCATGTTGGTATTATTTCCAAATCTACACAAACCGATTAAGCATAAAATAACACTTAGCATATTAATATGTTATAAGGTGTGTATGTACACACCTGATACTAACGAGAGTCCTAAATCCCGAATAGACAATCCGGCCACACAAGTTTTCCTTGCCCCTATCTTCGGCCAAACACTAGGTTAGTGCCATGGCCTATTCGGCCAAACCAAAAATAATTGAGAAGGGTTCCTTGTGAACCCGAAACCTTACCCAAATGCCTTCGAAAACTAGCCAACACACTCCTAAATGTGAATCGGCCTCACTTCCCTACAATCAACCATCATCATTGAGGTTATTAGCCTTCGGTTTTCGATTACTTAAAAGAATAATCCTTTAAAATAAACCCTTACCACCTTTCCAAAATCGATTGATCAAAGATGATGGATTCAAATGCTCGCTTCCAAATCCAGAAGGCCCTAAAACAAATCGGATTAGCACCCTTGCTACAAGTGCCAAAATTGGCCCTTTTACTCCTTTAGAAGTTGACAAGAACAAAAGAAACAAAGAAGAAAATATTCGGCCTTGGACACTCACCTTAAAAACCGATTGGAGAAGAAAAATAGAAGAGGCACCTTTGCTTGAGATTCGGGCAATACTAGCCCAAAAGGAAGAAAAGAATTCGGCACACCCAAAGAAGTATATTCGGTTGTAGTGGAAGAAAGAAAATAATAGAAAAGGGAATAGAGTTTCGGCAAAGAAGAGAGTATAGGAGATTTTTGGTGTTTAAGCAAAACAAATAGGAGAACAAGATGTTGATGAAGGTTTCGGTTTTGAAAGAATGAAATGGAGAAAATAGAAAATGAGCAAAAATGACCAAAAGGTCAAAAGAGTTAGGCTTACCAAAAGATAAATTCGGCCAAAAAGAAAAAGAGGTTGAGAGAGAATTGCAACCTTTGCTCAAAAAAAATGCTAAGAATGGCCAACACAAACTACTAACCTTGCCAAACCACTAGCATATTTGGCCAACCTCCCCCCTTAGCCACATTGCCGTCCACATTCATGCATTAAGGTATAGGATTTCTTTCCAAAACATTTTCCACCCTTCATGCCTTTGTCCCCTCTTAATACCATAAGCTCAAGAATCTTATCCCTTATTCCATGCTTTCCTTAAATATAAATTCAACTTACCAAAAGATGAAGGTCCAACCTATCATAATCATAGGTTGACCAGCCATTAATGCTAACATACAAAAATAAACTTTTAAAATGTTAAACATACTACTCGAACCTCTAACCTCAAGCTATAAGTTCAAACACCATAACCACTTTACCATTAACTCCTCATATGCTTTAATTAACACTTAAATTAACTTAAGTGCTAAGCTCACTTAATCCACTTCATTAAATAAACCATACTAAAAATTATCCTACTAGACTGAGCTTACTCAAGACCCCTAATTAAGTCTTATTACACCACGAATAATAATACAGCAATTCAAACACAAGAAAAATAATTCAATCACAAATAACCCCTATTTTAGGATGTTACACCGATAGTGTGATAGAGATGCTGACGATCCCCGGATCCGAGCTAGCTTTGCTGACACTGTAAAACAGAGAAACATTTCACACGGTAAGCTTTCAAAATCTTAGTAAGTTCGTAACATAATACAATTAACCCAATGAATCAATTCAATGTACCCATTAAATCATCACAAAGATAATTTACCAATGTTACACAAATTTAACTACATCCAATACTCACATAGCATTCCATTCATCTACCTTCAATTTCATCAACCACATAGGTATCATACATACCTTTGCCAACACATAGTTACTCACCAACCAAGCTACTCAATCACTCGATTTTACATTTCGATCAACCTTCGCTATTCTCTTGCTTTATCCGCACACTTAGTTCCACTTTGTAGACAAAACATAATTCTCATCGGACTCTTAGTGCCAATACGTTAAATTGAGCTTATATTGATATTGCACACACTGTGCCAATTCAATAAGCCAAAGCTTCTATCATCTCGCACACACAGTGCCAATCATCTCTATCCCGTTACTAATTTTGCACACTTAGTGCCCTCTAATTCAATTCAGCACATAGCATTTCTAATCTCATAGTTATATAGATATTCATTCAATTCACATCACATAGAACATAAATTAACAACTTGTACTATATCCGAACTTACCTCGGACGTCGAAATATCGAAACAGTCGATTAATCGAGCACTTTATCTTTGCCTCGATCTCGATACGAACCTCTCTTTTCTTGGTCTATACACATTCAAATTCAATCCATTCAATCACCAATTTATTCAATTTAGTCCACACACACTAATTTAGGGCATTTTACAAAATAGCCCTCATATTTTTACATTTTGAGACTTTAGTCCCTATTTCATAAAATCATCAAATACACATAATTTCTTTCCACCCATGCCTAGCCGAATTCTTCTAATGTCCATACAAATCCACACATTTCATTTATTTCACATTTTAGTCCCTTAATTTACACTTTTCTCAATTTTGCCCAAAATACACAAATTTATCAAAACTCTAAAGACAAACTATCTTAATCAAACACATATCTTTCATTTTCCTTAATCAAACATTTAAGAACTCACATGTTCATCAATGGCATATTTCAAAAACATCATCAACTTATAAAATTAAGACATGGGTTAGCTAGAGCACAAAGCAACGATTACAGAAACGTAGAAATTATCCAAAACCGAAGTCAAACTTACCTCAATTTATGCTTCAAGCTAGCCGAATACTTTAAAGTTTCTAGCCCTATTCTTTCTTTCTAATTTCGGTGAATCAAAGAAGAAGATGATGGCCATTTCATGTTTTTAGTCTATTAATTAAACATTATTATCAAAGTACAAAACTAACCTTTAATAGTAAATACATAAAACATAACATATAAGGTCATTTTTGACCATATCCATCCACTTACTAGCAAAGTGGTTTAATTGCCTCATAAGGCCTTCACATTATAAAGACAACAACAATTAATCACAATAAGCACACATCATTTTACACTTTATACGATTAAGTCATTTTTCATAATTCAACACATAGTCGATAAAATTACCACACAAAATTTTCACACGGGCTATATCACACATACACCAAAATAATATTAAAATATTAGTCCGACCTCGAATTTATGGTCTCGTAACCACTGTTTCGGCTAGGGTCTAAACCGGGCTGTTACAACTCTCCCCCCTTAGGGATTTTCGTCCCTAAAAATCTTACCAATGAATATGTGTGGATATTGCTCTCTCATAACATTGTCAGGCTCCCACGTAGCCTCTTCTACTCCATGTTTTTGCCACAACACCTTCACTAAAAAAATTTCTTATTTCTCAACTCTTTGATCTCTCGTGCCAAAATTCGGATCAGTTCTTCACTATACGACAAGTTTGACTGAATCTTAACCTCAGTAGGAGCAATCACATGAGACGGGTCAGATCGGTACCATTGAAGCATCGATACATGAAACACGTTATGAATCTTTTCTAACTTAGATGGCAACAACAACCTATAAGCAATCGGTCCAACTCGTTCAATGATCTCATACGTTCCGATGAATCTCGGACTCAACTTGCCTTTTCAGCCAAATTGAAGTATTTTCTTCCACGGAGACACTTTCAGAAACACTTTGTCACCAATCTCAAATTCAATGTCCTTCCGTTTCAAGTCTGCATAAGACTTCTGACGATTTGAGGCCGCTTTCAAACTGTCACTTTCACTTTCACTTTCTGTTCAGTTTCTTTAATAAGATCAACCCCGTGAATCTTATTCTCACTCAGGTCAGTCCAATACAATGGGGTTCGGCATTTCCAACCGTAAAGAGCCTCATATGGTGCCATTTTAAGACTAGATTGAAAACTATTATTATATGAAAATTCAATCAACGACAAATGCTTTTACCACAAACTTTCAAATTCAAGCACACAACACCTCAACATATCTTCGAGAACCTGAATGATCCGCTCAGACTGACCATCCGTTTGTGGACGAAATGCAATACTGAAATAAAATTTTGTGTCTAACACATCTTGCAATTTCTTCCAAAATCGTGAGGTAAATCTCAGATCTCTATCAAACACAATAGATAGTGGCACCCCGTGCAATCTCACAATCTCGACAATATACAATTCAGCCAATCTATTGAGTGAATAATTTGTTCACCGGAACGAAACGAGCTAATTTCGTCAATCTGTCAACTATTACCCAGGTTGCATCTTTCTTTCCTGGAGATAAAGGCAACCCCAACACAAAGTCCATCGAAATTCTCTCCCATTTCCACTTAGGAATCTTCATAGGCTGTAACAAACCGGACGGAACCTGATGTTCAGCCTTAACTTGCTGACAAATTAAACATTTCGACACAAAATCAGAAATGTCCCGTTTCATACCATGCCACCAATAAAACTGTTTTAGATCATTATACATTTTTGTACTCCTTGGGTGAACAGTCAAACGACTATTGTGAGCTTCATTCAAAATCATCTGAATCAACTCTGAATTTCTTGGAACACAAATCCGATCTCTAAATCTCAGAAAATCATCATTATCAACTCGAAATTCTGAATCAACATTCAATTCACACTGAGTTCGTTTAGCCATCATTTGAATACCAGTTTTCTGGGCATCACAAATCTGACATACAAACATCGGCTTTACTTTCAACTCGGCCAAAACTGCACTATCATCACACAAATCTTTCTGAGCATTCATTGCTCGCAAAGCACATATAGACTTTCGGCTCAAAGCATTAGCTACTACATTAGCTTTACCCGGATGATAATCAATCACAAGTTCATAATCTTTCAACAACTCTAACCATCTTCTCTGTCATAAATTCAATTCTTTCAGAGTCATCAAGTATTTCAAACTCTTGTGATCTAAAAAAATATGACATTCCTCACCAAATAAGTAGTGATGCCATATCTTCAATGCAAACACAATCGCTGCCAATTCAATGTCTTACATTGGATAGTTCTTTTCATGCAGCTTTAACTGCCTCAAAGCATAAGCAATGACTTTACCTTCTTGCATCAGCACACAGCCCAAACCATTCAATGATGCATCACTATAAACTATGAATTCTTTGCCCGATTCACGCTGACCTAACACTGATGCCTCTGTCAACAACGCTTTCAACTGATCGAAACTCTACTGGCACTTTTCTGACCATTCAAATTTAACATATTTCTGTAGCAACTTCGTCAACTGAGTCGCAATCATCAAGAAGTCTTTCACAAACTGTCTATAATATCCTGCTAGTCCCAGAAAACTATGGACTTCAGACACATTTCTCGGAGGCTTCCATTCTAAAATAGCAGAGATTTTACTCGGATCAACTCATATTCCCGCAGCTGATACAATATGCCCTAGAAATCCAACCTCACGCAACCAAAACTTATATTTGCTAAACTTAGCATAAAATTGTTTCTCACGTAGAGTCTGTAGCACAATTTTCAAATGTTCAGCATGTTGCGTCTCATCACAGGAACAAATCAAAATATCATCAATGAACACCACAACAAAGCAATCCAAATACGGTCTGAATATCCGATTCATCAGATCCATAAACACTGCAGGAGCATTTGTTAATCTGAAAGGCATCACTAAGAATTCAAAATGTCTGTACCTCATTCTGAAAGCAGTTTTCGGCACATTAGATTCTTTAACTTTCAATTGATAGTAGCCCGATCTCAAATCTATCTTAGAAAACACTGTAGCTCCTTTCAGTCGATCAAACAAATCATCAATACGTGACAATGGATACTTATTCTTTATTGTCACTTTATTCAATTGTCGATAGTTGATACACATCCTCAAAGTGCCATCTTTCTTTTTCACAAACAGTACAGAAACACCCCAGGGTGAAAAACGCGGTCGTGCAAATCCTCTATCTGTCAACTCTTGCAACTGTGACTTCAACTCTTTCAATTTGGTAAGTGCCATTCTATATGGAGCTATCGAGATAGGAGTCATTCCCGAAACTAATTCAATATCGAATTCCACTTCTCTGATTGGAGGTAATCCCGGTAACTCTTCAGGAAACACATCTGGAAACTCACTAAACACAGGCACAGATTCAACATTCTTTTCTGACACTTTTGTATCAATCACATATGCCAAATAGGTTTCGCAACCCTTTCTTACATAATTCAAAGCCTTCATCGCAGATACAACAGCTGGTAACCCTTTCAAATCACGGGATTCAGTTCGAACTATCTCACCATTCTGACTTCTCAAATCAATACTCTTTCTTTTACAATTCACAATGGCATTATGCAGAGTGAGCCAATCCATACCCAAAATTATATCAAACTCATCGAACGGTAGCAACATCAAATTAGTCAGAAAACAAACATCCCGAAACATTAACGGACAGTTCTTGCACACTTTATCCACCAAGACACACTTGCCTAAGGGGTTCGATACTCTAATTACAAACTCAATAGACTCAACAGGTAGAGTCTTACTTGATACAAGATTCACACATACAAACGAATGAGTAGATCCTGGATCTATTAATGCAATCACAACAGTATCAAATAGAGTAAATGTACCAGTAATGACATCTGGCGATGACGCTTCCTCTTGCGCATGTATAGCACAGGCTCGGGCATGTGCTCTCACCTCCGATCTCACAGCTGTATCGGTAGTCCTTCTTTGACTTCCACTCACATTCTTGGTGTTTCTGGGTGGTCTACCCCTTGTCATCACATTGCTCGATCTCACGTTCTGAACATTCTCTTCTTCAGCTAACTTTGGACAATCTTTAATGAAGTGATCCCATGATCCACTGTAACACCCCTCACCTAGGTCCGTCGCCGGAACAGGGTACGAGGCATTACCGGACATGATTCATACTACTGTACAAAATTTAAAATATAAAATCCATATAAATTTAAAACTTTTTCCATAGATAGTCGTCAATACCCATAAGCAAAATAATCATTCTTTATTACGAATAACAAAACAATTAAGCCTTCTATACATGCCATAATTCCCAAAATATTGTTTTCAAAATACCAAAAGAAGGCTAATAGTGTGGATGGATCTCCGACGATCACCGAATCTCGAGCTAGCTTGATGACACTATAGAACAAGGAAAAGAAAAGAGAGTAAGCATATAGCTTAGTAAGTAAGTATATAAATAATAAATAATGGATTTAATATGTTTACAAGATAACACAATCATATCTACATTCAAAGTCACTATTAATTCAAATTCGGAGCAAGCTGTCTATTCGAGTCACAGTCACTAAATTATTTTTATCTGGAGCTACAAAACTCCAAATTAAGATCCGTAAATTTTCCCTGAAACTAGAGTCACATATCGTTTTACCATAAAATATTCAGAATTTTTGGTTTAGTAAATTAGTACAGTTTATTCTTCAAAGTCTCCCCTATTCTGCTGTCTAACAATTCCGACCATTCTTTGCTAAAATTTAATTATCTTTTTGTACAGAATTCAAATGATGTTCTAGTTTGCTTCTTCTAAAAATAGACTCAATAAGGAATCTAATCATATAAATTATGTCCCAATATTAGTTTTGTACAATTTTCAATGATTTTTCCAAGTCAGAACAGGGGATCTCGAAATCACTCTGAACCAGTCTCACAAAAATCTAAATATCTCAAAATATACCAATCATTTGCTTTCTCTGTTTCTTTTATATAAAAATAGACTCAATAAGTTTTAAATAAATGTCTCATAAAACTTATAATTAAATTTCTACCATTTTTGGTGATTTTTCAAATTCACCTCACTGCTGCTGTCCAAAACAGTTTTATTGTAAAATTTTGCTTTCTCTCACTTTAGTTGTATTCATTACTTACCTATAACAATCATTCAAATTTCCAATCACATATTGAGCATATGGCACATACATTATACATACATATACATATACTTATCACTACAACATCTCACATAATTTCATTTAGTCAGTTTTCCCGTTGAACGCTTCGGAATAATAACGAATATGCGGTGGTTTCGCGCACAGCGCACCTTTGAAATCGAAGCTCTCTTGTACACATAGTGGCCTTCACCCAGTACCACTCATGTGACCTAGCTTGATTGTACTCATAATTCTGGCTCTCTCGTACATATGGTGGCCTTCACTTAGCACCACTCATATGACCTAGCCTTCGCGTAGCTCTCTTGTACACATAGTGGCTCACACCATATACCACACATGTGACCTAGCTACATATAGCTTTCTTGTACACATGGCGTACTCTCGGTAGTACACATGTGACCTAGCTACGTATACAAAATCTCTTGTAGCTCTCTTGTGCACATAGTGGCCTACACTTAGTACCACTCATGTGACCTAGCTACATGCCAATTACATCTTTCGATTCCGAAGGTTCAAACGGGAAATAACTCACTTTTTAACACTTTATTTCATTCTTTCAATAGTCAATTATGATCCAAAAATCAGATACAATACATTAAACATGCTGAAATATAAAACATCAGTAAAAATAATGAATTATTTACATACTACTAACCTCGGTGCAAAATATGGCGAAATTTGCAATTTAGTCCTTAACTTTTCCTTTCCCTCGTTCAAGATCGATTCCACGTTCTTCTCGATCTTTAATAACACATTTAGCTTATTTAATATTTACAATATTTAATTCAATCCAAAAATCACATTATGGCAAAATTACGTTTTTGCCCCCTAGCTTTCACAAAATTACAATTTTGCCCCTAAGCTCGAAAATTAAACTTCATCCTATTTTCTTATATTTTAGGACATACTGAACATTTTTCCCTTTTATGGCAACATCAAATTCTCACTCTAACATGTACTTATGAACATTAGATATTTTTACCGATTATGTCATTTTACTCGTTTTTATGTAAAACCGCTTAGCAAAAGTTGTTTAACATAATTTCAGCCTTCATATTCTATTATAAAACATCAAAATAAATACATTTCACCTATGGGTATTTTTCCAAATATGAACCCTAAGTTAAATTATTGCTAGAATAAGCTAAACCAAGTTACCGGAATTCCAAAAACGTAAAGAACATGAAAAACGGGGCTTGGATTGACTTACTATGGAGCTTGGAAGCTTGGAAACCCTAGCTATGGAGTCCCCCCTTGAAGTTTCATCCTAAGGAAGAAGATGAGCATATTTTTCCATCTTTTTCCCTTTTAATTTCTTTTTATTACCAAATGACTAAATTACCCTTCATTAAAAACTTTGGTTCTTTCTACCTATATTTGTCCATTTTTGTCCATGAAAGCCTAATGGTATAATTACCATTTAAGGACCTCTACTTCAATTATGCTCTTCAATTAAATCCTTTAGTATCTAGAACTCTCATTTATCAACTTTTACAATTTAACCCTAATGAGCAAATTAGACAAGAATTTCATAAAATTTTCTATCAATACTCTAACACATGCATCCAATCAATTAGTAAATCATAAAAATAAATCAAAATAAAGTTTTCTATCTCGGATTTGTGGTTTCACAACCACCGTTCCTTTTAGGCCCTATTTCGGGATGTTACATTTCTCCCCCCTTTAGGGATTTTCGTCCCCGAAAATCTTACCTGTGAAGAGGTTTGGGTACTGTTTTCGCATAGCCTCTTCGGGCTCCCATGTAGCCTCGTCTACCCCATGCCTATTCCATAATACTTTCACAAGTGTGATACTTGTGTTCCTTAGTTGCTTGACCTCTCGAGCTAAAATCTTAACTGGTTCCTCTTCGTAAGTCATATCTGGCTGAATCTCAACCTCCGTCTAAGGAATCACATGTGACGGATCAGATCGGTAATGACTAACATGGATACATGGAACACATTATGAATCTTCTCTAACTCAGTTGGCAAAGCTAACCGATATGCTAATGGCCTAACTCTCTCTGTAACCTCAAATGGCCCAATAAATCGTGGACTTAGTTTGCCTTTCTTGCCAAATCTGAGAACTTTCTTCCACCGGGATACTTTCAAAAACACTTTGTCACCAACTTGATACTCAATCTCTTTTCTCTTCAAATCTGCATATGACTTCTGTCTATCTGAAGCTACTTTCAAGCAATCTCTGATGACTTTTACTTTCTCTTCTGTTTCTTTAACTAAATCGACCCCATGAATGTGATTTTCCTTAAGCTCTGTCCAATATAAAGGTGTACGACAGTTGCGTCCATACAAAGCCTCATAAGGTGCCATCTTCAAACTCAACTGATAACTATTATTGTAAGCAAACTCTAATAATGGTAAATACTTTTCCCAACTGCCTTGAAATTCTAATACACAGCATCTAAGCATATCCTCAAGCACCTGAATTACTCTCTCTGACTGACCATTAGCCTGAGGATGAAAAGCTGTACTAAAACTCAACTTTGTGCCCAAAGCTTCCTGTAACTTCTTCCAAAATCGTGAAGTAAATCTCGGATCTCTGTCTGAAATGATTGATAATGGTACCCCATGTAGTCTATGTAAGAGTATGCCCAAAGATCAATCATGAGATGGTTGTAATAACATACTTAATTTACCATGTTTATTAATATAAAGCGTTGTCATTATTATTTCAGTTTTTCTTTCTGTGTGTATAAATAAACTGTTTTATAATAATGTCCTGAGAATAATATGATTATTCGTAAAAGATCCTTAGTCGAGTATTATTGTTGACTAGGACAACAATAATGCATTAAGACTAACATGTAGTTGATTGATGATAAAGAGTTGTCATTGATATGGAGTGTCAAAATCAATGCATGAATATGTGTGTTAGAGAACAACATATTGGATTGACCCGCTATGAGTATGTTTCTTGGATTATTATGTAATTGTTCACAACATTACTCATAGTGATTAATATGTACATGATCCTCAGACTTGAGATCATTATTATCCCAGCATCGTGAGTTGTATATTTTGATACAGTCAAACGTACACCGTAACAGGTTGTTCTATAAAGGCTGATGTTGGATATACCACAATCTATGTAGAAGGATATGGTTGATCAATAAATGATAAGTCCCTCCTACATAATAGGAGTAATATCTTAGGCCACTTGATTGAGTGAGACTAGAAATGCATGGCCATGCTCAGATAAGTTGATATGAGATGTCATACTAATTTGTATATCATAGTCTACTCAAGATATCAAGAAACATGGGATGGACTATGCAAGTGTGACTATCCCATGACTTGTATCCGTTCCAGAGATAAAGGACTTAAGGATTAATGCATGAAAGGTTAATCATGAAGGTTATGTCGAATCAGACTTCTTGTAACTTAGGTAGCAATGATGCATTGCTGGATGCCACTCATTGTCTCTGACAATAGAATCGTTCTAGTATTACTGCTAACGTTGCAAGAACCTACAGGGTCACACCCTATGGTTGAAATGAACGGAATAAAATATAGTTGGTATTGTGTTTGGTTGTCACATGAATTAAATTAATTAAATAATTAATTTAATTGGGCAATCAAATATTGAACATATTATATGTACAAGGATGTTGTACACATAATGATAACATAATTTTATTAATATATGAATTTGATTCATATATAAATTTAAATAAATATAGTTTACCGAAATCCTTATTATAATTAATGTAATTATAATTTTCAGATATAATTAATGTAATTATAATTTTCAGTTAAAAACTTTATTATATTTATTTAATCTTGTAATACATTCAAGAGATACCAATTATAAAGGGCCCAATTAAGAGGATACCTATTATAAAAGGCCCAATGAGAAAGGCACCCATTATAAAAGGTACTAAAAGGAGACAAAGCTGAACAAGAAAACCCTAAGTGATTGCTTGTTAGGTCTAGCAGCCGTCAAGCAAATAAACCTCCAAAATAGTTTTGGAGATTTCTTCCGTTCATAGTCAAACCGGGTGGATCACGTAGAGGCCGACATCAGAAAAGGTTGTGGCTTGATTCGACAGTAGATCAAAACTCTTGTTGCCAAGGCGTCGCTGTCTACTCAGATCAAAGTTTTGGTAATTTCGAAACCTTTATTTCACCCCGATTCGTTCCTCACACATGGATTCATGATTTGGATCGCCGGATCTAATTTTATTCTGCTGCGCCATGGGGTTCCGGCGTTCCAATAGTCTATCTCTGAGATTTATAATTCAGCAAACTTATCCAGTGAATAATCCATACGAACTGGGATAAAATGAGCCGACTTCGTTAGCTTATCAATTACAACCCATACTGCATCTTTCTTTCTCGGTGTCAACGGCAGTCCTATAACAATATCCATAGTAACTCGGTCCCATTTCCACTCAGGGACTAACACAGGCTGCAATAAACCTGAAGGTACCTGATGTTCAGCTTTTACTTGCTGACAGATCAAGCATCTAGAAACAAACTCTGAAATATCTCTTTTCATTCCTACCCACCAATACATTTTCTTCAAATCATTATACATCTTTGTACTACCTGGGTGAATAGAAAAAGAACTATTATGTGCTTCCTGTAGGATCTTCTGAATAAGCTCGTCGTTCTTCGGTACACATACTCTGTCTCTGAACAACAAACAACCATTAGAACCGATCTAAAAATTAGGCTCTACACCTGACTCACACTGAGCTCTTTTAACTTGCAACTCACTGTCATTTTTCTGAGCTTCATGGATTTCTTCAAGAAACATCGGTTTAGCTCTCAACTCAGCTATAATGAAACCGTCATCTGATAAAGCCAAGTTAGTATTCAAAGCTCTCAATGCAAATAAAAATTTTCTACTCAAGGCATCAGCAACAACATTTGCTTTACCCGGATGGTAATCGATCACTAACTCATAATCTTTAATCAACTCTAACCATCTTCTTTGCCTCAGGTTCAAGTCTTTCTGAGTCATCAAGTATTTCAAGCTTTTATGATCAGTGAATATTCGGCACTTCTCGCCATACAAGTGATGTCTCCAAATTTTCAGAGCAAATACAATAGCAGCTAGCTCTAAATCATACGTCGGATAATTTTTCTCATGTGGTTTTAGCTGTCTAGAGGCATAAGCAATTACTTTACCTTACTGCATAAGTACACAACCCAATCCATTCAAGGATGCATCACTGTAGACCACAAACTCTTTACCTGGTTCTAGTTGTACTAAGACAGGAGCTTCAGTCAACAATGCCTTTAACTTGTCAAAACTCTGCTGACATTTCTCAGTCCATTCAAATTTGACATCTTTTTGTAGCAATCTCGTCAATGGGGTAGCTATTATGGAAAATCCCTCTACAAATCGTCTATAATAACCAGCTAATCCTAGAAAACTTCTAACCTCAGTTACATTCCTCGGAGGCTTCCACTCAACAATGGCTGAGATCTTGCTCGGGTCAACTCTAATGCCTTCACCTGAGACGATGTGTCCCAGGAATCCAACTTCTCGAAGCCAGAACTCACTTTTACTAAATTTGGCGTACAACTGGTTATCCAACTTCTTGAAGCCAGAACTCACTTTTACTAAATTTGGCGTACAACTGGTTATCTCTCAAAGTTTGTAAGACAGTTCTCAAATGCTCTGCATGCTCAGTCTCATCATGAGAATAAATTAAGATATCATCAATAAACACGACTACAACCTTATCCAAGTAAGGCCTGAATATTCGATTCATTAAGTCCATGAAAATGGCAGGAGCATTAGTCAAGCCAAATGGCATCACAAGGAACTCATAATGACTGTACCTAGTCCGGAAGGCAGTCTTCGGAACATCTGGCTCTTTAACTCGCAACTGGTAGTATCCGGATCTCAAATCTATCTTAGAGAACACAGTGGCTCCCTTCAATTGATCAAATAAATCATCAATTCTAGGCAGTGGATACCTGTTCTTTATTGTTACCTTGTTAAGTTGCCGATAGTCTATCACAATCTCATCGAACCGTCTTTCTTTTTCACAAATAGGACTGGTGCACCCCAGGGTGAATAACTAGGTCTTGCAAAGCCTTTATCAGTTAATTCCTGCAGCTGAGCTTTCAATTCTTTCAATTCCAATGGGGCCATTCTATATGGAGCAATAGAGATGGGTGTGGTACATGGAATCAACTCAATACCAAACTCCACTTCTCTAATAGGAGGCAAACCTGGTAATTCTTCCGGAAACACATCTGGATACTCGTATAGTACTGGCACTGACTCAATTTTCAGCTCTAAATCTTTAGTGTTTAACACAAAAGCAAGATAAGCTTCATACCTTTTTCTCAAACATTTCTGAGCAGACATAATAGAAATCATAGCAAATGAACTATCTGACTCATCTGAGTTAACCCGAAAGATTTCACCAGTTTCACATTTTAGCTCGATAAATTTCTTCCCACAATTCACTATCACATCATGTGCAGTCAGCCAATCCATACCAAGAATCTCATCAAACTCGTCAAATGGCAATAGCATGAGGTCGGCCGGGAAACAATGACCTCTAATCATTAAAGGGCAATTTCTACATACTTTATCTACTACTAACACATGCTTGCCTAATGGATTTGACACTTAATCACAAATTCTGTAGATTCTATAGGCATACTTATACTAGGCATCAATTTCAAGCAAACATAGGAATGGGTCGAACTCGGATCAATCAAAGCAAAAACATTAATATCATGTAGAGAAAATGTACCCGTAATTACATCGGGGGAGGATGCCTCTTCACGAGCTCGGATGGCATATGTCCTAGAAGGTGTTCTAGCTTCTGATCTCGTGGCTGGGTCTTTCATCACACTTTTACTGCTAGCTCCACTTCCAGTTTTTCTCGAAGGTCTACCTCTATTAGCAGTGTTAGTCTGTCTAGCACTGTGAAATTTCTCTTCCTTAGCTCCCTCCGGACAATTTTTAATAAAATGCTCGCGAGAACCACACCTGAAGCAAGCTCGACTAGTTCCCCAACACTCACCAAAATGTTGCCTTCCACAATGCTGACACTCGGGTTTACTAGACTTCACATTGCCCACACTTGCCACTGAAGTAGCTTGAGTTTTAGGACCCGAATATGATCTCCCACGGTCTCGGTGCGAATGTCCCGCTGAAACAGTAAATTGAGGATTCATCTCTTTGAACTTCTTTGATTGAGATTGGGATGACTTGCTCATCAATCTTTTTCTTGTATCCCGGGCCTCGATAGCAGCTTTCCTTCTTTCTTTGTTTAATTCCTCAGCTTTAAGGGCTCGGTCGACCAATACCAAAAATTCTTTCAGCTCAAGAATTCCCACAAACATTTTAATGTCCTCATTAAGCCCATCTTCGAATCTCTTGCACATAATAGCCTGGGTGGACACACACTCCTGGGCATACTTACTAAGTCTAACAAATTCGCGCTCATACTCTACCACCGACATCTTGCCCTACTTCAATTCAAGGAACTCCTTCCATTTCTGATCAATAAATCGTTGACTTATATATTTCTTTCTAAATTCTTCCTGGAAGAAATCCCAAGTGATCCTTTCTTTTGGCACCACTGCTACTAAAGTTTTCCACCAATGATAGGCTGAATCTCTCAGAAGTGATACAGCACATTTTAAACACTCCTCTGGTGTACACGAGAGCTCATCAAATACACGGATAGAGTTTTCAAGCCAAAACTCCGCTTTCTCAGGATCATCATCAATATTTGCTCTAAACTCTTCTGCTCCTTGCTTTCTAATTTTATCGACTGGAGGCTTGTTCATTCTTACCAAATCCATGCCCTGGGGAGCTACGGGAACCGTCTGAGGTATGGGAGGGGGTGGAGGAGGTTGAGCATTCGGATTTGCTTGAATAAACTCAGTATACCAGTTACTCATCATTTGGAGGAAGGCTTCCCGAGCCCCATCTCCTTGTCCACGTATTTCAGATCTATTTTCAACTAGCGCGGTCCCTTGCGCGGAAGTCGGCGCGTTACATTCAGCATCGTCAGCAGTAGCTTGGTCGGGATCCATTTACTATAAAAAAAATTTAAATTGTCAGGAGTCATCACACTATCACAATATATTTATGGCATGTATAGCTAGACTTTTACACACGCTATGTTAGTTCGAGAACCGACTAAACCATAGCTCTGATACCACTAAATGTAACACCCCTCACCAAGGTCCGTCGCCGGAACAGGGTACGAGGCATTACCGGACATGATTCATACTACTGTACAAAATTTAAAATATAAAATCCGTATAAATTTAAAACTTTTTCCATAGATAGTCGTCAATACCCATAAGAAAAATAATCATTCGTTATTACAAATAACAAAACAATTAAGCCTTCTATACATGCCATAATTCCCAAAATATTGTTTTCAAAATACCAAAAGAAGGTTGATAGTGTGGATGGATCTCCGATGATCACCGAATCTCGAGTTAGCTTGATGACACTATAGAATAAGGAAAAGAAAAGAGAGTAAGCATATAGCTTAGTAAGTAAGTATAGAAATAATAAATAATGGATTTAATATGTTTACAAGATAACACAATCATATCTACATTCAAAGTCACTATTAATTCAAATTCAGAGCAAGCTGTCTATTCGAGTCACAGTCACTAAATTATTTTTATCTGGAGCAAAGAAACTCCAAATTAAGATCCGTAAATTTTCCCTGAAACTAAAGTCACATATATTTTTACCATAAAATTTTAAGAATTTTTGTTTTAGTCAATTAGTACAGTTTATTCTTCAAAGTCTCCCCTGTTTTGCTGTCTGACAATTCCAACCATTCTTTGGTAAAATTTAATTATCTTTTTGTACAGAATTCAAATGATGTTCTAGTTTGCTTCTTCTAAAAATAGACTCAATAAGGAATCTAATCATATAAATTATGTCCCAATATTAGTTTCGTACAAGTTTCAATGATTTTTCCAAGTCAGAATAGGGGATCTCGAAATCACTCTGAACCAGTCTCATAAAAATCTAAATATCTCAAAATATACCAATCCTTTGCTTTCTCTGTTTCTTTTATATAAAAATAGACTCAATAATCTTTAAATAAATGTCTCATAAAACTTATAATTAAATTTCTACCATTTTTTGTGATTTTTCAAATTCACCTCACTGCTGCTGTCCGAAACAGTTTTATTGTAAAATTTTGCTTTCTCTCACTTTAGTTGTATTCATTACTTACCTATAACAATCATTCAAATTTCCAATCACATATTGAGCATATTGCTCATACATTATACATACATATACATATACTTATCACTACAACATCTCACATAATTTCATTTAGTCAGTTTTCCCGTTGAACGCTTCTGAATAATAACGAATATGCGGTGGTTTCGCGCACAGCGCACCTTTGAAATCGAAGCTCTCTTGTACACATAGTGGCCTTCACCCAGTACCACTCATGTGACCTAGCTCGATTGTACTTATAATTCTGGCTCTCTTGTACATATGGTGGCCTTCACTTAGCACCACTCATATGACCTAGCCTTCGCGTAGCTCTCTTGTACACATAGTGGCTCACACCATATACCACACATGTGACCTAGCTACATATAGCTTTCTTGTACACATGGCGTACTCTCGGTAGTACACATGTGACCTAGCTACGTATACAAAATCTCTTGTAGCTCTCTTGTGCACATAGTGGCCTACACTTAGTACCACTCATGTGACCTAGCTACATGCCAATTACATCTTTCGATTCCGAAGGTTCAAACGGGAAATAACTCACTTTTTAACACTTTATTTCATTCTTTCAATAGTCAATTATGATCCAAAAATCAGATACAATACATTAAACATGCTGAAATATAAAACATCAGTAAAAATAATGAATTATTTACATACTACTAACCTCGGTGCAAAATATGGCGAAATTTGCAATTTAGTCCTTAACTTTTCCTTTCCCTCGTTCAAGATCGATTCCACGTTCTTCTCGATCTTTAATAACACATTTAGCTTATTTAATATTTACAGTATTTAATTCAATCCAAAAATCACATTATGGCAAAATTACGTTTTTGCCCCTAGCTTTCACAAAATTACAATTTTTCCCCTAGGCTCGAAAATTAAACTTCATCCTATTTTCTTACATTTTAGGATATGCTGAACATTTTTCCCTTTTATGGAAACATCAAATTCTCACTCTAACATGTACTTATGAACATTAGATATTTTTACCGATTATGTCATTTTACTCGTTTTTACGTAAAATCGCTTAGCAAAAGTTGTTTAACATAACTTCAGCCTTCATATTCTATCATAAGACATCAAAATAAATAAATTTCACCTATGGGTATTTTTCCAAATATGAACCCTAAGTTAAATTATTGCTAGAATAAGCTAAACCAAGTTACCGGGATTCCAAAAACGTAAAGAACATGAAAAACGGGGCTTGGATTGACTTACTACGAGCTTGGATGCTTGGAAACCCTAGCTATGAAGTCCCCCCCTTGAAGTTTCGTCCTAAGGAAGAAGATGAGCATATTTTGCCATCGTTTTCCCTTTTAATTTCTTTTTATTACCAAATGACTAAATTACCCTTCATTAAAAACTTTGGTTCTTTCTACCTATATTTGTCCATTTTTGTCCATGAAAGCCTAATGGTATAATTACCATTTAAGGACCTCTACTTCAATTATGCTCTTCAATTAAATCCTTTAGTATCTAGAACTCTCATTTATCAACTTTTACAATTTAACCCTAATGAGCAAATTAGACAAGAATTTCATAAAATTTTCTATCAATACTCTAACACATGCATCCAATCAATTAGTAAATCATAAAAATTAATCAAAATAAAGTTTTCTATCTTGGATTTGTGGTTTTACAACCACTGTTCCTTTTAGGCCCTATTTCGGGATGTTACATCCACACTTATAACAAGTTCGATTATTATACTTGCCCCAGCATTCTCCCACATGTCGCCTTCCACACTGTCTACACTCAGGCTTGTTGCTTTTGGCACTACTAACATTTGATTCCATTGGAGCTTGAGTTCTTGGACCACCACTTAATCTTACACGATCTCTACTCGTATATCCAAATGAAGCATTTGATCGGTTACTTGCATCTCTGAATCTCTTCGTCGAAGGTTGAGACGACTTACTCATCAATCTTTTTCTTTCATCACGAGCTTCAGATTCAGCTTTCTTCTTTTCTTTACTGAGCTCCTCGGCTTTGCATGCTCTTTCGACTAACACAACAAATTCGTTTATGTCAAGTATCCCAACCAACAACTTAATGTCCTCATTCAACCCTACTATGAAGCGTTTACACATAGTGGCTTCGGTCGAAACACATTCCCGTGCATACTAGCTCAATCTCACAAACCCTCACTCGTACTCAGTAACTGACAAACAACCTTGTTTCAGCTCAAGGAACTCTTTACGTTTCTGATCAATGAATCGTTGACTAAATACTTCTTTCTGAATTCAGTTTGAAAGAAATCCCAGGTGATCCTATCTCTCGGAACCATGGATATTAATGTCTTCCACCAGTTATACGCCATATCTCTCAACAAAGAAACTGCACACTTGATACATTCATCAGGGGTCAATGACATCTCATCGAATACTCGAATTGTATTCTCGAGTCGAAACTCAGCTCGCTCAGCATCATCATCAGCTGTGGCCCTAAACTCTTCAGCCCCATACTTTCGAATCTTATCCACAGGAGGCTTATTCAGTCGGATCAAATCTACAACTTGTGGCACAACAGGTACTTGTGGGGGTGGAGGTTATGGAGCAGCCGGATTCATTCGAATGAACTCTGAAAACCACTCACTCATCATTCGAAAGAAGGCTTGCTTAGCCTCTCCTCCCTCACTACTTTCATTCGGCGTAGATGTGGCCGGCGCTATCCCTTGAGCGGGAGCAGGTGCATTACTCTCAACATCGTCCAACTGCTCGATCGGGATCCATTACTATATGAAAACACATTTATAACTGTCAGAATTAATCACACTCTCACAATTTCATATATGGGATGCATAGCTAGACTCACACACGCTACGTTAGTCCGAGAATCGACTAAACTGTAGCTCTGATACCAATAAAATGTAACTCCCCTAACCCGAAATCATCGCCGAAATAGGGTTAAGAGGCGTTACCAAACAATCAGAACATTTCATATCCATTTCACGACACAAAGTCAATCATCGATCAGACTTATTCAAATACAAGCATATAGTCCCTTATCTAGGTCTTCGAGACCTTAAACATGTGTTGGAAAGAGGTCGGGACTAAACCGAGCACTTATGAAAGTTTTCAAAAATTCAAACATTTTTCAATACTGTTGAGGTCACACACTTGTGCAGTCAGGCTGTGTGCCTCACACGGCTACCAGACACACCCATGTGTCCAAACCGTGTCAAAACAGAGCATACATACTGACTTATCCCCACAGCCACTAGACACGCCCGTGTGCCATGGCCACTAGACACGCCCGTGTGCCATGGCCGTGTGAAATTAGGCTAGCTACTGACTTTTTCACACGGCCACCAGGCACGCCCGTGGGCCTTGGCCTTGTAACTTGCCCAGACACACCTAGAAGTGATCCTTAAACCACACGGCAGAGACACATGCCCGTGTCTCTTGGTCATGTATGCAAAATAGGCCATTTGTAAGGCTAATTTACCACCCACACAAGGGTCAACCCAACAAGCACAATTAAGCATGTTTTCTTACACAATTTGGAAACCAAAAAAATGTCAAATAGTCAACATATCACCCCATCCAATCTCATTTCTAATCATGCTAACTTATAAACCAAATTGTACAACTAGAACTCATACATTACCAAGCATGATTCATCGACAATATCACTAAATCATAATAGCATCAAACCATCACTAAACTTACCATTTATAAGACATTTTCATGACCATCAAAACAGACCGAAACATATTTCACATACGAAATTCACATATGCATAATTCCAACATTTATCTAGCCACATCACATGGCTATTTATACATCTCAAACATGTTTTAAATAACTAGCCTATACATGCCATATTCAAATACACACATCTTCAAAAATACCAAAATAGATTGCCGATAGTGTGATAGAGATGCTGACGATCCCCGAATCTGAGCTAGCTTTGCTGACACTGTAAAAAACAGAGAAACATTTCACACAGTAAGCTTTCAAAAGCTTAGTAAGTTTGTAACATAATATAATTAACTCAATGAATCAATTCAATGTACCCATTAAATCATCACATAGATAATTTACCAATGTTACACAAATTTAACTACATCCAATACTCACATAGCATTCCATTCATCTACTTTCAATTTCATCAACCACATAGGTATCATACATACCTTTGCCAACAAATAGTTACTCACCAACCATGCTACTCAATCACTCGATTTTACATTTCGATCAACCTTCGCTATTCTCTTGCTTTATTCGCACACTTAGTGCCACTTTGTAGACAAAACATAATTCTCATCGTACACTTAGTGCCAATACGTTAAACCGAGCTTATATCGGTATCGCACACACTGTGCCAATTCAATAAGCCAAAGCTTCTATCATCTCGCACACACAGTGCCAATCATCTCTATCCCGTTTCTAATTTCGCACACTTAGTGCCCTCTAATTCAATTCAGCACATAGCATTTCTAATCTCATAGTAATATAGATATTCATTCAATTCACATCACATAGAACATAAATTAACAACTTGTACTATATCCGAACTTATCTCGGACGTCGAAATATCGAAACGGTCGATTAATCGAGCACTTTGTCTTTGCCTCGATCTCGATCCGAACCTTTCCTTTCTTGGTCTATACACATTCAAAGTCAATCCATCCAGTCACCAATTTATTCAGTTTAGTCCACACACACTTATTTAGGGCAATTTACAAAATAGCCCTCACATTTTTACATTTTGACACTTTAGTCCCTATTTCATAGATTCATCAAATACATATAATTTCTTTCCACCCATGCCTAGCCGAATTCTTCTAATGTCCATACAAATCCACACATTTCATTTATTTCACATTTTAGTCCCTCAATTTACACTTTTCTCAATTTTGCCCAAAATACACAAATTCATCAAAACTCCAAAGACAAACTATCTTAATCAAACTCATATCTTTCATTTTCCTCCTTCAAACATTTAAGAACTCACATGTTCATCAATGGCATATTTCAAAAACATCATCAACTTATAAAATTAAGACATGGGTTAGCTAGAGCACAAAGCAACGATTACAGAAACGTAGAAATTATCCAAAACCGAAGTCAAACTTACCTCAATTTATGCTTCAAGCTAGCCGAATACTTTAAAGTTTCTAGCCCTATTCTTTCTTTCTAATTTCGGTGAATCAAAGAAGAAGATGATGGCCATTTCATGTTTTTAGTCTATTAATTAAACATTATTATCAAAGTACAAAACTAACCTTTAATAGTAAATACATAAAACATAACATATAAGGTCATTTTTGACCATATCCATCCACTTACTAGCAAAGTGGTTTAATTGCCTCATAAGGCCTTCACATTATAAAGACAACAACAATTAATCACTTAGCAATCAGCACACAGCATTTTACACTTTATGCGATTAAGTCCTTTTTCATAATTCGACACATAGTCGATAAAATTTCCACACAAAATTTTCACACAGGCTATATCACACATAATACACACCAAAAATAATATTAGAATATTACTCCGACCTCAGATTTGTGGTCTCGAAACCACTGTTCCTGCTAGGGTCTAAATCGGGCTATTACACAAGGGACACACGGCCGTATTGCGTGGCTATGTGTCACACATGGCTAAGACACACACCTATGTGTAGGGCCGTGTGGACAAGAAATAGGCCATTTTCAAGCCAGTTCTTGCACCCAAAACAAGCTTACACATACAAGCCATTTGCACCTATATTCAAGAATTCAAAATGTACTTAAAACATGCATAATGAAACTAGATCATTATGGTATTTGTTCATACAACCAATATGCCACAAAGGCACCTCAAATACATACATTGAACATACCTAAACTTGTGCATATTTAACCCTTTATAAATTTTCTTGTTTCCATACAAAAACATACCACAACTGACACAACCAACCTTACCATATTAGGTTCATGCCATAGCAAATTAACTTTACCATTTGGATCACTTTTCTCATGTATCAAAACCATGTAAATGACACAAAACTAGCCATTACCAAATGGTTCCAACATCCAATATATATACATACCAAAACGTGCCTTAAACAATCACTTTGCTAATATGCCAACACATACCACTTTGACCATAAAACCATGCATCAATTTGATCATATAAACACTAACCATTAGCATCAATGTGCCAAAAGCACACCAACCAGCAAGGCATCAAAATAACATAAGTTTCAAAAATTCAAAGCAACATTTCATGCCAATATCACACACAAGCATACCAATTTGGCCGTTCAAAACATATCATCATGTAACAGCCCGTTTTTAGTCAAATCAGAATAGTGGTTTTAGGACCACAAATCTGATGTAAAAATAATTATTTTATTATTATTTTAATGTTTATAGTATGATATTATGTTGGTGTGAAAATGTTGTTAAGAAATTTTGTCGTTTGTTTTGTTAATTTGAGAAAAAGGACTAAATCGCGTAAAATGCAAATGTGCTGTTCTAATAGCTAAAAGTGCTAAATAGTTATAGAACCTTAAAGTTAAGGTCCTTATGTTGTAAATAGACCATTATAATGGTGATTGGACAATTATGGGCATTAGTTATGAAAATCTTAAGGTTAATTATAAAGGTTAATTAAGTAATTTATAATTTAAAGTTAAAAGAAAAGAAATAAAACAAAACATCATCTTCTCTTCTTCATGTTTCAACTGAAACTAGGGAAAGGAAACAACTTTTTCATCTTTTTCATTCGGCACTTCTATTATCATCAATTAGGTATGTATTTTTGATCCGTTTTTAATTATTTCTATGTTTTTGAGATCATTGCATCTAGTACTAGCTAGCCCAGGGACTATTTTGCAAAACTGTTAAAGATTTTGAATGTTTCCATTGATGAATAAGCATTTACTTTGAAGTTTCTTGATAGATTATGAATGTTGGTTGTGAGATATATAAGTTTTGTTAAGTGATTTTTAGAGAAAATGCAAAATAGGGATTAAATGGAGAAATGAGTAAAGTTAGTGGTTAAAATGTGAAATAAATGAAAAATATGGGCTGCTAGGGGAATAATAGTAATTTGTATAGTATGGGTATAATTAGAATTACATTAATTTTTGATTTCATCCAATAAGGGTTAAATTGTGAAAAATGTGAAACATGTGGGGCAAAAGTGCAAATGTGTTTTAAAGTATGTTTTGGACTAAATTGAATGAATAGATGATTGAATAAGTCAATTTTGAATATATTTAGATCAAGAAAAGCAAAATTCAAATCTAGATCGGGGAAAAACAAAAGTTATTGATTAATTAACTTGATTTGCCGTTTTAACATCTGAGGTAAGTTCGTATGTTAGAATTTCATTTCAAATGTATTTTATATACTTTCATATAGCATGAATTGTGATTATGTTATTACGGACGAGTTCGAAAATGATTCGATGAAGATTCAATAGTTGAAATCCCGATTGAACCTTAGGAATAGTTTAGGATGCTAGTGACATGTCATTAGGTATACTTGAGTTGGCATCGGGCCATGCATATTGGCTGATTTGGCTTCGAGCCATGATATCAGAATTTTAGATAAGTTACCTTGATTTGGCTTCGGGCTATGGTATAAGTACTTATCGAGTGAGACCTTGAGTATCCGACTTCTATTCCGAATGGTTCAACGGGTAAATGAAGGATGTGGTTGAGTATGAGATTGGTACAAGGTGGTACAGGTACGTACAAAAATGAATTGAGTATTGAAAACTATGAAATTAATGAGTTCCTTGGTAAGTTATATGAATGATGGTTAAATAGCTTAAGATTTAATAGAATTGTTGCACATTGTTTTCCATTATATGAATGATTAATGAATGATGATAGTTGCTCATTGTTGACATACGAGCTTACTAAGCTATATAGCTTACTTTGTTGTTTTTCCATGTTTTATAGTGATTTCAAAGCTAGCTCGGATTTGGGGTTCGTCAGAGACTACGTCACACTATCCAACCATCTACTTGGTACTTTTGAGTTGTGTATATATGGTATATGGCATGTATAGGCTTGAGTCATTTTGGTATGTTTGATGAACATGTATTTTGGGTCATTTGAGTTGGCTTATGATAATGAAATTGATGATGTTTATAAATGTGCAAATGGTTTTATTTTGAGTTTGGTAATTGATCTATATTGTGTGGTTGAAGTTGAATTCATAATGATTAATAATTTTAGGTAATTTGGGAAGCTATGTGTTTAAGAATTGATGCTTGAGAATGTGTGTATATAATGGTTTAGTTTATTTAATTGAATATGTGAAATAGGTATGAAATTAGACGGCAAATTGTAGCATATTTTTAAATTGTATTAATGGTAAAGAAAGGGTATGATTTGAACATTGGTTGATGGTATTTGGATGTATATTAGTGCCTTGAATTGGTACCATTTGTGCTTGTGTAGGTATGTGCAAAATGGGTGGCAAAATGGCTTGGTAAAAAGCCTATTTTTTTCCACACGGGCAGAGACACGAGTGTGCGTCTCAGCCGCGTGTGACACACGGTCATGTTACATGGCTGCGTGTCCCTTGGTGTTGAAATTGAAATGAAGTCAGTATGTTCCACACGGTCTCACACACAGGCGTGTGATCGGTCGTGTGGTACAAGTCAGCATACCCCCTAAATGGCACACAGCCTAGCACACGGGTGTGTGACTTGGCCGTGTTGCATAAGTCAGTATACCCTATATTTTTGGCAAGGCTTAACACACGGCCTAGCGCACGGGTGTGTGTGGCCACTTTGAAGGGCACACGGGCTAGACACGTGGGCGTGTGGTTGGCCGTGTGACCCAAGTCAGTATGTACCCCCTATTTTCACACGGCTTGTGACACGGGCGTGTCTGGTGACCGTGTGAGACACATGGCCTGGCGACACGGGAGTGTGTCCCCTATTTGAAGCAAAATTTTCTAAGTTTTACAAAAATTTCCTGAGTTATTAGTTTAGTCCCGAAACATTTCTAATGCATGTTTAAGGCCTCGTAGGCTAGTTTAAGGGACACTATCATTGTTTGTGATTGAATTGTATTTGAAATGATAAATTGTATATGAAATGTGTATTTTAAAGTGTTGTGAGTTCGGTAATGCTCCGTAACCCTATTTCGTCGTTGTATACGAGTGAGGGGTGTTACACATTACTAAACCATTTCAACATTAGCCATCAAGCCTAAAGATGCCAAAATGTCATCAATCATAAACTATATTTACAAGCCAAACATAATGGCCATATCATCAAGCACAAAACACCTATACATGCCATTATAACCATGACTTAAAAACATCAAAATCTACTGACAAATTTGATGGATAGTGTGATGGATCTCCAACTAGCTTCCAACCCGATCGAGGTTCTGATAATCTGTAAAGTAAAGGAAAATAACTACGTAAGCAATGTATGCTTAGTAAGTTCGTATAAACTTCAAGCATCATATTTCATTTCAATAATAAACTTTATAAAAGAAATATAAATCTATGCCAATGCCATAAGATTCATAAATCGATATGATCATCAACCCACAAATGAGAAAGTTCATTAATGTCACATACATTTATTATTCATAATATGATAGGATTTTATGGGACTTAAAAGATAATCATCAACTTTTATATAAGATTATATACTTTTCAATATACTTTCTTTTCATTCTATCCCCAATGCTTATCATAAGCCTAAACAACATTATCAATTCCCGACTTAGTGTATCTATCCATGATATAGGTATATTTATTCATAGCATACGCAAACTTCTTACATATAGTACATCATTCAAACTCATTACTCCTTTTTCATCAAATTTCATTTCAACTATAAATTTACCATTTCATTACCTTTCCTCATCCGTTTCATATGCACAACACACAAGATATACGCATAATATCAACCATAACTACAAACTAGTGCATTTAAACATAGCTCGTTTGGAATCAACTACGTAATCAACCATTGCATAAGAAATTACATACTTTGATTTATTTCACCTTTTCATGGACATAAGCACATTACCAATTGAGTACTTACTGTTTCAATGTATTTCATTAAGATTAAACATAATATAATTCAATCATAAACTTGGCACAAGCCCAAGCACCAACAACAACATATGATAGCGTAACTGAATATAATTCATGTGAACTTAACATAGATAACCATTATACTTGAGCATGATCCAGTTTGATCTGTTATCCTTCATAACATATCATGTTTTCCATTTATCATTATTTCAATAAGTTTCATATACACATGTCTTGGTTCATATTGAACACTTACCATTGTCACAGGCTAGTAATTAAAACATAACTTGGCAATATCATCACATGGTAAGATATGGTATATAAACATAGCATCACTTAAATCATACCTTTCAAATCATGAATATTATTACTTTGATCATTGATAAATCATACCTTTCCATATTTTTCGTAGTGAAGTCAATCGGAACCCTTACTGGAGTTCACACAAGTGTGTTAAACGAAGGTCGAAACCATCTCTTTTCATATTTAATGAATACTATAAAGACGATTGAAACACCGGTACACGTTTCATATTATGCCATTGTCCAACTATGGTCTTACATGTGCACTGTCATGGCCTTGCCATGGTCTTACGCTCATAGTGCCATAACCCGGTTATGTCTTATCATTAGAATGCCATAGCCCAACTATGGTCTTACATATATATATATATACACATTGCCATGGTCAATCCGAGGTCTTATGTTTGAAAAACTGCCATAGCCTCGATATGGTCTTACGTAAACATTGCCATGGTCCAACCATGGTCTTGCGTTTGAAAAACTGCCATAGCCTCACTATGGTCTTACGTAAACATTGCCATGGTCCAACCATTGTCTTGTATATTTTTATGTTGTGCTGCCATAGTCTCTTATTCGTTTCCTTCAAGCTGACAAATTTGATTCACATGTATATACAAATAGATAATAATTTATCAAAACATTAATTAATTGAACTAACCAAGTTAAGAACTTACCTGGCTAAATTGTAAAAATGACAAAGTTTAGGGGCATTTTGGTAATTTTCCATTCTCCTCAATTATCCACTCGATCTTGATCTAAATTAATAATTTCATTCAATTTATTATTTTAGATAGTGAAAAGACTTATTTTATGCAATTTATTCATTTTTAAATTTTTACAAAATTGCCCCTAACATTTTTCTTTTATTCAATTTAGTCTCTGAGCTTAAAACATGTAAATTAACCATTTTTATTACCAATTCATATCAGCTAAATATTCATGGTACCCATGTCAGCCCATTTTTGCAACAATTTCATATCAAATCCTTGTACTTTTAATATTTTAATAATTTAGTCCCTAATCGATAAATTCATCAAAAATCACTTAACAAAATACTTTTAAATAACAAATAATATTTCAAATTCATCATTTAACATAAAAAATCACTAGATTCATCGATGGCAACATTCAAAAACTTTAACAGTTTGAAAATAAAAGGTACGGGCTAGCTGGACCTAGTTGCAACGATCTCAAAAACATAAAAATTATTAGAACCGGGGCTAAAATCACATACCAATTTAGAATTGAACATGCCGAAACCTCCATTCATAAAAAATGGCTTCTTCTTCCATTAAAAATTGGTGGAGAAAGATTGTAAAAGATGATAAAGCATTTTGATTTAATTTAATTTAATTTAATTGAGTAATTACCATTTTACCCTTAAAAACTCAACCAAATTTCACCAAATGCCAAGCCATGTTCATCCACTATCCTCTAAATTGGTTGAATTACTACTTTAGGTCCTCATTTCATGATTTTATATCCATTAGATATAAATAATACTATAACTATTAAATTTTACATCTTTTACGATTTAGTCCTTTTTAATTAATTAACTGTCGAAACGTTAAAATTTTTTAATGAAACTTTAATACCACCTTAATGTCACTCCTTAAATATTTATAAAAATATTTATGTCTTAGTTTATAGAAACGAGGTCTCAATACCTCATTTTTTAAAACCACTTGACTTTAGGGTCTTACCACTTGAACTTTATAAATCGCTTATATAACATAAATTATCAAATTGAAAACCTTTTCAAAACCATATTTGACTTGTAAATATTAAATAATAATATTTACGAACTTACTCATTGGATTTGGTGGCCCAAAACCACTGTTTCCGACACCACTAAAAAACGGGTTGTTATAAGTTTTCTGTCGTTTAAAGGTTGAGAATTAGTCATAGGCAAATTATAAGATGAATGAAATTGGTTTTAGGTGAAAAGATTGAGTATAGATTGAGATATTTGAATTTAAAGTTTGCTATGTTATAAGTTTCAATTACATGAGAACTTAGTGTAAGCTTATTTTTGTATGATCGTAACGAGTACTTGGCTGATTTTTGGATGTACTATTGTGTGACATTTTGTGTTGAAGTTCTGGATTCATTAGAACTTTCTACAAGTAAATATAAAAGGTAAGGAAAAGCTAGCCTGAGCTTTTGGCTTTTTGGCGAAAGTGTAATTGGTGAGTGTTTGTAATAATTACTTGTGGACATGATTTAATGCATTATTTGGGAATTTAGTAGTAGGCTAAACCCCTACTCGAAGTTTCGAGTGTAAGCTTTCTCATGTGAATCATGTACTTATGTGAATGTAAATATGTGATATATGGATATGATAACTAATGTGAAAGTGCAAATATGTACATGTTATGTATATATTAGTGACAGTGTTTTTCTAAAGATGAAAATATGCAATGATTGTGCACGTATAATCGGTAAGTTATATGTGTTTGATTTCAGATATTTTGGCTTTGTGATTATTGAAACTATTGAATATAGTTGGCATGTCATAGGATTGTGAGTACTCATCTATATGTACAGTGATTTTAGGTGTTGAGGCCCTGGGTCATGTTGGAGGGATAAGGGAATGTGAGCTAAGCTCCATTCAATAGGACATGTGAGGGGAAATAAGGAGAGTGTTAGCTTTATGCTTCACTTTTGGGACATGTTTGACTCTATGAGTCTATGGTTGGTGTGTTGGAGATTCATGTATCTGATGAGTGATGGTAGAGCTCACTTTTATGTTTCATAGCTCAAGTGCCAAATTATCTTAAAATGTATATATGTGTGTTGTGATATATGCTTAAACGAGTATGTGGTTGCTATGCAAATTATCTTAACTTATGAATATGTGTGTATTGTAATAGGTGTTTATATGATATGTGACCATTATGCAAATTATCTATAAAGATGTTTTAGAGTATTGTGGTATATGCTTGATTGTTATGTGATTTTACGAGTAATGTGACATATGCTTAAACGTCATGAGATTATATGAGTATGGTGATATATGCTTGTATGTTAGGTGATTATATGTGTAATATGGTATATGCTTAAAAGTGAATATGTTTACCATGTAAAAAAAATCTAGAAAACAATACATGAGTAAGTATATTATGACACTAAAGTTGGAGCTGTCAAGGTTGTGCTGTATGGTTGATTCGCTAATGCTTGATGAATTGTTTGCCTGTTAGTTGTTCTAGGCATTCACTGAGCTTGTTAAGCTGACCCACTCCTTTTAAACCTTTGCAGATTAGTTGTGTGCTGGTGTGAGCGGTGTGGTTTTGAGGGTGATCCAATCAAGTCTTTTTGTTATTTCATATATGTTCAACATTTATTTACACTTTGGGGAATGAGGCAATGTGGTACACTTGTTTATAGCCATGTTAAATTCTAGGCAGTTTGCTGGTTTTTGGTTTAGTTTATAAGGATTACATGTTATTGTGATGCTTGGGTTCATGAACATGAGAATGGATTGACATTACTTGCTCAAACACAATTTTGCGATATTGAACTATTAATTAGGTCATTGAATGATTATTTGTCGAAGTAATTGATGTATGATGTTTAGGAACTAAATTGGAATGGATTAATTGCTTATGTATGCTGCATTTTTAAGGTTTGGAGCAGAGGTATTGATAATTGAGTTTTAAAATCGATACTTCTGTGTTTTGAGACTGTAGGAAGTCGGAATAGAGATTTGGTATCGATACTTTTACTCGAGTATCGATACTTGGGGTTAAAATATCAATATTTCATGATAGGTACTGATAATTTTTGAGACTTTGGGTTTTTAATCGAGAAACAGAATGCAAGTTTGGTATCGTTTTTCCAGATGGAATTGATACCACTTAAAGAAAATATTGATACCCTAGTGTCAATATTGATACCTACGAACATGTTTTGGGAATTTTTCTAAATGGACCTTATGCATGTTTAAAATTGTTTATAAGACTAATTATTGTAAATTTAGCATGTAGCAATGGTAACTACCTTGATTGATTGACTTAAAACCTATACGAACAATAAAATGATGGACGTTTTGTTTAAAATGAGCTTTCTACTTGATGTTTGAGACATGAGACGGTGGTGTGACATCTCATATTTGGGCTTGGCGACTAGGTCGAGTATAGGGTGTTACACCTTTTTATTGATTATAATAAACTTAGTAAATGTACTCATGAGCATATTTTATTATTGTAGATTAATTATGGCAAACAACATAAGTTCTTTATCATTACGATTGGTCCTTAAGAAGGACAAGTTGAATGGCTTGAACTTCCTTGATTGGTAACAAAAATTATATGTCATTGAAGAACCCATTCCTTATAAACCAGCAGGTAATGTCTCTAGAGCTGACAAGTGATGTGATCCTGGTCGCATCATGGTTTGACTCCATTCGATGCCATCGAGAGTGGCCTAAACTTGAGGGGCCGAAGTGCAAGATGAAACATCTCATAGGTGTAACACCCCAAACCCGGCCTAAACATTACGACCGGATCTGGCATGTCACATAAAAGGGTTGTTTAAAAACTGCGCGTTTGTTAAAAATTTCGAGTTTAAATATTTATTCGCTTGATATCCTTTTGTTAACATTTTGGAAAACGGTTATTAAGGGTTTAGGACATTCCCATATTGAACATTTGATAACAATAGGCAACAATCATATTAAAATCTAAACCAGATAAAATACCAAAAATACAGTTAAAGCGACCTTATTACAACTTAAAATCCTGAATTAAAAATAAGTTGAAATAAGAGAACAAGTTTATGAGAAAATAATGTATAGCCTTCGCGAGTCCGCCTCAGCTCCCAAATCTGCGATCTAACGATTACCTGAAACATTTAAAAAGAGGGGGTGAGTCATCGAGACTCAGTGTGTAATTCCCCTTACCACGATAACTGGGCCCAAGCCCACAGTAATATATTAGCCCAATGTCATGGCATAACAAGAATGAGTGCAATGCAATTAATCCACATGATTCCACAAATGGGCTTGGCCCCAAATCCACATAAATCCACATACCACACATGATTATGCAAAATGAATCCCAACCCAACCTAGTGTCCATCCACTACACACCCCCGTACTTGCCACACACACACCAGGGGATTACTAAATCGACCCTCCAACCGCTACACACCTCCGTGGCAGACCTGCTGCCCAAGGTCGTGGCATAGCCACCGATCACCTAAGTGACCCCACATATCTGTATCCACAAGGTGACTCAAGGTTATCCTCAATCCACGGTGATGCACACAGCTATCATCCGTCCATGATGTGGCACATAGCCAACATCCCACCTTGATGAAGCACATAGCCAACATCAAGCGACGACGTAGCTCAAGGCTAACATCAGTCCGCGTACATAAATATGTACACCCTGTCCTTCAATAATCATATCCCAATCCCCATGCATATGCAGCATAATATAATGATTCGTGTATGCAGTATGACATGTATGCAGATCATATATCAGATAACGTATGAAACGAATTACCATCATAATCAGAATAAGAATATACAACATAATCAAGCTAATCAACCTCTAAGTGTATTTTCGTAATTTTACCTACCAAGGGTATTTTCGTAATTTACGCACCAAGGGTATTTTCGTAAATTCGCACCCGCAATAGCCTTTCCGAAGGCCTAATGTCGCCCCGAGCGACTCAGCTACCATTTTCGGTCCTTACCAGACTATTGGGCCTAAAACCTGATTTTGGCCCTTCGGGCCCACACGCTCGTGTGGCCCACCTAGCACAAATCTAGCCACGTATATAAGTTCCACCTAGTCTAGTTCAACATATACTAAACAATCATACAATTTACTCATTTGGGCCCACGGGCCCATTGGGCCCACTTCGGCCCATCGTGGCCCAAGCAGCCCAACCCACAAGAATACTACTGTTGGCCTCAACTATCGCGTCGAAGCCCCACACGTGCGCTCGCATGCTCGTGTGGCTACTAATGCCGTGTGACCAGCATTTCGGCATTTGCCGCTCTACAACTAGAGTAGAGAGAGTTACACACCTGATAGGACTCTGGTGTTAATCCGCGCTCCGACCACTCCTGTGCCCAAACGCCCTCCAAGTTGTGTTAACTCTCCTCCTGGAATGCTCTTTATATAGCTAGCTCTTCACCTTCATTCTTTGTGTCTTTCCGATGTGGGATCCCTTCGTCAGTAGAGTTTTAATTCAATTGAAACTCTTGCCGTCCAATCCGTAAAATAAATACTCCCTTGCCGTCCAATCCACGCTGCTAACCACTTGGCCACAAGCTCCTCTTATGTCTTAAACCATGTGCAACAAAACATAAACTATGGCCCAAATTCTAAGATCCAAGTAAAAAGAAACCAAAATACAAAAGCCAAGACTTGAACCTTGGATCTCCTTCCTTCCTTGTGACGTCACCCCCTTGTCTCTTATGTGGCGTCACTTTGCCACTACACCACACAGTCCACTTGTGTCATTTTCTCTATATTTTATTCTTAAGGCCTACCTGCCAACTTCCAGGGTTTTTTTTTCACCTAAAACCAAAATTTCCCTAAATCCAAAGTTTGATCCCGGGACTTCATAGAAGCCCTCTAACCTTCCAAAATCACTTACCTAATAAGTCTAACTTGCATTAATACCGTTCTCTAAAATTTTAAACGCTACTACTCCTAAGGCCCATTGGGCTCAATCCTACTAGGCCCAATTTCAGGATGTTACAACAGGCCTGATTGGTTATTGGACCAATGTTTTTAAGGACTTTTAATTTAATTAAGTTTTATTTAAATTAATAAGTTTGCATATTTTAATTTTAACTTGCACTTTGTGCGTTTTGCGTTTAATAAAGTAATGCATTATGTAACTTCCATGTTAGTTTAGTATGCATCATAAATAATGACTTGCATTATGAAACTTCCATGTTAGTTTATGTCTTGCATTAAATAATTCATCTGTTTATTTAGTTTGCATTTTAAATATTTGCATTTAAGCATCTTAGTTCAATAAATGAATGCTGGTCAATAATTCAACTCAACTTAGTTTAATTAACTGAGTTTCTTTTAATGAATTTAATTTTATTGTTGCTTCATTAATTAATCTAGTTATTAGGTTAATTTATTGATGCATGAGTTAAGTTCATTTAATAATGTTTTTCTTAATTAAACTAGTTGTTGGAATAAATGGTGCTTAAGTGTTAGTTCATTTATTTAAGTCTAGTTGTTGGAATAAATGATGCTTAAGTGGTAGTTCATTTATTTAAGTCTAGTTGCTAGAATAAATGATGCTTAAGTGTTAGTTCATTTATTTAAGTCTAGTTGTTGGAATAAATGATGCCTAAGTGTTTGTTCATTTATTTAAGCATAGTTGTTGGAATAAATGATACTTAAGTGTTAGTTCATTTAATTAAGTTAGTTGTTAATTTGTTTTTAAGTTTAATAATTGCATTAATGTGACGGTTACATGTGATAATTGCAGGTGACTTTTCATCTTACAACCATTATTTCTAAAGGCTGTTAAGTTAATCACATTGAAGATGGAGTTATATGGCTAGAATTCCAAAGGTTGAGACTCTTCATTTGGTTGGTAACTTTTCGGTTGATCATGGAGAACTCAAAGGATTTTGACAAGCAATTTAATTGAAAAGTTAATCACATTAAAGATGGAGTTATATGGCTAGAATTCCAAAGGTTGAGACTCTTCATTTGGTTGGTGACTTTTCGGTTGATCATGGAGAACTCAAAGGACTTTGACAAGCAATTTAATTGAAGAATTAATCATATTGAAGATGGGAGGGAGTTACATGGCTAGAATTTCAAAAGTTGAGACTCTTCATTTGAAACCATTATTAGCCTCATCAAAACAATCCTATATATACATGTAATCAACATATTGTTGGACAACTTTTGATTCTTGGTTAATGATATTCTGCTCAATTTGTAAGGCAAACTTTTCTCTATTTTCGTTCAAAGATTCGTTGGCTACCTAGTGTTGTAGTTGTGTCATTCGTTTTTCTTTGTCGAAACTGAACTTATCACTATTCGTGGTGTGGCGTTCAAACATACCGAGGTTCCTATCTTGCTAGATAGTGGGTTGAGGTCACCATAACCATTTCCTAAACCGAACTAAAGGGCTTATAAACAACGGGTCGATACCAAATCGGTATTGGTTCTTGTTTGCACTTTTGTTTAACCATTTTTCTTTCTTATCTATTTTTGAACCAAAATCCATTTCTTCTTTCATATTCTACTTCATCAAACCATACTCTTAAACTATCATTTATTTTGCCAAAACTATTTCTTTCCATACCCATTCTACTAAGCTAAATATTCATTGTTTCTCGAAGACGATTGGGCAATTTAAATAACACTCGACTCACCCCGAGACGAATCGTATCAACAAGGATGCTTATAAGAAGCATCTTGATGACTGCAAACATAAAAATATATATACCTTTTCATGCCTTTTTTAACTCAAATTCATTTAGTTTCAGTATAATTCTTGTCGAAAAATATAATATAATTATAAAATAATTAAATTGTACCTAAATTTTTAACATATTGAATTTTAATTAATTTTATAATAAATTTTCATAAATTTTTATTTAATTTCAACAAATTTACACAAAGGGTGAAAATTGGCTCGGCAGACACTACTAGAAGCACAATATTGAGATGCAATTTTTGAAGCATTGAGGAGAACTAATTTCTCAGCCTAAGATGGTCCAGTTTATGAGTATTAATACATAATATAATTAATTTTAATTTTAATCAAATTTATTTTGGGTAAAATAATTATTATTAATTAAATTATGAAAAGAGGTCTGATTGTGCTAAATTGAAAGACTGATCCAACTGAGCATATGGGCTACCCAAAATCATCCAACATGCTGATCCAATCAGCTTAAATTAGCTGATTATTTGACTTGTAAATCAGCCCTTGAAGTTTCCTTGAAATTTCATTCAAACCCCTCCACTTATCAAGCTTTTGTAGATTTTCCCTTAGCTAAATTAGCAAGTTTGAAACATTCAAACTTGCCACATGTGTAGCCGGCAAAGAGGGGTTCTATGGCTACTATTTTTTTTTTCTATTTTTAGCAACCAATCCCACCTATAAATACCCCCATTTTCTACTCATTTCAACACACCTCTCACACCTTCATTCTTCACACTTCTCTCTCACTTTCTCTATTAAAAACCCTTCTTTTATTCTCCATTTTCCCTTCCAATTCCCTTGACGATTTCCTCTATTGGAAAAGATCCCTTCAACCACCAGTGGTAGTAGCATTCAAGTGCTTGTAGAAGCCTCAGTTCAACAAGAACAAACGAAGACAGAGGAGCGGAGCAAACTATTCAAACTTCAAAGAAACACTGGATTTGATTCTAGTTCCCTATCATTTAATTTTTATTGTTGTTGTTATGAACACATCTATGAATCTTGTTATGTTAATATGTTTAATTTAATTAATATGGATTCAATTTAATTCATGTTATATTGATTGCATTTCGTCCACTTAAGTTATTTATGTTTATGTTGTTATAGGCCTTGGTAAATTGTTTGATTGAGTAAAACCATGATTAAGTTAATCTTGCATTATCGTTGTAAGGTAACTAATGAATTAATTATTAAATCGTGTTAAAATTGTAATTAATAGACACAATACTTAATTAGTGCATGTTTAATCATCTAAGGTAGCTGAGAATTAAATTAGTGACGGTATTAAATGGTATATTAACATTGCATAACTGGAAATATTATTGTGATTAAACTGTTTCAATGTAGGTATACATTGTTACCTCACTTAATCTTTTTTTTTTTTTTTGCTTATCTAAATTGATTAATTGTTTGAATTGGCATAGTGATATGTTCAAGAAATTAGTTAATTTAGTGGGTTTGTATGTGCTATAGTTAACAAATTACCAAGTTGCCGTGAATTATTTCATAACAACATGAACATTATTTTAGTAATATTAAGTTAAGAAATGTAATTAATCTAACACAATTATGTTATCTTGATTAAAATCATCTTTTGAAATCGTGCATTAGAACTTTTATTTTTATTTTATTTTATTTTACTTAGTTAAACTTTAGTTTTTAATCACTTCCTCAAAATCAAAATATTTTTCTTCACCAAAGTGTTTTTAATTGCATTCACAAATAACTCTTTTCACAGTCCCTGTGGGTACGATAACTTGACATTTACTTGTCTAATGCTTGCCACCATGAATCTTGAGCTTAAAAAGCAACATGAGCATATGTTTGCCTATGATATGATCCAACACCTCAAGGAATTATATGAGGGGCAAGCACGTCAAGAGAGGTACAAGACCTCTAAAGCTCTATTTCGATGTAAAATGGTGGAGGGAACTCATGTGGGAATTCATGTTCTCAAGATGATAAGCTATATTGAAAGCCTTGAAAAAATAGGATTCCCTTTAGGTGTGGAGTTGGCCACCGATGTCATCCTGCAATCATTGCTAGATGTTTTATCCAATTTGTCCTTAATTTCAACATGAATGAGATTAATAAAACTTTGCCACAATTGCTCAACATGTTATGAACTGCTAAAAGTAACATGAAAAAGGCCGGCTTAAACCCATTCTGATGGTCTGTAAGGACAAGGGCAAGGGAAAGGCTAAGGCTAAGGCAAAGCCTAAGGAAAATGGAAAGGTCAAGCCCAACAAAGGAAAAGTTGCATTGAAACCTAAATGAGGAATTACTAAGGAAGGAAAATGTTTCCATCGTTGTAAGACCGAATACTGAAAGAGGAACTACCCTACCTATCTTGAAAAGGTCAAGAAGGTAAAGGAAAATGGATTGTCACTTCAAGTATTTATGTAACACCCCAAACCCGGCCCACGAGCCTTGACCGGACTTGGTATGTCACGGAGTAAAAACATTTTGAAGGATTTGGATTAACAGTGGAAATTCGAAAATTTGTTGAGGTTATAAAACGGTGTTTGCTAAAACTTAGGTGGGTTGATTTGAAAAACACGATTGAGTTGAAACCTTTGAAAACATTGGATCATTTAATTTTTTAGAACCATCAAAGTTATTGTTGACTTCGAAAATTTTGTTACCCGATGTTAACATCTTTGAAAACGCATTCGAGTACTTGTTAAAAACGTCACTATTAACCGATTGCTTAACAATTATAAGTTCATTAGTAATATAATAAAAATAAAGTAAAAGCAACTACTTAAACACACGAATAATAATAAGCGGCCATATTACAACCCAATCGAAAATTAGTAAATAATAAACTTAAAACGGGGCGAAATACAATTTCAAGTCCACGGAACAAGCATGGCCGCCTCGAGTCCTCCCCGGCTCCATCTCCGCGATCTACTCACCTACAAAATAATATGGGAAAGGGGTGAGTCACCAAGACTCAGTGTATAAATCCCCAACCCGAAAATACAACTCATACACAAGATATTAGTAAGACATGCAATTATGCAACCCAAACTAGCCATCCATACTCCTTTTTCTACCCCGTGTGGTACCAAACCACTGGTGGTGCCAAACCACTGGTGACCGAAGTCACAAATATCAAGTGATGGGGCCAACCCATCGTGTGGTACCAAACCACTGATGACCATAGGTCATAATATCAACATGTGGTACCAAACCACTGGTGGTGCCAAACCACTGGTGACCGAAGTCACAAATATCAATATGTGGTGCCAAACCACTGGGACTTAGTCACAATATCAATATGTGGTGCCAAAGCACTGGTGACCGAAGTCACAATTATCAAGTGATGGGGCCAACCCATCGTGTGGTACCAAACCACTGATGACCATAGGTCACAATATCAACATGTGGTACCAAACCACTGGTGGTGCCAAACCACTGGTGACCGAAGTCAGAAATATCAATATGTGGTGCCAAACCACTGGTGGTGCCAAACCACTGGGACTTAGTCACAATATCAATATGTGGTGCCAAACCACTGGTGACCGAAGTCACAATTATCAAGTGATGGGGCCAACCCATCGTGTGGTACCAAACCACTAGTGACAGTCCATAGAGATCATCTCCCTCCTCTCATCAATCCCACCATCATCATGCTCACATAACCAGTATCATGATCCCATATATCATGCATTCATATATAGCATAGCATTTAACAGCATATGATGGTGTACACAACATACCACATAGGTCAAGTAATAGGGGACTTACCCGAGATCCAAGCTTATGCCCACAAGGCAAATTTACTACATGAGAGGTTATAAAGCAATATAATAGGCAGTCTATGCTAATAAAGTGTGTAAGGGTTTACACACCTATTTAATCGGAGACCTAAAGAGAAATCCTGAATCTATCCGATATCACAAAGGTCTCGAACCGTATTCCCGTATTGCTCCTATATTCGGCCACTATAGGTTAGCATTCAAAAAGTCTTATTTGGCTATCACAACATCCCGAAGGATATGTCGTACTTGCAAACGCTTACCAACGCGATTTGAAATCCCAAAAGCCTCCAATTTCTCCTTGGCCGCTTTGCCCCTAAAGCCATAGTGTACACTCAGTTACTCAAAAATACCAAAAATGGCCTTTGGCCGAATATGCTTAACCATATTATTTTTCTTATCGAAAATCTGAAGTTGTCACTTGCTAAATTCGGCCATGAGAAAAACTATGGGAAGTGGCCTATGGCCGAACACCATATAGGCTTTCCTTGCAGACTTGAAACCACGAAAGGCTCCCTCAATGCACCTTGTCGTTAGTTACAACAAGAGATACACTATTAAGACACTATACCCATTCGGCCAACCTTACAAGGCCCGTTCTCAAGCTTTCGGCACTCAAAATAAAAAGTAAAGGAGTCGTATGTCAAAAAGGAGTACTTACCACCCCTTTGAAATCAACAGCACCTTCCTTTGGGGATTTCGGCCTATGCTCTTCAAATAAGGATGGAGAACAACGGCAACAAGGTTTCGGCTATACCCTTCAATGCCAAAAGCATTCGGCTATTAAGGAGGTAGGAAGGAATTTAGGTTGATTAAAGAGAAAAAGCACTAGAATAAGGAACCAAAATAATGCCAAAACTCACCTATGCGCATACGGCTCTCTCTCTCTCTCTCCACCCCTTCACTTGGCCGAAAATGCCATCACAAGCCACCCTCCATTCGGCCAACACAATTTGGAAAGAAAGAAAAACTAAATGGGAATTTCGGCCATGCTTTTACCTTGATGTGATAATTTCTATCACAAAAAAAAAATATTAAAACAATAATAATCCATGTTCCCATCATCACCCCATTTCCAATAATTAAAATAAGGGTTTTAACCCATACTTCCAATAAATAAAACAAAAGAAATTCAGCCCATGCTTCAAATACAAATAAAAAAAAATAAAAGCAACCCCTCATGCATTGCTTCATGCGTCCAAGTGCCTATGCTGCCACCAATTCACGCCGGCAAAAGAGAAAAAAATAAAATAACACTCCAAGTTGCTGCTAGGTCTCGAACCCGTGACCTGGAGAAGAAACCCCCACGCCTCAGCCACTCTGCTGTGGCGCATTACATGACATAATCTCATCAAAATTTTCTTTTAAGCACTCAATCCTTGGCTCCCTCACGCGTTAATGCCAAAGGCAAAAACAAAACACCCAACTGCTGCTCAGGGGTTTCGAACATGGGACCTCACTGCCGAGCCTTCCTTAAGCGTCCTCAGCCACTCGGCCAAGGCGACTTGTGTGACATAAACCTGCCACAGAAATATTTAAAGTCTCCCTGACCTTGCTCCCTTTCCAGGCGCAAAAATAAAAACCCCAGATGCGCCCCGCGCTACTCGAACCCCTTCCTTCCTACGCAATCCACCAAGGCCCTTAAAGCAGCGCCCCAAGCCACTTTACTAATCTGTCTTTCGTGTCCATTAACTCCTAAAATTTTAATCCTAGGGTTTTAAAAACCTCTAAAACACATCCAAAGCACTTCTAAAGCCTACTAACTCGTAATTTAGCACGAACGCATAACCCCTAATCTAGGGTGTTACAATTCTACCCCCCTTAAAAATAATTTCGTCCTCGAAATTACCTGGATCAGAAGAGTTGGGGGTATTGCTACCGCATCATCTCCTCGGGCTCCCACGTAGCTTCCTCCACGCCATGATTCCGCCATAAGACCTTCACTAAAGGAACTGACTTCCTACGCAAAACTTTTACATCCCGATCTAGAATCTGCACAGGTTCCTCTTCCACCGACAAATCTGGACTCACCTCTATTTCCTCTACTGCCACGACATGTGATGGATCAGAACGATGGCGTCTAAGCATGGAGACATGGAACACATCGTGAATCTGACTCAGTTCTGCTGGCAACTCGAGCTGATAAGCTACTAGCCCCACGCGTTTCAACAACTTAAACGGTCCAATGAACCTTGGACTTAACTTGCCTTTTCTCCCAAATCTTAACACTTTCTTCCATGGCGAGACCTTCAGAAAAACTTTGTCTCCCACGGCAAACTCTATATCCCTTCGCTTGAGATCGGCATATGACTTCTACCTATCCGAGGCTTCCTTCAACCGAGCTTGAATCATCTTCACCTTATCCTCAGTTTCTGCAACTAACTCTGGTCCTAACATCTGCCGCTCACCCAACTCTGTCCAACAAGTAGGCGTGCGACACCTCCTACCATACAACGCCTCATATGGTGCCATCTTAATGCTTGCCTGAAGCTATTGTTGTATGCGAACTCAGCTAAAGGCAAAAACTCTTCCCAGCTACCTCTGAAGTCCAAAACACAGCCTCTCAACATATCCTCTAAAATCTGAATAACCCTTTCCGACTGCCCGTCAGACTGTGGATGAAAAGCGGTACTGAAATCCAACCGTGTACCCAAAGCCTGATGTAGCGCCCTCCAAAACCTCGACGTAAATCTGGGATCTCTGTCTGAGATGATCGACACTGGCACACCGTGCAACCTCACTATCTCTGCCACATACAACTTAGCTAACTTTTGAAGCGAGTAATCCACTCTTACCGGAATGAAATGAGCTGACTTAGTCAGACGGTCCACAATCACCCAAACTGAGTCCTTCTTACTAGGTGTAAGAGGTAATCCACTGATAAAATCCATAGTGATCCTCTCCCACTTCCACTGTGGGATCTTTACCGGCTGTATCAGCCCTGATGGCAACTGATGCTCAGCCTTAACTTGCTGGCATGTCAGACACTTGCCCACCAACTCGGTTACTTACCGCTTAAGACCCGGCCACCAAAACTGCTCCCTTAAATCTTGATACATCTTGCTGCCTCCAGGATGCATAGCGTACGGGCTGCTATGTGCTTCATTAAAGATCTGCTGCCTCAAATCATCATCCTTAGGCATACATACTCTCCCCTGAAAATACAACACTCCATCATTACCCAAGCTGAAACCCTCGACCTCACCACTTTGTACTTGTAACCTCCGAGTACTCAAAACTTCGTCGGTCAACTGCCTCTCTTTAACTTCATCTATCCAAGACGGTTTCACCCGTAATTCTGCCAGAAGACTACCATCCTCATAGAAACTTAGGTGAGCAAACATTGCTCGCAAATCCGCCACCACTTTACGACTCAAAGCATCAGCGACTACATTAGCCTTGCCCGGATGGTATACGATAGAGCAATCATAGTCCTTCAGCAACTCAATCCACCTCCGCTGCCTTAGATTTAAATCTTTTTGAGTCAATAGGTACTTCAGGCTCTTGTGATCCGAGTACACCACAGACTTCTCCCCATACAAATAGTGCCTCCAAATTTTCAAAGCAAAAACCACAGCAGTTAACTCCAAATCATGTGTCGGATAGTTACCTTCGTGAGGCCTCAACTGCCATGACGCATAAGCGACCACCTTCCCTTCTTGCATCAACACACACCCTAAACCAGTATGTGATGCATCACAATACACCGTGAACTCCTTTCCTGACTTAGGCTGAATCAAGACTGGTGCTTCTGTCAAAAACTTCTTGAGTTTGTCGAAACTCTCTTGCTGCTTCTCAGACCACACAAACGGAACTCCTTTTCTCAGCAACTTGGTCAACGGGGCTGCTATTAAGGAGAAATTTTCCACGAATCTTCTGTAATATCTATCCAGCCCCAGAAAACTTCGGACTTCCGTAACCGACTTTGGTGGTTTCCACTCCAATACTGCCTCGATCTTGCTAGGATCCACCCTGATCCCCTCAGCTGAAACAACATGCCCGAGGAAAGTTACCTCCTTAAGCCAAAACTCGCACTTGCTGAATTTGGCGTACATCTGATTCTCCCTTAGAACTTGTAGAACCACATGGAGGTGTGCGTCATGCTCTTCTTCAGACTTCGAGTACACCAAAATGTCGTCTATAAACACTACGACGAACCGATCCAGATAGGGTTGGAAAACCCGGTTCATCAAGTCCATAAACGCGGCTGGTGCATTTGTCAAACCAAAAGGCATTACCAAAAACTCGTAGTGCCCATACTGAGTACGGAATGCCGTCTTATAGATATCAGCTTCCTTCACCTTAAGCTGATGATACCCCGACCTAAGGTCGATCTTAGAGAAAACCGATGCACCCTTGAGTTGATCAAACAAATCATCAATCCTGGGCAAAGAATACCTGTTCTTTATGGTCAGCTTATTCAGCTGTCGGTAGTCTATGCACATCCTCATAGTTCCATCCTTCTTTTTGACAAAAAGCACTGGAGCTCCCCAAGGCGATACACTCGGTCGGATGAACCCTCTCTCCAACAACTCCTGGATCTGAGCCTTCAACTCCACTAATTCTTTCGGTGCCATCCGATACGGAGCTATAGATACTGCCGCGGTTCTGGGCAACAAATCTATACTAAATTCAACCTCACGATCAGGAGGTAGACCCGGGAGTTCTTCTGGAAACACATCAACATACTCCTTTACAGTTCGCACATCCTTAATAGCTGCATCCCTAGCTCCCAAAGCACAAACATGCACCACAAATGCCTCACAACCCTTCCTAACCATCTTTTCCGCCTTCAATGCAGAAACCAGATTAGATAGGTAATCTCTCCTCTTACCTATCATTACTACCTCATCTCCATCCACGGTCTTTAACACCATGCGCTTAGCTACGCAATCCAGGCTAGCCTGATACTTTACTAGCCAATCCATCCTGAGAATCAGATCGAACTCCCTAAACGGTAGTTCCATCAAATCAGCCAAGAACACGACCCCTTGGAGTTCTAGGGGTACATCCCTATAGAGTTTACTTACTTCTACAGAGTGACCCAGAGGGCTTAACACAGTCATCTTCTTAGAAGTAAGCTCAAAGTCTAAGTTCAGAGTTTCCACTACGCTACTAGCAATGTATGAGTGAGTTGAGCCAACATCAATCAAGGTGCTATAAGGTACTCCCAAGATAAAATACATACCGGTTATGACGTCCGATGCATCGCCCTCCTCTTGACGTCTCGCAGCATAAACCAAGCCAGGTTGCCTAGCCTCAGTACCACCGGTACCTCCACTCGATGCCCCACGACCTCTGCCAGCACCATTACCTCCCCTGCCTGCACCACGACCTCTCGGTGGCTGATGGTTATCCCTCCTATTCAGTGGACGATCCTAACCCTCAGACCTCAGCCTCGCTGCCTTTTTTGGATAGTCCCTAACTCGATGTGTCACGGATCCACATTCGAAGCATCCTCGAATATCCTTCCAACACTCTCCCGCGTGAGACTTTCCACACCGAGCACACCGAGGCGGCCATTGAGTATTAGCAGCAGTAGCAGGCCTAGCAGCCCGATCTGACCCATCATACCTTGTCTTCTTCTGCTGATTCCCAGAAAACCTCAAAGATCCTGAGCTCCTCTTACTCCAGCTCCTATCCTGATTCCGTCTAAGAGACTGTCTTACCCCTTCAACAACTTTAGCCTTTTCTACTAGAACAGCGAACTCTCTTTCCTGTTGCGGAGCTATCATCATCCTCAGCTCATCCCGCAGCCCATCCTCAAATCTGACACAGCGTTCATACTCGGTACTCACCATACCACGGGCATACCTACTCAATCGGAGAAATTCAGCCTCATACTCGGCCACCATCTTATTACCCCGAACCAGATTCAAGAAGGCCTTTCGTTGTGCATCTACGTAGCTAGCTCCTATGTATTTCCTTTGGTAGGCTGCCCTAAAGAAATCCCATGTGAGATCCTCCGCTGTCGCTCCGTCCCTTACAGTGAGCCACCACTGGTATGACTCATCCCGAAGTAGAGAGATTACACCCTTCAGTTTTTCCTCAGCTGAAAAATCCAAGTCATCCATGATCCTCTCAGTCGATTCCAGCTAATACTCCGCCGTACTGGGGGCTACACCTGATACACCTCGAAATATCTCTGCCCCATTCGCTCGGAGTCGCTCTAGAACAGATTTCTGAGCTTCTGTACCTCTACTGGCCCCAGCCATCATCTCTAAAACTCGCAGCACAGCCTGCGATACTGACTCGCCCCCTGTCTGATCCTGATGTCTAACACCAAAAGTTGGGGGTGGTGGTGGGGGTGGTATCTCATTATCCGATCCCTGGCTTGACCTAACTGGTTCTGACACAGCCATCCGGCCTCTACCGCGTCCCTAATGGTCGCGACCTCTAGAACTCATCTCTTATCGCGCGATCTGACTAAAAAGTTTTATGAGTTAGCCATTGTTCCACTGATCATTAGCGAAGAAATTTTTATGAACGAAGTTTAGAAGTTGTTCTTTCGATCAAACAAGTCTCAAGTCTCCTATCCTAATTCAAAAATACACATTCACTTATTCCTTCACTTTTTTGTCCAATTCCTATCACGGGGGTATTTTCGTCATTTGCCCTACAGGGGTATTTTGGTAATAAACCAGGGTAAATTTGTAAATCTTGACAATTCAAGGGAAATTTAAAAATTTACAAAACTTGGGGGTTCTTTTTGAGAAATTGTTTTCCAAATTGGCAGTGTTGCAAAAATTTTAAAAATCAGGGTCATTTTGGTAATTTTTGCAAGTTAGGGGCAATTTCGTAATTTTTCAAAATCGTGGCATTTTTGATATTTGCAAATTAAGGTTTGGGTATGTTTGTAAAATAAGAAGAATTTTGTTGAATTTGGGGGCAGCTTAGTAATTTAGAAACCAGGGGCAATTTTGTAATTTTACCACTAGGGGTATTTTTGTCATTTCCATAAATCAAAAATTTTTTTTTCCGAAAATTTTTGTAAAATAATGCTCACAAGTTTAAGGGAAATTTTAAAAGTTTTTAAAACTAGAGTTTTCATAAAAATACGGCTAGTTCCCTTTCGGGTTTTAGTTATTGGGTTTAGCCTATGAACGAGTCCTCAAGGTTAGGGTGAACCGAAGCTACGCACCAGGTAGGATTCCTGCGAAGAGGAGGTGAGTCACTAGGACTACTTAAATACCAGGCTCTTCCGGATCCAATCCTAGACATGCGCACAAGGGTTACCACATCCTAACTCGGCGACTTAGTCATAGGTTTGTTTAATTAGGCAATTAAAGATCTTATACGATTGTTGGGGTAAACTAGCCCTAGGGTTCACATACTTTTCATACTATCTACGTCCCATTTCCACCCCTTTACAGAAAATCATTCACACAGAGGTTAGAAATACTTACCCGAGCGAATTGGTGCCGGAGACTCGATGCCATGCTGTTTAAAATAGAACCATTTTCATAATATTTCACAGAGACTTATCAAGAAAACATTTTTGGGCCTTGGGCCCCCACAGCCGAGTTTTGAATCGGGCTCTGATACCAATTATGTAACACCCCAAATCCGGCCCACGAGCCTTGACCGGACGGTATGTCACGGAGTAAAAACATTTTGAAGGATTTGGATTAACAGTGGAAATTCGAAAATTTGTTGAGGTTATAAAATGGTGTTTGCTAAAACTTCGGTGGGTTGATTTAAAAAACACGATTGAGTTGAAACCTTTGAAAACATTGGATCATTTAAATTTTTAGAACCATCAAAGTTATTATTGACTTCGAAAATTTTGTTACCCGATGGTAACATCTTTGAAAACGCATTCGAGTACTTGTTAAAAACATCACTATTAACCGATTGCTTAACAGTTATAAGTTCGTTAGTAATATAATAAAAATAAAGTAAAAGCAACTACTTAAACACACGAATAATAATAAGCGGCCATATTACAACCCAATCGAAAATTAGTAAATAATAAACTTAAAACGGGGCGAAATACAATTTCAAGTCCACGGAACAAGCATGGCCGCCTCGAGCCCTCCCCGGCTCCATCTCCGCGATCTACTCACCTACAAAATAATATGGGAAAGGGGTGAGTCACCAAGACTCAGTGTATAAATCCCCAACCCGAAAATACAACTCATACACAAGATATTAGTAAGACATGCAATTATGCAACCCAAACTAGCCATCCATACTCCTTTTTTTACCCCGTGTGGTACCAAACCACTGGTGGTGCCAAACCACTGGTGACCGAAGTCACAAATATCAAATGATGGGGCCAACCCATCGTGTGGTACCAAACCACTGATGACCATAGGTCACAATATCAACATGTGGTACCAAACCACTGGTGGTGCCAAACCACTGGTGACCGAAGTCACAAATATCAATATGTGGTGCCAAACCACTGGTGGTGCCATACCACTGGGACTTAGTCACAATATCAATATGTGGTGCCAAAGCACTGGTGACCGAAGTCACAATTATCAAGTGATGGGGCCAACCCATCGTGTGGTACCAAACCACTGATGACCATAGGTCACAATATCAACATGTGGTACCAAACCACTGGTGGTGCCAAACCACTGGTGACTGAAGTCACAAATATCAATATGTGGTGCCAAACCACTGGTGGTGCCAAACCACTGGGACTTAGTCACAATATCAATATGTGGTGCCAAACCACTGGTGACCGAAGTCACAATTATCAAGTGATGGGGCCAACCCATCGTGTGGTACCAAACCACTGGTGACAGTCCATAGAGATCATCTCCCTCCTCTCATCAATCCCACCATCATCATGCTCACATAACCAGTATCATGATCCCATATATCATGCATTCATATATAGCATAGCATTTAACAGCATATGATGGTGTACACAACATACCACATAGGTCAAGTAATAGGGGACTTACCCGAGATCCAAGCTTATGCCCACAAGGCAAATTTACTACATGAGAGGTTATAAAGCAATATAATAGGCAGTCTATGCTAATAAAGTGTGTAAGGGTTTACACACCTATTTAATCGGAGACCTAAAGAGAAATCCCGAATCTATCCGATATCACAAAGGTCTCGAACCGTATTCCCGTATTGCTCCTATATTCGGCCACTATAGGTTAGTATTCAAAAAGTCTTATTTGGCTATCACAACATCCCGAAGGATATGTCGTACTTGCAAACGCTTACCAACGTGATTTGAAATCCCAAAAACCTCCGATTTCTCCTTGGCCGCTTTGCCCCTAAAGCCATAGTGTACACTCAGTTACTCAAAAATACCAAAAATGGCCTTTGGCCGAATATGCTTAACCATATTATTTTTCTTACCGAAAATCCGAAGTTGTCACTTGCTAAATTCGGCTATGAGCAAAACTATGGGAAGTGGCCTATGGCCGAACACCATATAGGCTTTCCTTGCAGACTTGAAACCACGAAAGGCTCCCTTAATGCACCTTGTCGTTAGCTACAATAAGAGATACACTGTTAAGACACTATACCCATTCGGCCAACCTTACAAGGCCCGTTCTCAAGCTTTTGGCACTCAAAATAAAAAGTAAAGGAGTCGTATGTCAAAAAGGAGTACTTACCACCCCTTTGAAATCAACAGCACCTTCCTTTGGGGATTTCGGCCTATGCTCTTCAAATAAGGATGGAGAACAATGGCAACAAGGTTTCGGCTATACCTTTCAATGCCAAAAGCATTCGGCTATTAAGGAGGTAGGAAGGAATTTAGGTTGATTAAAGAGAAAAAGCACTAGAATAAGGAACCAAAATAATGCCAAAACTCACCTATGCGCATACGGCTCTCTCTCTCTCTCTCTCCACCCCTTCACTTGGCCGAAAATGCCATCACAAGCCACCCTCCATTCGGCCAACACAATTTGGAAAGAAAGAAAAACTAAATGGGAATTTCGGCCATGCTTTTACCTTGATGTGATAATTTCTATCACAAAAAAAATTATTAAAACAATAATAATCCATGTTCCCATCATCACCCCATTTCCAATAATTAAAATAAGGGTTTTAACCCATACTTCCAATAAATAAAACAAAAGAAATTCAGCCTATGCTTCCAATACAAATAAAAAAAAATAAAAGCAACCCCTCATGCATTGCTTCATGCGTCCAAGTGCCCATGCTGCCACCAATTCATGCCGGCCAAAGAGAAAAAAATAAAATAACACTCCAAGTTGCTGCTAGGTCTCGAACCCGTGACCTGGAGAAGAAACCCCCACGCCTCAGCCACTCTGCTGTGGCATATTACATGACATAATCTCATCAAAATTTTCTTTTAAGCACTCAATCCTTGGCTCCCTCACGCGTTAATGCCAAAGGCAAAAACAAAACACCCAACTACTGCTCAGGGGTTTCGAACATGGGACCTCACTGCCGAGCCTTCCTTAATCGTCCTCAGCCACTCGGCCAAGGCGACTTGTGTGACATAAACCTGCCACATAAATATTTAAAGTCTCCCTGACCTTGCTCCCTTTCTAGGCGCAAAAATAAAAACCCCAGATGCGCCCCGCGCTACTCGAACCCCTTCCTTCCTACGCAATCCACCAAGGCCCTTAAAGCAGCGCCCCAAGCCACTTTACTAATCTGTCTTTCGTGTCCATTAACTCCTAAAATTTTACTTAAGGCCTCCATAGCCGAAATCCCCTTTTTCACCTGAAATCCAAAAATTTTCCAAAACTTCCATTTTAATCCTAAGGTTTTAAAAACCTCTAAAACACATCCAAAGCACTTCTAAAGCCTACTAACTCGTAATTTAGCACGAACGCATAACCCGTAATCTAGGGTGTTACAATTTATGTTATTGATATTAATTTATCAACATGTACTTCTTGGGTATTAGATATAGGATGTGGTTCTCATATTTGAACCTTTGTACAGGGCTGCAATGAGTAAGAGTTTGGCTAAAGGAGATGTGGACCTACGAGTTGGGAATGGAGCAAGAGTTGATGCATTAGCTGTAGGAACAAATATTTTATCATTGCCTAGTAGACTTGATTTAATTTTGGAGAATTGTTATTTTGTACCCAGTTTGACTAGAAACATTATTTCAATTTCTTGTTAAGACAAAATTGGTTTTGAGATAATTATTAAGGATAATTATTGTTCATTTCATCTCAATAATGTTTTCTATGGTTCGACACTGTAACGCCCCAAATTTGGGCCTAGTAGAATTGGGCCTATTGGGCTTTGGGCTTTGGGTCTCAGAAAATTTTTAAGTGAGCGAGAAAATGATAATTAGCATGTTGGCTTTGAGGGTTAATGAATTTGGAGTGTCTGTGGGTGTTGGAGATGTCCTGGGATCAAGTAAAGGTTTAGGAAAAATTTTGGTTTAAGCCCCAAGGGAACTGTGACTTTAGTTAGTAGGCCTTTTAAATAAATGAAGAAGAAAAATGACACAAAAGAGCTTGTGGTGTAGTGGCAAAGTGGCGCCACTTAGGGAGCAGGGAGGTGGCGTCATTAGCAGGCAAGGGAGTCCAAGGTTCGAGTAGTGGCATGGTATTTTATTGGAGTGTTTATTTTGCAGATTGGACGGCTTTTTGAGTTTGTGTTGGATTTGAACTCTTGCATTGGAGAGTTTGAATTGGTCTTGTGAGATGGTTGTGGAGGAAATTTAGGATGAGATTGAGGAGTTATCAGGGAGAAAAGTTAGGAGCTGAGAAGTGAGAAGAGTTAGTGTCGAATGGGACTTTGGAGGAAGGTAGTTTCAGCTTTTGGCTATAAAAGGGTGTAACATCCCAAAATTGGGCCTAGGAGAATTGAGCCCAATGGGCCTTAGGCGTAGTAGCGTTTAAATTTTTGGAGAATAAGAGATCGGCTTAAATGCAAGTTAGACCTATTGGATAAGTGATTTTGGAAGGTTAGAGGGCTTCTATGAAGTCCCGGGATCAAATATTGGCTTTGGGGAAATTTTGGTTTTAGGGGAAAAAAACCCTGGAAGTTGGCAGATAGGCCTTAAGAATAAAATATGGAGGAAAATGACACAAGTGGAGTGTGTGGTGTAGTGGCAAAGTGACGCCACATAAGAGATAAGGGGTGACGCCACAAGGAAGGAAGGAAGTCCATGGTTCAAGTCTTGGCCTTTGCATTTTGGTTTCTTTTTGCTTGGACCTTAGAATTTGGCCCATAGTTTATATTTAGTTGCGCATGGTTTAAGACACAAGAGGAGCTTGTGGACAAGTGGTTAGCGGCATGGATTATGTTCCAGGGGAGCCTAGGTTCGAATCTCATGAGAAGCAAGGGAGTATTTATTTTGCGGATTGGACGGCAAGAGTTTCAGTTGAATTTAAACTCTACTGACGAAGGGATCCCACATCGGAAAGACACAAAGAATGAAGGTGAAGAGCTAGCTATATAAGGAGCATCCTAGGAGGAGAGTAAACACATCTTGGAGGGCGTTTGGGCACAAGAGTGATCGGAGCGCGGATTAGCCCCAGAGTCCTATCAGGTGTGTAACTCTCTCTACTCTAGTTGTAGAGCGGCAAAATGCCGAAATGCCGGTTACACGGCATTAGTAGCCACACGAGCGTGCGAGCGCACGTGTGGGGCTTCGACGCGATAGTTGAGGCCATCAGTAGTATTCTCGTGGGTTGGGGCTGCTTGGGCCTCGATGGGCCGAAGTGGGCCCAATGGGCCCGTGGGCCCATATGAGTAAATTGTATGATTGGCTAGTATTAGACTAGGTGGAACTTATATACGTGGCTAGATTTGTGCTAGGTGGGCCACACGAGCATGTGGGCCCGGATGGGCCGAAATCGAGTTTTAGGCCCAATCGTCTGGTACGACCGGAAATGGTAGCTGAGTCGCTAGTGGCGACATTAGGCCTTCGGAAAGGCCATTACAGTTGTAAATTACGAAAATACCCTTGGTGGGTAAATTACGAAAATGCCCTTGGTAGGTAAAATTACGGTTATACCCTTAGAGGTTGATTAGAATGATTATGTTGTTTAGTTTTGGCCGATTGTAGGGCAGGCAGAACCTTTTTAGGCGGCGTATAGTCAGCATTTGTAGTAGTGATCTACCGAGATTTGGAGACTTGAGACTTTTAGGAGCCACGTGTGATTTCGGGGTTTAGTCAACTGTGCTAATCAGGTGCGTAATTATCGCACTGTTTCTCCTGTTATTTGTGTATTGATGTATATACTTGTGTATGATGTGTGGTAGCCGACAATAAAGGCTAAAGTGGTGGATACCCATGTTTGGGATAATAGGTTAACAGGTTAGTAAATTGTGATATTAAATTATTTATGGCACCTGTTTGATATGGTAATGAGCATGTGATTATACTCACTCTATATGTTGATTTGACATGATACATTAACATATGTGCATGGGGATTGGTTTTGATCAAGGAAGGACGGGGTGTACATATTATGTACGTGGTCTAATGTTAGCCTCGTGCTACATTAGCGCTTGATGATTAGCTGTGTGCTTCATCAAGGGAGATGTTGGCTAGGTGCCCATCTCGGCGGTTGATAGCTGAGTGCATCACCGTGGACGGATTACTATTGGGATCACTTACGTGATCGGTGGCTCTGCCACGGCTTTGAGCAGCAAGTCTGCCAAGGTAGGATTTGAGGATCACGATGTGATCGGTGGCTCAGCCACGGCCTTGTGCAGCAGGTCTGCCGAGGTAGGATATGTGGGATCACTCGGTTGTGATCGGTGGATTAGCCACGGCCTTAGGCAGGGAGTCTGCTAAGGTTGGTGTAACGGATGGACTTAGGATTGGGCTGGGATACATTTTGCATATCTATTGGTATGGACTGTGTGGGTATGGGTTAAGCCCATACGTGTGGAAACATGTGTAATGATTATGCACTGAGTCTGTGGACTCACCCAAATTTTCTCAACCATTTCAGGTCATTCATGAGCTTGGACCGGGTTGGAGTGGATACAAGGTGGCCATGCAAAAGAAGAGATTTTGATTATTTTATGCATTTTTGAAATTAAGTATTTTGTTTAAATATTGGGTTGTAATAAGGGCCTTGTTGTTATTTTTGGTATTATTTTATTATGGGCTTGATTTAATTAAATTACTATGTGAAGATGATTTTATTTTTAGCCACCTATTTACTCAAAGCATATACATTAAAGTTTTAATTTGGACATTTTATAATAACAAAGTTTAAGTATAATTTTAAATGGACATGGTTTTCAAAAGTTAACAAATTTACATGTTTTATTCTAAAGTCAAAAAGATTTTCAACCGTTCTTCCGCAGTAACATACCAGATCCGGTCAGGGCTTGTGGGCCGGGTTTGGGGGTGTTACAAATTGGTATCAGAGCCAAGTTCAAGACTCGGCTTTGAGGGTTTTTGGGCCCGAAACAGTTTTCAAAATGGACTTTTTGAAAAATGGGCTTTTATAAAAAGTTTTCAGGTTATACTGGCATGGCACCTGTACCTCCGACCCGAGTCCACCAGGTAAGTACTTCTAGCTTTTAAAATGATTTGTTGGTGTGTTATATTATTGGCTTAGATTGGGCTCGTAGATTAGAATATTAAGGCTATTGGACCCTAGGATTAGTTTACTCAAACATATGCATAAAACTTAAGGTTATTAAACAAACCTGTGAAGTAAGTCGCCGAGTTAAGGTGTGGTAACCACTGTACGCATGTCTAGGAGTGGCATTCAGTAAGAGCTTGGTATTTAAGCAGTCCTAGCGACTCACCTCCTCTTTACTTGAATCCTACCTGGTGCGTAGCTACGGTTCACCTTAACCAAGAGGACTTGTTCATGTGCTAAACCGGTTATTAAAACCCGAAAGGGAATTAGCCTTGCTGTTTTTAAAACCTTCTGTTTTAAAATTTTTCAAACTTACCCCTTTGATTTGTAAAGCCCTAAATCTGATTTTGAAAGACACTTGTCGATTTACAAAATTTCACAAAATGCCCTAGTGGCAAAATTACAAAAATGCCCCTGTATTGTAAAATTACCGTACCATCCTCAACATTTGATAAAATGATTTTTACTTTACAAAATATCAAAATCTTGAGGTTTCGAAATATTAAGATACCCTGGTTTGTGGAAATTTACGATAATACCCCTGGTTGATAAAATTTCCTACATGCCATTGGTTTCTAAATTTTCATATGATCCTCGACTTTTACTAAAATATTCCTATTTTACAAAATATCAGAAAATCCTATTTTTGCAAAATATTGAGATATCCAGATTGGAAGTTTACAAGAATACTCCCGACTTACAGAATTACCAAAATAACCCCCAATTTCTGAAATTTCAGCGACATCTTTAATTTGGAAATTTTCAAAATACCTTTAAGTTCTAACAATTTTTTGAAATGCCTCTAATTTGTAAAGATTTTTCCAATTGACCCCGGGTTATTACCAAAATACCCCCGTAGGACAAATGACGAAAATACATTGGGGTAAAAACAGGCAGAAATGTCCGAATAGTGAATGTGTGTGGTAGATACCACTGAATGGATGTGTTTTTAGTGAAGAATGTGAATGTTTGAATTAGAATAGAGAATTTGAGATGAAACTTTGTGTGATCGAAAGAACCACTTCCGGAACTTCTATTCATAAAATTTGCTCGTGGATAAATAGAGGAACAAAATTTCTAATGCATAAAACTTTTAAACCAGATAAGTCAAGACATTAGACATAGAGTTGGGAACGTATGAAATATTCGTCTGTTTTAATTGCTAGGTGTTTTTGAGTATGGGTAGGAGTTTTAAATTCTAGTTAGAAGTATATTAGTTTTATTAAGATCAGAGTGCGCAGCAAGAGCGTAGTGTGGTAGGTTAGGATGTGCGACTATTAGTTAGTTGGAAATTTCGAGGACGAAATTTCTTTAAGGAGGGTAGATTTGTAACATCCCAAAATTGGGCCTAGGAGAATTGAGCCCAATGGGCCTTAGGCGTAGTAGCGTTTAAATTTTTGGAGAATAAGAGATCGGCTTAAATGCAAGTTAGACCTATTGGATAAGTGATTTTGGAAGGTTAGAGGGCTTCTATGAAGTCCCGGGATCAAATATTGGCTTTGGGGAAATTTTGGTTTTAGGGGAAAAAAACCCTGGAAGTTGGCAGATAGGCCTTAAGAATAAAATATGGAGGAAAATGACACAAGTAGAGTGTGTGGTGTAGTGGCAAAGTGACGCCACATAAGAGATAAGGGGTGACGCCACAAGGAAGGAAGGAAGTCCATGGTTCAAGTCTTGGCCTTTGCATTTTGGTTTCTTTTTGCTTGGACCTTAGAATTTGGCCCATAGTTTATATTTAGTTGCGCATGGTTTAAGACACAAGAGGAGCTTGTGGACAAGTGGTTAGCGGCATGGATTATGTTCCAGGGGAGCCTAGGTTCGAATCTCATGAGAAGCAAGGGAGTATTTATTTTGCGGATTGGACGGCAAGAGTTTCAGTTGAATTTAAACTCTACTGACGAAGGGATCCCACATCGGAAAGACACAAAGAATGAAGGTGAAGAGCTAGCTATATAAGGAGCATCCTAGGAGGAGAGTAAACACATCTTGGAGGGCGTTTGGGCACAAGAGTGATCGGAGCGCGGATTAGCCCCAGAGTCCTATCAGGTGTGTAACTCTCTCTACTCTAGTTGTAGAGCGGCAAAATGCCGAAATGCCGGTTACACGGCATTAGTAGCCACACGAGCGTGCGAGCGCACGTGTGGGGCTTCGACGCGATAGTTGAGGCCATCAGTAGTATTCTCGTGGGTTGGGGCTGCTTGGGCCTCGATGGGCCGAAGTGGGCCCAATGGGCCCGTGGGCCCATATGAGTAAATTGTATGATTGGCTAGTATTAGACTAGGTGGAACTTATATACGTGGCTAGATTTGTGCTAGGTGGGCCACACGAGCATGTGGGCCCGGATGGGCCGAAATCGAGTTTTAGGCCCAATCGTCCGGTACGACCGGAAATGGTAGCTGAGTCGCTAGTGGCGACATTAGGCCTTCGGAAAGGCCATTACAGTTGTAAATTACGAAAATACCCTTGGTGGGTAAATTACGAAAATGCCCTTGGTAGGTAAAATTACGGTTATACCCTTAGAGGTTGATTAGAATGATTATGTTGTTTAGTTTTGGCCGATTGTAGGGCAGGCAGAACCTTTTTAGGCGGCGTATAGTCAGCATTTGTAGTAGTGATCTACCGAGATTTGGAGACTTGAGACTTTTAGGAGCCACGTGTGATTTCGGGGTTTAGTCAACTGTGCTAATCAGGTGCGTAATTATCGCACTGTTTCTCCTGTTATTTGTGTATTGATGTATATACTTGTGTATGATGTGTGGTAGCCGACAATAAAGGCTAAAGTGGTGGATACCCATGTTTGGGATAATAGGTTAACAGGTTAGTAAATTGTGATATTAAATTATTTATGGCACCTGTTTGATATGGTAATGAGCATGTGATTATACTCACTCTATATGTTGATTTGACATGATACATTAACATATGTGCATGGGGATTGGTTTTGATCAAGGAAGGACGGGGTGTACATATTATGTACGTGGTCTAATGTTAGCCTCGTGCTACATTAGCGCTTGATGATTAGCTGTGTGCTTCATCAAGGGAGATGTTGGCTAGGTGCCCATCTCGGCGGTTGATAGCTGAGTGCATCACCGTGGACGGATTACTATTGGGATCACTTACGTGATCGGTGGCTCTGCCACGGCTTTGAGCAGCAAGTCTGCCAAGGTAGGATTTGAGGATCACGATGTGATCGGTGGCTCAGCCACGGCCTTGTGCAGCAGGTCTGCCGAGGTAGGATATGTGGGATCACTCGGTTGTGATCGGTGGATTAGCCACGGCCTTAGGCAGGGAGTCTGCTAAGGTTGGTGTAACGGATGGACTTAGGATTGGGCTGGGATACATTTTGCATATCTATTGGTATGGACTGTGTGGGTATGGGTTAAGCCCATACGTGTGGAAACATGTGTAATGATTATGCACTGAGTCTGTGGACTCACCCAAATTTTCTCAACCATTTCAGGTCATTCATGAGCTTGGACCGGGTTGGAGTGGATACAAGGTGGCCATGCAAAAGAAGAGATTTTGATTATTTTATGCATTTTTGAAATTAAGTATTTTGTTTAAATATTGGGTTGTAATAAGGGCCTTGTTGTTATTTTTGGTATTATTTTATTATGGGCTTGATTTAATTAAATTACTATGTGAAGATGATTTTATTTTTAGCCACCTATTTACTCAAAGCATATACATTAAAGTTTTAATTTGGACATTTTATAATAACAAAGTTTAAGTATAATTTTAAATGGACATGGTTTTCAAAAGTTAACAAATTTACATGTTTTATTCTAAAGTCAAAAAGATTTTCAACCGTTCTTCCGCAGTAACATACCAGATCCGGTCAGGGCTTGTGGGCCGGGTTTGGGGGTGTTACAAAGGGGGGTGCCGAATTCCTTTGAGAGGTTCCTTGGGTTTTCCATTACTTTTCTTTTCTCCCCCTCATTCTGTTTCTTCCGTTGTCGAATTCTTCCATTGCCGAAAAACCATCATTCCTTTTCGCCAAAATCCCTATTGGTGTTGCGTTCTTCTTCTTTCTCTGAAAGCCGAATACTCCCTTATAATCAAATAGCCCTATCTTTTTGCCGATTCCTTGTTGTTTTTCCTCCATCACAAATCGATTGCTGTTATCTACTCTTAATCAAGTTTTAAAAGCCGGATCTTGTTCAGTAGCTATCTAGGTCGCAGGATCAAAGGTTGGATTTGGTAAGTACTTAGTCAACCTCCTTTAGTGTGTTTTGGTAAAAGTCGGAGGGCTATCTAACTCTTTCTTGTCATTAACCTTGTACTAACAAGGGTAGGGTTCAAAGATCGCAAGTGTGGTAAGGATCGCTAGCAAGTGGTAAGTGTACTCGTCTCAATTGTGGATTAGTAAGTGGACGAATGTAAGTGTGGCTTATAGAGGTGACTTGTATGGAATATGAGTCACTTGATTTTTTATAGTATATGTGTGGGTGCAGATCTAGGGGATATTCGTGAATAGTAGCTAAGGAAGGGCTACTAGAACTAGTGGCGCACGGTAAGGTTATGGTAAGGCTTCGGTTTTTGGGTAAATATTGCGTTTAAGTGTAAGATTGATTGAAGATTGGTATTGGTTGTAGGTTTAAGGCTGGGGATAGTGTAGCACGTCGCATTAACCATGTGTGTACATACACTTTCCACACAATAAATCGGCAAAAGCCGAAATCCCAAAAAACTGGAATACCAAAAAGCTGAAAAGCTGAAAGGTTGGCGCCTGCAACCACACGAGCGTGCGAACATTCGCGTGGGAACACCGATACAATTACCAGGGCCAAGAGAGTGATCTCATGGTCTCGGGCCACTATTTGGCCGATCGGGCCAAACGGAGCTAAATGGGCCTGCTGAGCTCGTGGGCCCAAATCGGTAAAAGTTGATATGTGAAATTGAATGATGGATTGATATGGATGGTTGTATGATTTGATTATGATTGGGCCTAGTGGGCTACATAAACATGATTGGGCTTAATGGGCTATATGGGCATGATTGGGCTTATTGGGCCTTATGGGATTTTAGAAATGCATGCTAGGGTTTTAATGGACTCTAGGCCTAGTTCTGATAAATTCTTAAATAGCATAAAACTTAATTTAATAATCAAACATGTCTGTGGACAAGTCGCTAGGTTAGAGTGTGGCAATGGACATATGCATTTCTAGGATTGGATCTAGGGAGAGCTTGGAACTTAAGCGGTCCTAGTGACCCACTTCCTCTTCTCTGGGATCCTACCTGGTGCATAGTGTCTGTTCACTTTAGTCGCAAGGACTTATTGATGGGCCAAAGTTCATAACTAAAACCCGAGATGAAAGAAATTATGAAAATACCCCTGTAGGGTAGAATTACAAAAATACCCCTATGGGGTAGATTTACAAAAATACCCCTGGGTAGTGAAATGACTACAATACCCCTAGGTGCTTAATGTGTGAAAATGTGTATGTTGCATTCATGAGATATATGTTGCACTTGGGTGGGTTTGATGATACGGAGGAAGATATGTGAGGATCGCATAGTCGATTGATGACCGTGGATCCACCAGTGGCTTTAAGCCCATTATATGCTTAGTAGCCTTCTGCAACATTTTAGTAGTGTCGTTGTTGGTGCTACCTTTGGAGTGTAGGGATGGGTGGGTTGATATTTATATCCCCACAAGAGTGTAGGTTTGGAAAGGAAATGGAGTGCAGGGTTGGATTTGGGATGGGAGCATTGCATTCGTGTGATACTGATGTGATATGAGGTCATTATGGGCTAAGGCCCAAGACCACTGATTTTGATAGGGCTTAGGCCCAATGTGATAATCGCATGTTGGTTGGATTACCAAGGGTCGTACACATTGAGTATTGAAACTCACACTCTTTTATTTAATGTTTCAAGTGACTCTCAGTAGACGGCTCGACGTGGAAGAGGACTCGGAGGTGGCCACACTGCAAACTACTTAGAAGTTTTTAATTAGTTTCGAATGACTTTATTTTAATTACTTTATTTCATTGGGATGTAATAAGTCCTTGTATCTCCAATTTGACTTTACATTTGGGTTTTATTATTGTTTCAAATGTCTAATTATTAAACTTAAATGAACTTCTAAAGTTTAACATGGTTTTCGAAATAACTATAACATATGGATGTTTTCTTAAAACATGGGCTTTCATCATAACTGAACAAGTTGCAAGGATTTCTAAATCTTAAACTTAAGTTTTTAACTACGCAAATTTCCTACTGAACATAAATTTAACTAAACAAAGTCGTTTTGGAATTATCCCTTAGATGTGACATCACCGGATTCGGCCATAACGTCTGGGCCGGGTATGGGGGTGTTACATTTAGTGGTATTAGAGCCCATTTGCAAAGATCGGGCTGTGAAATGGGCCTTATATTTTGGGTTTTTAAAACAAGTAGATTACAAAGTTTTTGCAGGATTCTTGAAGTGTGGTTCACCGAGCCCTCGACGTCGAGCCAAGTAAGTTTTTCTATTGTTACACTTTTTTAAATTACTGAACTGTATTTAGATATTGGCTACTTTAAACAATAGGTTCTTAGAGACTAAAGCCCGTAGGAAACTTAAGCCTGTAGTGGATTTACGACTGCGAAACAACTTTTAAATTGTTACTTGCATAAGACATGTGCTTTAAACTAAGACCATAGTTGGACTATGGCATCGAAAAATTGACGTACTTATATCGTAAGCATTTATAAACTCGAAGTGATTCGATAAGCGAATTGGTGAGAATAGATATGTATCAGTACTGGTATGTACAGAAAACTATACGAATGATGAATTATAAGAAGATGAGAACTTATGAGTTGCTTTGTAGTTAAACTTTATGTTATCTCATTAGTTGAGGTTTTAATTGCAAATTTGTATCTATTTGGAAGTGTTAATGAATGATGTTGATTATTTCATATATACATACGAACTTACTAAGCTTTATAGCTTACTTTGTTTATTTTTCTTCTATGTTTTATAGTAAATTGAAGCTAGCTCGGAACCGGGGATCGTCAAGAACTTCATCGCACTATCGAACATCTATTTTGGTACTTTTGAGTTGTGTATATATGGTATATGGCATGTATAGGCTTTGGTCATTTTGGTATGTTTGATGAACATGTATATTGGGCCATTTAAGTTGACTTGTGATGATGATTTTGTTAATGGATAAAGATGTGTGAATGGCTTTGTTTTGAATTAGGTAAATTGACCTATAATGAATGAATGAGGTTGAATTGATAATGCATATTTGGAATGGATTTATTGAATGAATAATATATGTGAATTATGTCTAGTAAAGCAAGATAAGTTGATAGGTATTTAAATAGGTAAATGGCATTGAATTGAGTATTGAAATGGATGAAATGTATATAGTATCATTGTGTATTGGTTGATGACTTTTGGCTGCATATTTGTGTTTTAAATTGGTACCAATTGAGCTTGTGTAGGTATGTGCAAAATGGGTGGCAAATTGGCCTTGCAAATGGCCTATTTTTGTCCACACGGGCAAAGACACGAGCGTGTGTCTCAGCCGTGTGTCCTTTGGTGTTGAAATTGAATTGAAGTCAGTATGCTCACACGGTCTCACACACGAGTGTGTGACTGGCCATATGGTACAAGTTAGTATACCCCCTAAATGGCATACGGCCTAGCACACGGGCGTGTGACTTGGCCGTGTTGCGTAAGTCAAAATATACCTACAGGTTTGGCACGGCTTGGCACACAAGCGTGTGTGGCCACTTCAAAGGGCACACGGGCTGGACACAAGGGCGTGTGGTTGGCCATGTGACCTAAGTCAGTATGTATGCCCTGTTTCCACACGGCCTGAGACACAGGCGTGTTTGGAGCCGTGTGAGGCACAGGGCTGTAACAGTCCAGTTTTAGCTAAATCGGAACAATGGTTTTGGAACCACAAATTCGAGGTTTGAAAATTATTTTAATATTTTTTTTGTTGTTTATAGCATGTGATTATATATGTGTGAAAGTTTCGTGTTTTAATTTTATAGATTAGATGGTTAATTTGACAAAAGGACTTAATCGCGTAAAAATGCAAAAGTTGCATTGTAATTGTTAAAGGTTATGATGATATTAGACCATTGATAGTGGGAATGGACATAAATGGGCATATATTAGGTGATTTTATAATGTTTTCATTAAGGTTATAATAGTAAAATTTTAAATTAAGTTTAATTAAATAAAACAAAAGCCATTTTTCTTTCAAATTTTATCACCTAGGCGAATATTAAAGAAGAAAAAGAACCATTGTTGCTCATTTAGGGTTCGACACTTGCATAGCTTTATTAAGGTATGGTTTTAGCTCAATTTTTAATGATTTTTACATTTTTGAGACCGTTGCTTTGTATTTTAGCTAGCCCATGCCTTAATTTTTGAATTTATTTATGATTTTGTGAAGTTCCATTGATGATTATTTGAGCTTTTGGATGTTTGATGATGAAATGTGAAAACTTGATGATAGATTTTCATGTTTTATTAAGTGATTTTTGAAGAAAATACAAGTTAGGGATTAAATTATGAATTTTATAAATTGGGTGGTTGAAATGCGAAATAAATGTGAAATATGGGTCACTAGGGGTGCTATGGTAATTCGGCTAAGCATGTGTTTTGTTAAATTTTGTGTAATTTATGTTTTTATGAAATAGGGGTTAAATTGTAAAAATTTGGAAGTTTAGGGGCTAAAGTGTAAAAATTCCCAAATATGTGTTTGTGGACCGAATTGAATGATTTGATGAATAAATGACTTAACTTTTAATGTATATAGATCAAGAATAAAAGAAATCGGATTTAGATCGAGGAAAATCAAAGGTTATCGAATAGTCGATCTAGTCTGTTTATCCCTAATACGAGGTAAGTTTATATGCAAATAAATGTCTTTAAATTTAATTATATATGTTTAATTGTCATTGAACTGCTATGAATGCTGAATGATCAAATACGAGCAAGAATCGACAGGGTTACAATATCCGAAAGTCCCATACGAACCTTAGGAATAGTATAGGATACGAATGTCATGACATTAGGATTATTGAGATGTGATTATGTGTAAGACCATGTCTAGGACATTGCCATCATTATGTGATTACGTGTAAGACCATGTCTGGGACATTGGCATCGTTACTTGATTTCGTATAAGACCCTGTCTGGGACAGTGGCATCGATATGTGATAACATGTAAGACCATATCCGGGATATGGCATTGTACGAGCTATATGTTATTTTTGAGTATCCTTAATGATTCCGAATGGTTCAACGGGCAAAGTCAAGTCAAGAAAGAATGTGTGAATGAGTTAAGTGGCTCAGTTACGTATGAGATTCATATAAGTATTGAAAAGGGAAGTATTTGATGAACTCACTTATGATATTGAATATGTATACATTGGGAAAGGTTTGTGAGCTTATATGTGTTTATTCATAGTTTACCTATTGATGGAAATAATGTTGATTCATGTGGTAATTTTATTTGTATATGGCTTACTAAGCTTTTAAAGCTTACTTTGTGTGTTCTTTTCCTATTTTATAGATAATCGAAGCTAGCTCGGACTCGGGGATCATCAAGAACATCGTCACGCTATCGATTAACTTGTTGGTACTTTTGATGTTATGTATATATGGTATATGGCATGTATAGTCTAGTGTTCAAATGATATGTTTTGAGTTGTGATTTTAGCCATGAGAGTTGGCTTGTAAATGATGTACATATCGGTGAGTATTTGGCCATCTAAGTTGGCTTAATTTATGAATTTGGTAAGTGATATGTGATGTATATATATGGCATTGTGTTTTGGCATGTTTTAGTATGATATAAGGATGACAAATTGGTATATTTTTTGGCATGAATTAGTTGATAAAATGATGGGAAAAATGCATAGGGAAGATAGGTGAAATTGTTGGTAATGACATATTGTTTTGGTAAGTTTATGGTTATGATTTGAGTAGTGAAATGGTTGAAGATGAAATGGCATGATTTGTATGAATTGGCATGTTTTGGTTGGCTATAAATGTGTTGAAATGGTATTATTTTGGTTGTTTAGGTGAGCATGAGAAAGGGTGGCAATTTGGCCTTGCAAATGGCCTATTCTTGTCTACACGGGCAGAGACACAGGCGTGTGTCTCATCCATGTGCGACACACGGTCATGATACACGATCGTGTGTCCCCTGGTGTTGGAATTAAATTGAAGTCAGTATGCTCCACACGACCTCACACACAGGCGTGTGACCGGCCATGTGGCATAAGTCAGTATACCCCCTAAATGGCATACGGCCTAGCACACAGGCGTGTGACTTGGCCGTGTTGCATAAGTCAGTATACCCTACAGGATTGGCACGACCTAGCACATGGCCTGACACATGGGCGTGTGTGGCCATTTCGAAAGACACACAGGCTAGACTCACGGGCTTGTGGTCAGTCGTGTGACTCAAGTCAGTATGTATACCCTGTTTTCACACGACCTGGGACACGAGCGTGGTTAGAGCTGTGTGAGGCACACGGCCTGTTCACACGGGCGAGTGACCCTGATATGTTTGGAAAATTTCTAAGTTTTCAAGAATTTTCGTATGTTATCGGTTTAGTTCCGAACTATTTCTAAAGCATGTTTAAGGCCTAGTAGGCCCTTATAAGGGACAATGTGTTTATGATTGAATGGTGTTTGAGAATAGATGCATAAATGTATGTTGTATGTTGTGATTTGGTAGGTAATGCCTCGTAATCCTATTCCAGTGACAGATACGAGTTAGGGGTGTTACAGGGCTTGTTCACACGGGTGTGTGACTCCTGTATGATTGAAATTTTTCTAAGTTTCCAAAAATTTTCCGAGTTATCGGTTTAGTCCCGGACCACTTCTAAAGCATGTTTAAGGCCTCGTAGGCCCTTATAAGGGAAAATTTGTTTGTGATTAAATGATATTTGAGTATGAATGCATAAATGTATGAGTTATGTATGTTAACTGATATGTATGATAGGTAATACCTCGTAACCTTACTCCGGTGACGGATACGGGTTAAGAGTGTTACATTTATTGGTATCAGAGCTAATATTTAGTCGATTCTAGGACTAACGTAGCATGTTTGAGAGTCTAGCTATACATGCCATATATACTCTGTGATAGTGTGATGATTCCTGACAGCTTAAATTGTGTTTTCGTATAGTAATGGATCCCGAACCGATGATAGCTGATGATGTAGAGAATAATACGCCCGCTCCCGCTCAAGGGACAGTGCCTTCCGAATTTAGATCCGTTTCTAGTAGTCATGAAGGTGAGGTTAAAGAAGTCTTTTCCAGATGATGAATGAGTGGTTCACTCAATACATCCGGACAAATCCGGCTGCTCAACAACCTCCACCCCCACTTATTCCTCAAACTGTACCTGTAGCTCCCCAATGAGTCGAGCTTTTAAGATTGCATAAGCCTCTAGTTGATAAGATCCGTAAACACGGGGCTAAAGAGTTCAGGGTTAATGTTGATGATGACCCTGAGAGAGCTGAGTTCTAGCTCGAAAATACTATCCTAGTGTTTGATGAACTTTCATGTACGCCAACTGAATGCTTGAAGTGTGCAATTTCTCTTCTGAGAAACTCTACGTATCATTGGTGGAATACTTTAGTGTCGGTAGTGCCGAGAGAGCGAATGACTTGGGAATTCTTTCAGACCGAGTTCCAGAAGAAATACATCAGACAACGGTTCCTTGATCAAAGGCATAAAGAATTTCTAGAATTGAAATAGGGCCATATGACCATAACTGAATATGAAAGAGAATTTGTTCGGTTGAACAAGTATGCTCGAGAATATATTTCTACCGAAGAGATAATGAGCAAGCGGTTTGTTGATGGGCTAACGAAGACATTAAACTTCTGGTCGGGATATTGGATTTAAAAGACGGGCTTGCAAAGCTGAAGAACTGGGCAAAGAAAAGAGAAAGGTTGATTCGGAAGCTAGAGATTCGAGAAAGAGATTGATGAATAAACCCTGTCACTCTTCATCAAAGAAATCCCGAGATTCGTATAGTCGATCAAATGCACTAGTGGAGTACTCTAATAGAGATCGCGAGAAGCAATTTACGGGTTCAAAAACTCCAGCTATGTTAATGGCAAGTGTGTGTAATGTTAGACCGAACAAACCTAAATGTGGACGATGTGGAAAATGACATTTTGGAGAGTGTAGACTGAATGATAAAGCCTGTTATAGATGTGGTTCGCACGAACACTTCATTCGAGATTGTCATGAGTTAGATGAGAAAGATAAATCTCAGAGTGCAAAACAAAGCAACACGACTGCGAGAGGAAGACCATTCTGTAATGTTGGAAATGTGAGTGGTGGTAGAGGTGCGACATGAGATATTACTGTGAGATTCGAGGCCAGAGCACCTACTAAAGCCTAAGCTATTCACGCTCGCGAAGAAGCGTCATCTCCAGATGTTATCACCGGTACTTTCACTCTCTATGATACTAATGTGTTTGCATTGATAGATCCAGGATCAACTAATTCTTATATATGTATGAATTTATTATCTAGTAAGACTTTGCCTGCAGAGTCTACTGAATTTGTGATTAGAGTACCGAACCCCTTAGGCAAATATGTTTTGGTTGACGAAGTCTGCAAGAATTTTCCGTTAATGTATTGGGATTTCTGTTTTCTGGCTAATCTGATGTTGTTGCCATTCGATGAATTTGATGTGATTCTAGGTATGGATTGGCTAATGATGATTGATGCTATAGTGAATTGTAGACGAAAGACAATTGAACTGAAATGTCAGAATAATGAGACTATTAGAATTGAATCTGATGATATGAATAGTTTACCAGATGTGATCTCATCTATGTTAGCTCAGAGATTTGTGAGAAAGGGGTGTGAAGCTTATCTTGCTTATGTACTTGATACGAAAGTGACAGAAACAAAGATTGAAATAGTACCAATTGTAGGCAAGTATCCAGATGTATTTCCTGAAGATTTATCGGGTTTACGACCTATCAGAGAGGTTGAGTTTGGTATTGAATTAGTACCAGGAACAACGCCGATATCGATAGCTCCGTACAAGATGGCTCTGAAAGAGTTAAAAGAATTGAAAGCTCAGTTACAAGAGTTGGCAGATAGAGGTTTTGCTAGACCGAGTTTCTCTCCCTGGGGTGCACCGGTGTTATTTGTGAAAAAGAAAGATTGCACGATGAGAATGTGTATAGACTATCGACAGCTCAACAAAGTGACAATCAAGAATAAATACTCTCTGCCACGAATAGATGATTTGTTTGATCAGTTAAAAGGGGCAACAATGTTTTCAAAAATTGATTTGAGATCGAGCTATTACCAGTTACGAGTTAAAGACTCAGATGTGTCAAAGACTGCATTTAGAACAAGGTACGGACACTACGAGTTTCGTGTTGTGCCTTTTAGACTGACAAATGCACCTGCTGTTTTTATGGACTTGATGAACCAGATTTTCAGACCGTACATAGATCGATTCGTAGTTGTATTTATTGATAACATTTTGATTTACTCTCGTGATGAATCTGGGCGTGCCGAGCATTTGAGTATCGTGTTACAAACTTTGAGAGATAAATAGTTGTTTGCAAAGTTCAGCAAATGTGACTTTTGCCTACAAGAGGTTGGTTTTCCGGGACATATAGTTTCAGCCACGGGCATCTGAGTTGACCCGAGCAAAATTACTGCCATTTTTGATTGGAATCCTCCGAGAAATGTATCCGAAGTTTGTAGTTTTCTGGGACTAGCCGGCTATTATAGACGATTTGTGAAAGGCTTCTCGATGATTGTGACTCTGATGACACGATTGTATCAAAAAGATGTTAAATTTGAGTGGTCAGAAAAGTGTCAGCAAAGCTTCGAGTAGTTGAAAGCATTATTAACAGAGGCACCAGTGTTAGTTCAGCCTAAGTCGGGTAAAGAATTCATAGTTTTCAGTGATGCATCGTTAAAAGGCTTGGGTTGTGTTTTGATGTAGGAAGGCAAAGTTGTAGCTTATGCCTCGAGACAGTTGAAGCAGCACGAAAAGAATTATCTGATGAACGATCTAGAGTTACCTGCGATTGTGTTCGCATTGAAAATTTAGCATCATTACTTGTTTGGTGAGAAATGCCATATTTATACCGACCACAAAAGCTTAAAATAACTGATGACAACGAAGATGGCTAGAATTGTTAAAAGACTATGAATTAGTGATTGATTATCATCTAGGGAAAGCGAACGTAGTTGCTGATGCTTTGAGCCGAAAGTCCTTATTTGCTTTACGTGCTTTGAACACACAATTAGTTTTTTCTAACGATGATTCGATAGTAGCCGAGTTGAAAGAGAGACCGTTATTTCTACAGTGGATTTGTAAGGCTCAAAAATTTGATAATGAATTGTAAGGAAAATAAGCTCAGTGTGAGTCGACTTCTGATTCAGAGTTTCGAATAGGACCTAATGATTGTTTGATGTTTTGTGATAGAATATGTGTACCTGAGCTCATTCGGAAGATTCTAAACGAAGCACACAGCAGTTGTTTATCAGTACATCTGGGAAGCACGAAAATGTATAATGATTTGAAACAGCTTTATTGGTGGCACGGCATGAAACGAGATATCTCAAAATTTGTTTTTGAAATGTTTGATTTGTCAACAAGTCAAAGCTGAGCATCCGGTGCCGTCAGGTTTATTACAGCCTATTATGATTCCTGGGTCAAAATGGGATAGAATAATAATGGATTTCGTATCGAGTTTGCCCTTATCTCTGAAAAAAGAAAGATTCGATATGGGTTGTTGTTGACAGATTGACGAAATCTGCTCATTTCATTCCGGTAAGTACAAATTTCTCACTTGATAAATTAGCTGAGTTATATATTTTTGAAATTGTGAGATTACATGGTGTTCCCCTATCTATTGTTTTGGATAGAAATCCGAGGTTTACATCTAGATTTTGGAAGAAATTACAAGAAGCTTTGGGTACGAAGCTGCATTTTAGCATTGCGTTTCACCCACAAACGGATAGTCAATCTGAACGAGTTATTCAGATACTTGAGGATATGTTGCGTTGTTGCATTCTTGAGTTTGAAGGTAACTGGGAGAAATATCTACCGCTGATTGAATTTGCTTATAATAATAGCTTCCAATCAAGTATAAAGAGGGCACCGTACGAAGCTCTATACTGTCGTAAATGTAGAACACCGTTGTACTGGATTGAGCTTAGAGAAAATAAGATTCACGGGGCTGATCTGATCAGAGAGACTGAAGAAAAAGTGAAAGTAAGTCGCGATAGTTTGAAAGCAACTTCGGATCGACAGAAATCGTACGCAAACTTGAAATGGAAAGATATTGAGTTCCAAATCGAAGATAAAGTGTTTTTGAAAGTGTTGCCGTGGAAAAAGATATTGCGGTTTGGTCAGAAAGAAAAATTGAGTCCGCGATTCATTGGATCGTATGAGATTACTGAGCGAGTTGGGCCAGTGACATATCGGCTATCTTTACCTTCTGAGTTAGAGAAAATACATTGTGTTTCACGTATCAATGCTACGAAGATATCGATCAGACCCTTCACATGTTATTTCTCCAACTGAAGTTGAGATACAGTCAGATTTATCATACATTGAAGAACCGATTCAAATTTTAGCTCGTGAGATCAAAGAATTGAGAAATAAGATAATCGCATTAGTAAAAGTATTATGGCATCGACACGGGGTTGAAGAAGCTACGTGGGAACCCGAGGATGCTATGAGAAAACAATACCCAAACCTATTCACTGGTAAGATTTTCGGGGACGAAAATCCCTAAGTGGGGGAGAGTTGTTGTAACACCCTTTACTCGTATTCGTCGCTGAAACAGGGTACGAGGCATTACTGTACTTATAAGCAAGCAATCACACAAAACTGAAACATGATTTTCCACTCAAATTTAAAACTTTTCATAAACATTCATATTACTCCTTTAACAAGCCTACGAGGCCCAAAACATACATATAGAGTGGTTCGAAACTGAACCGGAAACTTACGAACACTGAGAAAATTTTTGCTCAAGACAGGACCACACGCCCGTGTGGAAAGGAACACACCCGTGTGGGAAGGTCGTGTTATCACACACGCCCAGGTCCCTAGTCTGTACAGATTTTATTGTCCACTTCGAGCCTACAGGGGTTTTCACACGACCTAGCACACGCCCGTTTCTACGACCTGTGTCCTTCACACGGCCACGACACGCCCGTGTCTTAGCCCGTGTGTAAAAACCTTGACATTCTATTTATGACGTCATCAACTCAATAAAGTCATAAGGCCAAGGCACACGCCCGTGTCCTTAGGCCGTGTGGTGAATTAAATTCCTAAAATCAAGTGCAGACTTCACATGGCCTGGGCACATGCCCATGTCCTATGGACGTGTCTTTCACACGGTTGAGACACACGGTCGTGCCTCAGCCCATGTGAATACTACTGGACATTCTGTTTTGCCAACTTAGGGTGCAGGGGGACACAAGGCCGGACTACACACCTATGTGGCAGACTGTGTCTCACACACGGCCTAGACACATGCACATGTGTCTATCCGTGTGGACAAAATAAGGCTATTTACCAAGCCTTTTTGCCACCCATTCTTGCACCAACCTACACCACATCAAAACCACACCAATCCAAATATATGTATATATATTTAAGGCACTTAATATAACATAACTAAGTGCTTCACCATCATCAATCATCCATAACCATATGCAACACATCATCATTCAACCATGAATAACCATAGGCCATATCATAATGGCATTGGCACATGCATGCATATATAAATAGGTTTACATCCAAATAATCATTATGAGCCACTTATCATGGCCTTATACAAAATGAATCAAATATCATCATAAGCCAACACATTTGGCTAAACCAATATGACATATAACCAAAAAGACCAATATACATGCCATGATCCAATATAAGTCTCAATATACCAAAATGTGTGGATAGTGTGGGTGATCCTCCGACGGTCTCTGTATTCCGAGCTGGCTTTTTGACACTATAAAACAAGGGAAAAGAGAAGTAAGCTTTAAGCTTAGTAAGTCTACATGTAAACAATGAACATCATACCACATACTTATTAACCAAGAACATTACATACAAATCAAGAACAACGCAAATCATTGTAGTTGTACTTACTCATTTTCCAAATCTTACCACATTCCAAATACATATCATAAACATTGCTCACATTTACATGCACTTATACCCTGCACTTGTCATCACACAATCACACGTAATCTCACTTAGTCAAAGTTTCTCGATGGACACTTCGGAATAATATCAGATACACGGTGGTTTCGCACACAGCCCACCATTAACAAATAACCCGGTGGTATCGCACATAGCCCACCAATAGTCACATATCCATGGTGATATTGCACATAGCCCATCAAATATATTAAATACGGTGGTATCGCACACAGCCCACCAATAATCACTTATTCACGGTTTTTATCCATATCATTTTCCCTATTCCGAAGGTTCATCCGAGAATTTCCTCACTTTCTATCAGTTTAGTGGATATCCATAATTTCGTTCACATTTCACATCATACATTAATATGTGAAAACATAAATCAAAATGATGTATCATTTACATATAAACTTACCTAGATACAAAATATGTCAAATTGCAATTTAGTCTGAAACCTTACCTTTTCCTTGGTCAAGGTTGATTCCACATTCTCCTTGATCTATAATGGCATATTTAGCTTATTAAATAACCAAATTAATCAAATTACTCCAAAATTCCTATTTTGGCAAAATTACTATTTTACCCCTAAACTTTTACAAAATTATAATTTTGCCCCTTAGGCTCGTAAAATGAAATGTGTCCATTTTTCACACACCCAAGCCTAGTCGAATCATATTCCCTCTTATAGCAACTCACAATTCCAATTATTACACACATTTACCACCTATTTTACAACCTTTACAAAAAGGTCCTTTTAGGTGTTTTCATGGAAACCCCTTTCACAAAAATTGTTTATTTAACAACCAAAATTCATTTTCTTCCATACAATTTCAGAAATCAACACGAATATTCACATGTAAAAACCCTAGACTCTCAACCATTTTGCAAATTAGCCCCTCATTAGCTAGATAATGCTACAAGGGTCCCAAAAGTACAAAAATTATTAAGAATGACCACCAAAATCACTTACTTGCAAGGAGTGTAAGTTGCTGAAAATTTCAAGCTCCCAAACCCTTATGCTTGAGTGAAAAATCAGTGGAAGAAGAAGATGATAGGAGAAAAAAGATGATAGCTTTCTTTGTTTTATTTTATTTTATTCATTTAGTCACATAATGTCACCAAACATTGACTAAATTAAATCTCTTGTCCCCTATGGCAGGCTATCACCCTTAGAAAGGCCTAATTGCACATTAAGGACCTCCAATTTAAGGTTCTATAGCTAATTAACACCTCTAGCTTGTAAAATAAAACTTTTTCACTTTATGCGATTTAGTCCTTTTTCGCAATTAAGCATGCAATCACTAAAATTAATTCACCAAAATTTTCATGCACTCATATAATCATACTATAACACATAAAATAATATTAAAAATAATTTATTTTGGTCAAATCGAAATAGTGGTTTCGGGACCACAAATCCAAAGTCAAAATATTTATTTTGTTATTATTTATTATTTACAACATGAATATAACTAAAGTATAACCCATACACAATCTAATCTTATGGCATGCTAATTACATATGACTCTGGTCGAGACAGTTAATAGGGTAATCAACAAATCCATCCATATATGTTGTAACAACCCGTTTTTGGTTAAATCAGAACAGGGTTTTGAGACCACAAATCTGAAGTCTAAATATTTATTTTATTATTTTATTTTTTACAGCATGAATATATGATAGTGTAAAATTTTCGTTAAGAAATTTTAGCATTTGAATGCTCAATTAGGCAAAAAGGACTCGATCCCGTAAAGTGCAAAATTGATGTTCTATTAGCTAAAGGTGTCTAATAGCTATGGATCATTAAAGTGGAAGTCCTTATGTTGTAATTAGACCATTCTTTGAGTAAGTGGACATTTATGGACACATTATTTGGTGTTTTAAAGATAAATTATTAAGGTTAGAATAGTAAAATAATTAATAAACATAATAATAATAAGTGAAACAAAACAAATTCTTTTAGTCATCTTCTTCTAGCCGAACCTAAGAGGAGAAAATCACCATTTTTGAACAACAAACATTCGACCAAGCTCTTTTATTACATGTAAGTGATTTTTGGCCCGGTTTTTAGTAATTTCTATGTTTTTGTAACAGTTGCAGCTCAATCTAGCTAGCCCGTACCTTTAATTTTGAAATTGTTAAAGATTTTAAGATTTTCCATTGTTGAATCTATGTTCTTTGATGTTTAATGTTGAAATATGAAACTTTGATGATAGTTTTCCATGTTTTGTTAAGTGAATTTTGATGAAAATGCATAATAGGGATTAAATTGTGAAAAGTGCAAATTGAGTGGTTGAAATGTGAAATAAATGGAAAATATGGGCTGCTAGGGGTATATTGGTAATTTGGCTAGCATGGGTTAATCTTGAATTATGTGAAATTTGTGTTTTCTGAAATAAAGACTAAATTGTAAAAGTTGTGAAATACTTGGGGCAAAAGTGTAAAAGTGCTTTAAAGTGTGATATGGACTAAATTGAAAGAATATGTGATTAAATAAGTTAATTTTTTGAATTCATATAGATCAAGAAAGAAAGAATTCAGATTTAGATCGGGGGCAAAGCAAGGTTATCCAGTAGTCGACCCGATCCGTCATTTCCGTATACAAGGTAAATTCGTATAACTGAACTTAAATGTGTATCTATTTATTTGATGGATGAAATTGAGATAGTATTTATTCTATTAGATAAATGTGGAGATATTAGATTAAATGCACGGTTTAAGTAAACGAGTTGCTGAATAAAACCATAGCTGGGCAATGGCAAAATCGAATAATAAGACCATAACTGGGTTATGGCATGTGAATGAAAGACCAAGGCAGGGCCTTGGTAATGTATGTGTAAGACCATAGTTGGACTATGGCATCGGAAAATCGACGTACTTATATCGTTAGCATTTATAAACTCGAAGTGATTCGATAAGCGAATTGGTGAGAATAGATATGTATCAGTACAGGTATGTACAGAAAACTATGCGAATGATGAATTATAAGAAGATGAGAACTTATGAGTTGTTTTGTAGTTAAACTTTATGATATCTCATTGATTGAGGTTTTAATTGCAAATTATGTATCTATTTGGAAGTGTTAATGAATGATGTTGATTATTTCATATATACATACGAACTTACTAAGCTTTATAGCTTACTTTGTTTATTTTTCTTCTATGTTTTATAGTAAATCGAAGCTAGCTCGGAATCGAGGATCGTCAGGAACTTCATCGCACAATCGGACATCTATTTTGGTACTTTTGAGTTGTGTATATATGGTATATGGCATGTATAGGCTTTGTTCATTTTGGTATGTTTGATGAACATGTATATTGGTCCATTTAAGTTGACTTGTGATGATGATTTTGTTAATGTATAAAGATGTGTGAATGGCTTTGTTTTGAATTAGGTAAATTGACCTAATGAATGAGGTTGAATTGATAATGCATATTTGGAATGGTTTTATTGAATGAATCATATATATGAATTATGTCTAGTAAAGCAAGATGAGTTGATAGGTATTTGAATAGGTAAATGGCATTGAATTGAGTATTGAAATGGTTGAAATGGATATAGTATCATTGTGTATTGGTTAATGACTTTTGGCTGCATATTTGTGTTTTAAATTGGTACCAATTGAGCTTGTGTAGGTATGTGCAAAATGGGTGGCAAATTGGCCTTGCAAATGGCCTATTTTTGTCCACACGGGCATAGACACGGGCGTGCGTCTCAGTCGTGTGTGACACACGGTCATGTTACACGACCGTGTGTCCCCTGGTGTTGAAATTGAATTGAAGTTAATGCTCCACAAGGTCTTACACACGGGCATGTGACTGGCCATGTGATACAAGTCAGTATACCCCCCTAAATGGCACATGGCCTAGCATACGGGCGTGGGACTTGTCTGTGTTGCGTAAGTCAGTATACCTTACAGGTTTTGCATGGCCTAGCACACAGCCTGGCACAAGGGCGTGTTTGGCCGCTTCGAAGGGCATACGGGCTGGACACACGGGCATGTGGTTGGTCGTGTGACCCAAGTCAGTATGTATGCCCTGTTTCCACACGGCCTGAGACACGGGCGTGTCTGGAGCCGTGTGAGTCTTACGGCTTGTTCATACAGGCGTGTGACCCCTATATGATTGAAATTTTTCTAACTTTCCAAAAAAATTTTGAGTTATTAGTTTAGTCCCTAACCACTTCTAAAGCATGTTTAAGGCCTCGTAGGCCCTTATAAGGGGACAATTTGTTTGTGATTAAACGATATTTGAATATGAATGCATAAATGTATGAGTATGTTTGTTAAATGTTATGTATTGACCGGTAATATCTCGTAACCCTACTCCGGTGATGGATACGGGTTAGGGGTGTTACATGTGTTTAATATCATATCTCATAGTTCATATCATTCTCGATTTCACTAAGTTCAACTCACATCAATTCTCGACTGTTCAATATCATTATATTAAAACTGAGTCATGAGACAATAATATGCTTTCCTTGATAGTTAGTTTGCAACAATCATATATATATATATATATATATATATTGAACTAGAATCATAAATGTAAAAATCGAGTTGTAACATCCTGGAATTAGGGGCCTTGCATTATTTAATATTTTTGAGTGTTGGCATGTTTTGTTTGTTATTTTGATGTGTTTTGGGGTCTCGAGAAGGCTCGGGGTTAAGCTTGAGCCTTGGTTAAAATTTTATTTTTAGGCATTATAGGGGAGAGCTAGCAAAGGCAGGCCTTAAAGGTAATTAATTGTGTTTTGTTAACACAAGAAAGGAGGTGGTAAGGTTGAAGATACCGAGTAAGTTCTTCGATATTGGTATTATTGTTAATATGCATGTATATATCTTTTGATGTTATGCATGTATAAGATAAGATCTGTTATACACTGTGATATTGGTTGCATACATATTGTGCACGAAGTAAAGAGCATGGGCTCGGGATTGAATGTAAGAGGGAGAATCAATGACTATTGTCACGAGTGACTACTGTCACGAGTGGTCTGAGTACCACAATGGTTGAAACCACGAATAATCTAATCAGTGACTTATCTCGGTGGTCAAGTACCACAGTGGGTTGGCCCCAGGTATGTATTATTTATCAGAGATCGTCACGGTGGTCTAAGACCACAGTGGGTTGGCCCCACGAGTACATTATAGTGACTTTGTCACAAGTGACTACGGTCGCGAGTGGTCTAGGACCACGGTGGTCATGAACCACAGTGGCATAATGCCACGGCTGTTTTGGATGGAGAGCTAAATCGGGATGGGTTGCATTGCATACAAATGACATGTGTTGTACTGAATGGGCTAAGGCTCAGTTTACGTTACTCGGGGATTTACACACTGAGTCTCGATGACTCACCCTTTTGCTAATTTTGCAGGTAATCAGTAGATAGCGGGTTTTGGGCCAAGATGGACTCGATGTGGCCATGCGTTGCAAGTTATTCAGTAAACTTGAACTTTATTTTAAATTTATTTTTATTTTGGGATTTTAATTTGTAATAAGGCCATTTTAACGTTAACTTTTATTTTGTGAGGTTTTGTTTATAAGCTGATTTTATTCATGCTATGAACTGTAGAAAAATGGGGTTTTCTTGAAAGCATAAAAAGAAGTTTTCCAAATTTATAACAAATGGATAATAAGCCGTAAATAATTAAAACTTGGGATTTTTGTTAATATTGCTAATACCATTTTTCAAAAGATCACGTACCTCAACGTTGTTTTCAAATGTCACCTACAAGATCTTCCAAACTCGGGTTTTTAAAATAAATCGGTTTTTATCACCTAGTTACCGTTAATAAGAGTTTGACAAGTTTTAACTTAACCAAATTCTGAATAGCCCTTAACGTGGAATTACTACAACTAGGAAAATTTATTTCTCAAATCGCGATGTTTTCCAAAGTTTTCAAACCTATTTCCTCTGTAACAATCCAGATTCAGTCGTAACGTTTTGACCGGGTATGGGGTGTTACAATTATGGTATCAGAGCGAGGTTTCAAAAACTCAGTCATGGGTATGGGGTTCGAAAATGTTTTAAAAGATGGTTAGAAAATGATTTAGAAATATGTATGTCTTTGGGAAGCATGGCACCCGAGTCTTTGGCACCAAATCTGCACGGTAAGTCTTCTGAATTTTGGTTGTTTTGCTTGGAGTAAGTATGATATGCTGTGATTACTTGTGCTAAGAAATACAACTCTAGAGATTGAAACCTTAGGTGTGCATGAAATAGCGAGAACTGCTCATAATGCTATTTTTATAAAACTGTTCTGTAATAAATAGTGGAAGAAAACACTAACTCATAAAACTCTTAATCTGATTAAATCGTGTAATTAGAATGAGTACTAGAGGACGTGGACGCGGTATACGAGGCCGTAGAAGAGGCCGAGATGCTGGGGCTGAGCCTTCAGAATCTGAGCATGGGCCGGAGGGTAAAGTGCCCGCATCGCCAGTTGCGGAAGTGAAATTTCAGGACCAAACTGGTGGAGACGATGCTGTGTCTCAGGCTATGTTGCACGTTCTGGAAAGAGTGGGTAGAGCGAGCACGAGATCGGTGGCTCAAAAATCTGTGCCTGAGTGACTCAGGGCTAATGGGCTGAAGTGTTTAGGGGCATTTCTAGGGTGGCTCCTAACGTAGCCGAGTACTGGTTAGAAGCGGTGGAACGGATTATGGCTGATCTTGACTGCACTGCAGAAGAAAAAATGAAAGGGGTTGTGTCTCTTCTCCAAGAGGAGGCTTACCAATGGTGGCTCATGGTTAGAGATGGTACAGCTGCGGACCGCATTACCTGGGACTTCTTTAAGTCTGCATTCCAAGGGAAATATATTAGGTCAAGTTATATGGATGCACAGCGGAAGGCATTCCTTAATTTGGTTCAGGGAAGTAAGTCGATGGTTGAATATGAGGCGAAATTTTTGTGTCTTAGCCGGTATGCTCGTGGTATTGTGTCTACAGATCATGAGCATTGTGTCCGATTTGAAGATGGTCTGAGGGATGAGTTGCGAGTACTGGTAGCTCCGTAATGGGAAAGGGAATTTGTTGTTTTAGTGGAAAAGGCTAAGATAGCCAAAGAGGCAAAGTGTTCTGAAAGACAGAATTAGGATAGGGACAAGGGTAGAAATAAGAGAAGTTTTGGACCTTTAAGGTCTACTGGGAACTTTCAGAATAGGCTTAGGTTGGATGGGCCGGGTCGAGCTGTGAGGCCCGCTGCTACTGGTCAGCCACAGCAATGTGTTACATGTGGGAAGTTCCATTTTGGGAATGCTGGGCAAGAAGTAATGGATGCTTCAGATGTGGGTCAGTGGATCATTGGGTGAAAGACTGCCCGCAAGAGCCAAACAGAACACGACCTGCAGGACAGAATTATGTTCAGCCTGGTAGAGGTGGTCAACAGCCACAGAGACGCCGTGGTTCGGCCAGAGAAGGTAATGGTTTTGGTCGTGGACGTGGAGCACCGGGCAGAGGTGCTGGGAACATAGATGCAAGGCAACCTGGGTTAGTCTATACAGCTAGACACCGTGATGAGGGCGATGCACCGGACGTCATAACTGGTACGTTCCTTATTTACGGATTACCTTTTTCTGTACTGATTGATATTGGGTCAACACATTCTTATGTTGCTAGTACTGTGTCTGGAACTCTGAACATAGACTCTGAGATTGCTTCTAAGGAGATGACTGTACTTAGCCCTTTAGGACAATCTGTAGTACTGAACAAACTCTTTAGGAATGTGCCTCTAGAAGTACAAGGGATGGTTTTCCCGACTAATTTGATGGACCTGCCGTTCGGCGAGTTCGATTTAATTCTAGGTATGGACTGGTTGGTGAAGTATCGAGCAAACGTGGATTGTGCTGCAAAGCGTATGGTGTTAAGGACTCTTGAGGATAGTGAGGTGGTGGTGATAGGTGAAAGGAGGAACTACTTGTCTAATGTGGTGTCCGCATTAAAGGCTGAAAGAATGGTGAGAAAAGGATGTGAGGCTTTCTTAACTTTTGTTCGAGCTCTGGAGGTTAAGGAGTTGACTGTTAGGGATGTTAGAATAGTGAAAGAGTTCTATGATGTTTTCCTAGAAGAGCTTCCAGGTTTACCTCCGGATCGCGAGGTGGAATTCGGTATTGATCTTCTTCCAAGAACAGCGTCAGTATCTATTGCCCCATATAGGATGGCGCTGAAGGAGTTGGTGGAACTGAAAGCCCAAATTCAGGAACTGTTGGACTGAGGTTTCATTCGACCCAGTGTGTCACCTTGGGGAACGCCGGTGTTATTTGTTAAGAAGAAGGATGGGTCAATGCGGATGTGCATTGACTATAGGCAGTTGAACAAGTTGACGATTAAGAACAAGTACCCGCTGCCTAGGATAGACGATCTGTTTGATCAGTTGTGAGGCGCTTCGGTCTTTTCAAAGATAGACTTGAGGTCAGGTTATCACCAGCTTAAGGTCAAGGAGTCAGATATTCATAAGACAGCTTTCCGAACTCGTTATGGTCACTACGAGTTCTTAGTGATGCCGTTTGGGTTGACAAATGCACCAGCAGCATTTATGGACATGATGAACCGAGTATTCCAACCCTATCTGGACCGGTTTGTCGTGGTGTTCATAGACGATATTTTGGTCTATTCAAGTTCAGAGGAGGAACATGATTCGTATCTTCGGGTGGTTCTACAAATTCTGAGAGAGAAACTGTTGTACGCCAAATTCAGTAAGTGTGAATTTTGGCAGAGGGAAGTTACCTTTCTGGGACATGTTGTGTCTGCTTAGGGGATTAGAGTAAATCCCCGGGAAATCGAAGTCGTGTTGGATTGGAAACCGCCTAAGTCTGTGGAAGAAATTCAGAGTTTTCTTGGTCTGGCTGGGTATTACAGGAGGTTTGTTGAGGGATTCTCGTTAATAGCTGCACCGTTAACCAAGTTGTTACGGAAAGGGGTACCATTTGTCTGGTCAGTTAAGCAACAGGAAAGTTTTGAGAAGCTGAAGAGGATCTTGACTGAGCCTCCAATGTTGATTCAGCCTGAGGCTGGGAAGGAGTTTGTAGTTTACTGTGATGCATCGCACACAGGGTTAGGATGTGTACTGATGCAGGAAGGGAAGGTGGTGGCATATGCGTCTCGACAGTTGAGACCACATGAAGTGAATTATCCCACGCATGATCTGGAATTGGTTGCAGTTGTTTGCTCTAAAGATCTGGAGACATTATCTGTATGGGGAGAAGTCCGTTATCTACACAGACCACAAGAGCCTAAAATATCTCCTTACCTAGAAGGAGTTGAATTTAAGGCAGAGGAGGTGGATCGAATTGTTAAAGGATTATGATTGCTCGATCGAGTACCACCCGGGTAAAGATAACGTGGTGGCAGATGCATTAAGTCGTAGGGTGATCTCGGATCTAAGGGCAATGTTTGCTCATCTCAGCTTATATGATTATGGAAGTTTATTAGTTGAACTTCAAGTGAAGCCTTCTTGGGTCAGCCAGATTAAAGAGAAGCAATTGTCTGATGAGTCGCTAAGCTCGAAACTTCAGTTAGTGGCAGGTGGTGAGACAGAAGATTTTAGTGTGAACAGTGATGGGGTATTGTGCTTTTGGGGAAGGGCTTGTATTCTGAGGGATACCGAATTGAGGCAGAAGATTCTTCAGAAAGTGTATATTAGCCCGTACGCTATGCATCCTGGTGGGGGTAAAATGTATAGAGATCTGCGAGAGCAGTTCTGGTGGCCGGGTCTGAAGCAGGAAGTGACTGAACTTGTGGGTAAATGCTTGACGTGTCAGCAGGTGAAGGCGGAACACCAATTGCCTTCGGGGTTGCTTCAGCCAGTAAAGATTCCACTCTGGAAGTGGGAGAGGATAACGATGAACTTTGTGAGTGGGCTACCCCTTACGCCTACGAAGAAAGATTCAATGTGGGTAATTGTGGATCGGTTGACGAACTCTACTAATTTCATACCGGTTCGGGTTGATTACTCATTGTAGAAGTTAGCCAAACTTTATGTGGCGGAAGTTGTGAGGTTGCATGGGATACCTGTGTCTATCATATCAGATAGAGACCCCAGGTTTACGTCGAGGTTCTGGAAGGCGTTGCATCAAGCGTTGGGTACGAGATTGGATTTCAGCACAGCGTTTCATCTACAGACTGATGGTCAGTCGGAAAGGGTAATTCAGATCTTGGAAGATATGTTGAGAGGCTGCGTCATTGACTTCAGGGGTAGTTGGGAGGAATTCCTACCGTTGGCAGAGTTCGCTTACAACAACAGCTACCAATCTAGTATTCAGATGGAGCCCTATGAAGCGTTGTATGGGCGGAGGTGTCGTACTCCTACTTGCTGGACAGAGTTGGGTGAGCGTCAGACGTTGGGTCCAGAAATGGTTTCTGAAACAGAGGAAAAGGTTAAGTTGATTCAGACTTGGTTGAAAGAAGCGTCCGACAGGCAGAAATCCTATGCTGATCTGAAGTGTAAGGATATAGAATTTGCAATGGGTGATCAGGTGTTTCTAAAAGTTTCGCCTTGGAAGAAAGTTTTGAGGTTTGGACGGAAGGGCAAGTTGAGCCCCAGGTTCATCGGGCATTATCGTGTGTTGAAACGTGTGGGACCAGTAGCTTATCAGCTCGAGCTACCTTCGGAATTGAGACAAATACATGATGTATTTCATGTCTCGATGTTAAGGCGCTACCATTCGGATCCATCTCATATAGTGCCGGTGGAAGAAATCAAAGTAAGGCCTGACTTATCTTTTGAGGAAGAACCAGTTCAAATCCTAGATCAAGATGTTAAGGTGTTGCGGAGAAAGACGGTTCTGTTGATTAAAGTGTTGTGGCAGAATCACGGTTCAGAGGAAGCCACATGGGAGCCAGAGGATGTGATGCGACAGCAATACCCTCATCTCTTTTGACAGGTAAATTTCGAGGCCGAAATTTCTTTAAAGGGGTAGAACTGTAACATCCTGGAATTACGGGCCTTGCATTATTTAATGTTGCTGAGTGTTGGCATGTTTTGTTTGTTATTTTGATGTGTTTGGGGGTCCCAGGAAGGCTCGGGGTTAAGCTTGAGCCTTAGTTAAAATTTTATTTTTAGGCATTATAGGGGAGAGCTAGCAGAGGTAGGCCTTAAGGGTAATTAATTGTGTTTTGTTAACACAAGAAAGGAGGTGGTAAGGTGGCAAGGAGACGACACTTAGAGTGCATGGAAGTGGCGTCACATGGGACTTGCAGGGAGAAGGGGTTGAAGTCGCGTCAGCAGCATTTAGGAGTTTTATTTTTGTGTTAGGAAACTAAGGTGGTGGCTTTCAACTGGACTCTTCAGGGTGGTTGGTGGAAGGAGTCAAAGGGTTTGAATGAGTGGCTATGAGGTGATGGTGGAATTTGAATTGGTCAACTGATTCAAATGGATGAATGGGAGTAAAAGTAGGAGCTGAACAAGGGATTTGGTGGCTAGTTGGGTTGTTTGCCGAAAGTGGAGTGTTGGAAGGGGGGAGGATTTCGGTTTTGTGCTAGGAGAGGGGGGTGCCAAAAATCTTTTGGGGTCTTAGGCTTTTCTTTTGTTTTCTTTGGAGTGTATTCGGTCATTAAGAGGAGTGTGGAGTGCCGATTCTTGGCAAGTCTTTTTGAGCTCTTTTTTTTTGTTCTCTCTTTGATTTCCTACTTTCTATATGTCGAAATTGCTAGTGAAGTTTCATTTCTTTTTCTTCTTTGACCTTTAGTCGAAATCTAAGAGACCATTCGAGTATCCCTCTTCTTCATCTTTTCACCTGTGACTCTCTTGCCTACATTAGCTGAACCTTAGTTTCATTTTACTCATCATTTCCACCACTCTTCTTCTTCTTTTTCTTCTTCTCTAAGCCGAAACCTCTGGAGCCCCTTTGCCGAATCTCTTCTTTCCCTTTACTCATTCTCTTTAACCTCACAACCGAAATCATCATTTCACTTCTTTGTATTCAATTTTCCTTCTCTACTTTTCTTCTTAAGCCGAAACATTATTTCATCACCTTTGACGCCTTGCTTTCCTCTCCTTACCCGAATAGCCCTTTGGTCAAGTGAATCGATTCCACCCTGCTGCGGATTATTGAAGCCTAGGGTGTGAAGGGTCACATTTTTGCCGGACCTGCTTTGGTTTCCTTAACCTATTTCAACGCAAGGTAATTTCGACCAATACCCTTTGTCTTCTTTAAGTATCTTTTTGGTTAGCCGTATATTCAAGGGCTATCTGTGACTGTTAGGCTGAATTTCTACTCTCTCACAACTTATCTCGGTTTCGAGGGCAAAGCAATTGTGGTACGGTTCATCAATAACCAAGGTAAGAGATTATTTTCTTAGATCCCATGATTAGTATTCCCTCTGGGTCTTGGTTGCCTTAATCAACGTTTCCTTATTAGACAAACGATGTCTCTCTCTGACCTCTGATCAAGTCTGTTTCATGGATGCAAGAAACGATCAAGTTGAGGAGGGGAGTGTACCCATTGTATCCATTCCTAAGTTTAAGAAGTGTGCTGTGTCGGCGGTTCGGGACTTTCGGCCGGGCTGTGGTAGAGAGCCGACATCTGCTTGGGATAGGCAAATACCCGTCGTCTCTGCTAACGAGAGTGTCGACGTAGATAGTCTGGTATTACGCGTTATCAGGTGTGTACTACTCACACGACTGCTTTAATATTGTGTTATTAACTGTTAAGGTTGAAAGCTGAAATGGCTAATGTGATAAGCAAAATGCCCTTATGGGTAAGGTTGGAGACACCGGGTAAGTTCTTTGATATTGGTATTGTTGTTAATATGCATGTATGTATATTTTGATGTTATGCATGTATGAGATAAGATCTGTTATACACTGTGATATTGGTTGCATACATATTGTGCATGAAGTAAAGAGTATGGGCTCATGATTGAATGTAAGAGGGAGAATCAGTGACTATTGTCACGAGTGACTACTGTCACGAGTGGTCTGAGTACCACGGTGGTTGAAACCACGAATAATCTAATCAGTGACTTATCTCGGTGGTCAAGTACCACAGTGGGTTGGCCCTACGTATGCATTATTTATCAGAGATCGTCACAGTGATCTAAAACCACAGTGGGTTGGCCCCACGAGTACATTATAGTGACTTTGTCATGAGTGACTACGGTCACGAGTGGTCTAGGACCATGGTGGTCATGAACCACAGTGGCATAATGCCACGGGTGTTTTGGATGGAGAGCTAAACTGGGATGGGTTCATTGCATACAAATGACATGTGTTGTACTGAATGGGCTAAGGCTCAGTTTTCATTACTCGGGGATTTACACACTGAGTCTCGATGTCTCACCCCTTTGCTAATTTTGGAAGTAATCAGTAGATAGCGGGTTTTGGCCGAGATGGACTCGAGGTGGCCATGCGTTGCAAGTTATTCAGTAAACTTGAACTTTATTTTAAATTTATTTTTATTTTGGGATTTTAATTTGTAATAAGGCCGCTTTAACGTTAACTTTTATTTTGTGAGGTTTTGTTTATGAGCTAATTTTATTCATGCTATGAACTGTAGAAAAATGGGGTTTTCTTGAAAGCATAAAAAAAGTTTTCCAAATTTATAACAAATGGATAATAAGCCGTAAATAATTAAAACTTGGGATTTTTCTTAATATTGCTAATACCATTTTTCAAAAGATCACGTACCTCAATGTTGTTTTCAAATGTCACCTACAAGATCTTCCAAACTCGGGTTTTAAAAATAAACTGGTTTTTATCACCTATTTCCCCTTAATAAGAGTTTGAAAAGTTTTAACTTAACCAAATTCTGAATAGCCCTTAACGTGGAATTACTACAAGAAGGAAAATTTTTTTCTCAAATCGTGATGTTTTCCAAAGTGTTCAAACCTACTTCCTCTGTAACAATCCAGATTTAGTCGTAACGTTTTGACCGAGTATGGGGTGTTACACGAGTTTTCGTTAATCGCCTATGATTCTCATCTTTCCCTTCTCTCACGACAGTTCGGTGTTGTCTTTAACTATGTTCGATAATGCAATTATAAAACAATGTCAGTTCACATCCCAATCACATTAAAATACATAGCCAAAATATTTTTATTTTATTCAATTTAGTCCCTATAATCGGGTTACACATATTTTTCCATATTTAACATCAGATTAAAATCTAGTTTCACATTATTTCATTAGGGACCTTATACTCTTCATCTATAGAATAATTTCATGATAGTTTTTAATTTATTCAATTTAGTCCTTAACAAAGCTTAAGTTAATTTCTGACTTAGTCCTTAACATAATCTAAGTTCACTATCTAATAATATCTTCAATTTCAAGCTTGATTCATCAATTTCTCTCTAATGGAAACATGCTAAAAGCTAAACAATTGGAGAAATTGATGCATGGGCTAGCTAAATCAAGCTCCCATGATCAAGAAATTATAAAAAATTCAATAAGATAGTTTGGTTACCATGAATAATCCAATGGTTGAATGTAAGTTTAAAAGCTTGGAGTTTTCTTCTTTTCTTATTAAGGTGGACAGTGGAAGAAGATGAAAATTCCATCTTCCATCCACTAATTTTTCATTTATAATAAGGTTAACAACTTAATTAAATAGATTAATCATGCTTAGTTAGTTTAATTACGGCTTTTATATACATTTTTAATTATAAACCAAGGCTAGGTGAGAATAAACATCATTCTCCACTAACTTATATTTAAAATTAGTTAAATGACCATTTTGGTCCTTTGGCTAATTGCCATCTAGGTCCCTAATCTTTTCTCAATTAAAAGTTAATAGTGATTAGACTTTTTACAATTTAATCCCCGAGCTTTAATTAACAATTTTCTTGGTTAAATTACTTGACCGATCTTTAATATATTTTCATATTAGCTCTGATAATCATTATATTTCATCCTTACAGACTCGGTTTACAGAAATGATATTTTCCACACCGTATTTTTGGCACCACTTAAAATCGGGTCATTACACATTTAATTTTTACATTATGCCAACATAATTTCCACATTATTTTATTTAACAAAATTTTATAAACTTGATCATATATACAACCCCTAAAATCCCCTTTTAACACAAACATTTGAAAATAGTTTTGTCTTCTTCATCTTGTAAAATCTGAACCAGTGAAAATTTCAAGCAAGAAAAGGAATATGAGAAAGAGAGAAGAAAAAGAAGAAGAATAAAGGTACCTAGTGTGATTATGGTTTGTCATTATTGATTTCCAATTGAATTAAAAATCTCTGGGCCAAATGAAAATTCAAGTAGGAAATTTTTTTTGTGGTTTATAATGCTATGGAAATGATATTCATCGTTCATGTCATTTTTTTGTTGGTATGATCCACCTATAGGTCACCGTGCAAGAGCTATACTCCATATTTCTCCATTGGGATAAGTTGGATATTACTTGGCTTGACGATTCCTCACTTAGAAATTTTAAGTTACAGTTAGCAAATATGTTTGTCTCTACTAATAGTATGCGTTACATCAAGATGAAATTACTTTATGGTTTATGGTTTGCAAGCAATAAATATGTTTATGAAAAGCATTCTTATTTTATGTTGCAGATATTTCATTCAATAAGTACATACCTAAGGGATTTTGGTGTGGAGTCAAGGGTCTTCTCCAGTATTCTCACCGGTTTCTTTATTTGTCCGATGGAAACCTCCAATTTCACCTTTGTATAAGGTAAACTTCATGTCTTGCATTTGCAAAATGTGAGGAGTGTGAGAGTGTAACGCCCTTTACCAGTTTCAGCAACCATTACGAATAAGAGATGTAACAATAACACTTTCTTTGCTTTTACAAATTTTCGTTTTATCAAAAACATAAATCGTTCAACTTAGCAAAATTCTTTAAAACAATTTCCAACATTTTCAAAGCTTCAAACACATTTTGAAATCATTTCAAATAATTTTCTATGTCTTGGACATGTCCATACATAAAACGGGGTTTCAATAGCTCAAGTGACTTAAAATACAAGCTCTGAAAGTGCAATAGGGTAAGTACTGGTACTTGGCCTACAAGTCCGAGACTAGGCTTGTTTACTATTGCTTTTTGCTATCGATTTGCAAGTCTCTATACTTAGATTGAAGGTATCAGATGCTTGGATCCTTAAGTAAAGATTAAGCATACTAACTTGTTAATATCGAGACATAAGTGCCAAGTCCCGAGACTGGACACAAGGAACCAAGATTTTGAGTCCAAAACACTTCAAAATCATGCCAAGACTCAACCAACACATACCAATCCCTAACACAGGATTAGATACACCTCAACACCATTAGAAATACTTCAATTGACAAGAAATAACCATGAAAATTTTTCATACTCCATAACATTGGTTCAAACACGCAAATAAGTTTACTTCATAGCTCCAATAATAAAATATGCACCAAAGCTCATACAAACCAAAATAACAACATTCATTCCCTCAAAGCCTTAAAAGTAGTATGAGACTAACATATATATGTGCATGACCATTGATTCTTAAGTACATGTGACTAGGAATCAAAATAACACACTAGGATTTCATACTCTTTGAGGCTTCAAGGTTGTAATGATGTGATTAAAATAGCTTATTGCAATCAACTTAATATACATGTAAAAACAATGGCATGTTAAGAATAAATTCACTTTACCTTCTTACCAAGTGTGAGATTTAAGCAACTATATAAGGTTGATGAATATAACATTAATAAGTAATAAAATTTAGCTAAGCATACTTAGCCACATGTACTCACATCCATCTTAAGCATATTTAAGGAATCGCATTGTTACACTTACTAACTTCCAAATCTAATATTACATATATAATAATTTTACAAATAAAACATATCAGTCATCACATGCTCTTTACTTTAATGAATTAGGTCCTTTTTTAAATTCTTTAGGTTTATTTTACACATTTTACTCATTAAACCAATTTATCCACACATTTACACATTTAATCTCATAGTCTTTGATAACCTTAGTAAAATAAGACTCCAACACTCGGGATTCCAATTGAACTCCTCAATATTGCACTTAAAGTGCATCCATCCTACACACCAACAAATACACATAAGGGGCTTATAATGAATACAAGTGATACCACAAGGCATCTGTAACACCGAATACCCAACCCGATCGTCGGGTCTAGGCTATAGGATGTCACAACCCAGCCTATGGTCTAACTACACTTTCAATCGATTTTAATCGCGGTCCTAAAAGGATAACGACAAGAATATAATTAATATCATTACCGATTAAATTCGAAACTTTCACAACCTATGTCAATTAATAAATTTTAATTTAGTACACAACCAAGTCACCAATTAGTCTTTAACATAATTAAAATGGTCACTTGTACTAAAATTCGTATCCCAACCATTAAATTTCATTTACAACAAAAACCTTGAGACTCTGCCTCTGGGTCACCCTGTAGTATGCAAGTTCCAACTAAGGAACAAACTTGTCACTGTACGACAAACTCTAGCCTCGTCCCTTCTCTAGCTTGGTCCCTCCTGGCAAACCCGTTCTTAGAACAACACCTAAAACACAAATAAAACACTTGTAAGTTCATGCAAACCTAGTGAGTTTAATACAAAATACCTTAGAGCCTTTCTAGTTGCATTATTCTTCCTGAATATTTTGGATTATCACTCTGTCTTTGGCAGATACATTCTTAATATCGGATATATACCTATGCACCAACTTTCATACTTAACGTGTCACTCTCACTTCACTCCTAGACTGATTCCAGATCTTACCAGTCGCTATAGATCTTAATTCTTCTTAGAATATAAGATACTTCTCAGAAGAATATCTATACCTAACCCACTTTCATCAAATTTCCTCTTCAAACAAACACTTCACATTTTTCCAGAATGGTTATTCACAAACACTATTTCTTAGTGGATAATTACTAATTGATCTCATACTTGGCGAATTCCCATACTAGGATTAACAACTGTTAGACCACCAATCAAATTGTAACCTAAATCAAACCCCAAAACAACCTTATACTACCGATGAAACATTCCAGATCATTAAAAATAATTTCTATCCATCCCTGTTACATAACATAAGAATTCTTAAATTAGCAAACAACTCAGATTCCAAATAACCCCAAAACAAGGCATGATACTATTCATATGTAGTGCCTACCTGATAACTCATATTTCAACCCTATAGTGTGTAGGCAAACTAAAACCAACAAACACTTATATCTTTCATAACTATGAACAAGCCCATATCCTATATTGACGGGCTACTATGGCGGATTCCCTCTTTACAAATACGAATACATACTTTCTTTCAAGAACCATCCCTTAGGACACATTCAATTTCCTTACAAGACTAACCAAACCAAGTTAACTTTAGACATATCAGATCCTTATCATAGAATCACCTATCGAAGAGATCTCAAAACTTACCACAGAGGCAGATAACAAAATTCTGCCACGTAGGCATCGCTGAATACTCCACATAGGCAGTTTACAGATCACCATAAAGACATCATAGAATACGCCAGAAAGGCAATTACAAAATACATCACAGAGGTATTTACATAATATGCCAAAAAGGTAATTATAAATAATCTGCCTAAAAAGGCTCTGTCTAGTTGCCACCAAAGCACCACATGAACTATCGTGTTTACGATATGGATTTTCCTAAACTCATCATTGCTTGAGGTTTGTTGATCATCACTCTGGGACATGCTAAAACCCCAATAGATAAATGTGGCTCATCTGCCCTTTCCAAAATATGCAATGGCCATTGTATTTCCTTAGAATTTTCGTACCAAATTTTGTGATTACTGTTCCAATGGACTTCATTACATACCACCGCGGCGTCAAAACTCACATCACATAATCTCCCAACACTCTGTTTAAACCCCCAGTCTCCAATATTTACAATCATGTATCATACATCTAACATAAGTACACATTCATGTAGGCTATACTTATTTTTCTAATCGAATCATACTTCTTTATATGTTTCACCCACGTCAACGCTACCATGTATCACAGTATATGTTCCATGTACCACCGTATATGCTTCACAAAATCACATGCACCCATACATACAACACATCACAGATTTAAACTCACATGAATACTATACGAAGACCACATATACATATTTATCAATCACTTAAAGGCTCATGCATTGTTAATAGAACATCAACATAAGAAGAAATTTTTGGAATGATTATACGAGTCGAGACTAAAGTCTCACCTGATACTCATCTAGGTTGCAGCTTGGAGTTCCAAACTCAAACATCCTTCTCGAACCAGCAGCAACAACTGCTTAAAGAACATAGAACCACCATTAAAACTTATTTATAGACAAATAACTAACATCTCAATTACAGACGACCCCCATGCAAGGTCTCTTATTCACAACTCATTGTCCATATGCTTCCTAACAACCTTATTCTTTAAAAAAGGTAACATGCAAAGCTATCAGACTTACCAGGAGGTGGAACATCCACTCATTAATTCAGAAACCTTAGATTCTAGCTAAATAAATTAGAGGAAAACATATAAGTTTAAGAAGAAGAACCAGATAGTAGTATTGAAAGGAGAACAACCCTTCAGATAAACCATTCCCTATGTATATATATCTAGTCCCTTTTAGTGGAACCTGACAAGTGTCGATTGTATCCAAAATTTGTCCTAATAAATGGCCTACAAAATTCGGGAGAAATATAAATGAGAATCTTGTACAAATAGTATTTGACCGGTCAATCCAGTTGACTCTTAGCCAGATCACATTACAAAACCCAATTAACACAGTGCTCAGGCAAACTAAGTGTACTATACTTTTGCAGTAACTCACACCAAGCTTACTCTTCGCTTGTCACACTTTCTTCTTAAATAGCAGAATACTTTGAGATAAAATCTTCAATTACTTATACCGCCAACTCTTATTCGCCAAAAGACTACAAATGGGCGAACTACACTGCACCAAATAGATAACTTCACACATACACATCTTCTAATCGGGTTCTCCAGATTCGGGGTGTGACATCTTAATCATCCCATAAAGGGCACTATTACATCCCACGCAAGGGGATCTCATTTACGGGCGTGTACTGAGTCTCTATATCATTCCATCTCCTTTCCTGGCTTAGTCCAACCGAACCTCCCTCAAAGTCACATAAACATAATGCATATGCAAACCCGTGCATGACCATCCGATCCTTCGCAAAGCCACATAAATAGAATGCATATCATACACACATCTTGCCAATAAAGGCTAGGAATATCACGACATACAACATGCCAACATTTCCATTGATATATCATACATACTATCTGCCACCATATTGCTTCAATAATCATCAATGCATGACACTAATCATTTCATTTACACACCATAATCAAACTTATTCGCAGTTATACACTTTCTCATTTTTACACAATCATGTACAACACATCATTATTTCACCATAACACAAACATCATTTGTACAACATAACACTTACAGCAAGCAACACAGTGACGCAACTTTCAATTATAGGATGAATTGTAATCTTATATGTATGAGTACAACATGTTTAGCACACAACTTCAACAATGAACATCCATTTAGAGTTAAGTTTGGGAACTCACCTGGAAGTAGACGCCAATTCTATCTTCTAAGCCTTTTTCCTTTGCTATATGAGCCTCCTTAATAAGAAAACACAATAACCAATTCAGAATCCTAAATCCCTATAAGGATCAAATTTGGCTTACATGCAGAAGCCATTCAATCAACTATTTACAATCTTAACCCAACAAAAAAGATTCGACAGTTAACCGAAAACCTTTAACCTTCTTCCATTTCTTAAACATGTTAATATAAAAAGGTTAAGAAGCTTACTAGCTTACGAAATTTCTAGTTTCTAAAATCCAACCTTTCATTTCATCCTTCATGCACCAATGTTCCTTACACCTGCTCTCTTCTATGGCAAACCAGAGAAAGGACAAAGAAGGAACATAAAATGAAATAGCAAAATCCCAGAGATCAACACCTCTCCAATATATATAATCTTCACACACGTCCTTCAACACTACCAAATCAATGGCCACCTGGGATAATAATAATCATTTTGTCTCCCACTAAGAACAATAAGTTCCATAATAATGGGAATTTGGTTGAAGCCCAACCTTTTCCATAATCAGTTCGCTAATTAACCTTAATTACAAAAAGAACCCACCAGTTTAGAAAACCTTTTAGTTAAATTTGCAAACCCCCCTTTCACTTAGTATTTAACGAATTTGGGTGAGACAGCATCACATCGTCGTTCCATTAACACATCATTGTTCTAATGCACATAATCTAATCCCTATTGGTATGTCATTCATATCTTAATTATTAAACCAAGTTTACAAGGACACAATTACAATTAATTACCATTTTCACATTATGAATCATTCAAATTAACTTCTCATCTATTCATATGTACACACATATACTCATATAAGCACATTTAATCTACTTAAGGGTCACAAAATAAGCCTCATATCCATTTCTCATATATTCAATTTCACATATCTAATGTTAATGAGAAACAAATAAAAGTTCACTTTGATTCCTCGTTCTTATTGTTTCACTTCGTTATATCGTATTTCACATCCTTAATCATTCAAACATAATGACGAATTCATAACTTCAAATTCCTATCACATAAGTCACACAAGGCCCACAATTAGCCTTAACACCTTAATGTAATACATTCTCCTTATTTACTAAGATTATGCCAGTTTATTGAGTAATTTAGCATATCCATTATGTTTGTCTCATTTTACCTACACAAGACTTATTACACATTTCACCTAGACATTTATTCCACTAATTATCTCATTAGTTGTTTTTTCCATTATAAAGTAGGAAAATTTATTCCACTTACCTTCCAAAATGAAAAAAAAATAGGAGAAAGCTCTTTTCTCCTTCTTGTTAGGATCTAGTGCTCTAAGTGTAGTTTATTCGTCATTTTTACTTGTAATTTTTCAAATAGTTTGGTTTAATAAAATTTTATTACTCAAATTAAAATTTTTATATTTTTCCTCAACTATTTTATCATGCAAGGTAAAATGTAAGCAAATATTGACGCACTGATTACCTAATGTTTAACTAATACTAAGTTGCATTATGTGGTTAGAACATAATGCAAGAAGACAACATGTATTAGTAGGTAATCTAAAAGGTCCAAATAGCTACCGAAATGATGATAGTGTAAGCTTCAAGGCGATTGAGCTTGATGTGTTTCGCAGGGCAACAATCTACAAGAATAAGGAAAAATAATGGGGTAAGCATATAAAATGCTTAGTAAGTTCAAAGTGGAATTTAAACATGCCTTGAATATTTAAAGCAATTAAAAAATCAAGTTGGCATTCAACTTAGTTATCCTTTGGCAGATTATGACATAACTAAACAAATAACAACATCACCAAATAAATGTGTTGGTCACATTTCCAAACCATAAGTAATATCGAGACTTTAATGAAATCATGTAACCGTTCACATATCAAAGCAACAATAATTACCATCTCATTTCATCATTTCATTTCCAACTTATCTTTAAGTTTCCATTTATGTTCTATTGAATATTACTCGATGAAACTATAATAAAATGGAATCGGGTACAAGAGTGAATATATTTCTCACACAAGTTGACTTTATTATAAAGTTGCTCACACAAGCTGACATTATGATAGAATTACTCACGCAAGCTGACATTATAATAGATTTGCTCACACAAGCTAACATTATAATAGATTTGATCACACAAGCTGGCATTATAATAGATTTTCTCATACATGTTGACATTATAATAGAATTGCTCACACAAGCTAACATTGTAACACCCCTAACCCATATCCATCGTCGGAACAGAGTTAAGGAGCATTACCGAAGTTTACAGAATAAATACAATTAATTCATGTCAATTATTATTCATATCAGAAATCAATCATAGTTAATCATATTGTCCCTTCAATGCACCCTTGAGGCCCAATTTATGCATTTGAAACAAGTCAGGACTAAATCAGGAACTCAGAGAATTTTTCACGAAATTTCAAAATTTTTCTTAGGTGCAGGGGACACACGCCCGTGTGGTCAGGTCGTGTGGCTCACAAGGCCAAGTAACACGCCCGTGTCTTAGGCCGTATGGGCATTCGATGTGAGGCACATGGTCGTGTCCCAGTCCTTGTTCAAATTAGGGTAGCTATTGACTTGAATCACAAGGCCAGCCACACGCCCATGTGCTAGGCCATGTGGACTATTTAATTTTCAAAAATTAGGTATAGGATTCACATAGTCAAGACATGCGCATGTGTGTTGGGCCGTGTGTTTTACACGGCTGAGACACACGCCTGTGCCTCTGCCCATGTGACCAATTCTGAGCATTCTATTTCTAAATTTCTAAGATGCAGGGGACACACGGCCAAACCACACACCAGTACGCATGGCCATGTGTCATACACGGTTGAGATACACGCCCGTGTGTCTACCCGTGTGAACAAAAACAAAGTCATTTCCAAGCCTTATTTCTCACCCAAATTTTTCCTTGTACCTACATTAATACTTGCATATATATACCAACCATTTCAAGATGTTAAAACCAAGCCAAAATTAACATTGTACTAACCATACCAAGCTCACATATATTAACCATATTATAACCTCAGGTATATATTCACTAAATATACCATTACTATCCATTCCAATGGCTAGATTACAAACAACCATTTACATGACAACATTTGGCCAAGTTAACCTATACATGCCATTATATCAAAACAAGTTTACTATTTATACCAAAACGAACTGAAGGATAGTGTGATAATGCTCCGACCGATTCCAACCTTTACAAGCTTCTGAGCACTATAAAACAGAGAAAAAAAACCGAGTAAGCATTTCAAATGCTTAGTAAGTTCGTATAACAAGAATTTAACTTACCAATCATATACATTCAAAATAAGTATCCAAATATGCATCCAAATCATTATGGCCATTTGCCTAAACACATATGATCTCAAGAAACTTGTTAGTCATATATATTATGTAAACGTCAAAAATCAAAGATGAGCTCATCATGTAATAACTTTCACAAACATGTGCTTTTCATATCATATTTCTATATAACATGTGCATTTCCATAATCAATCATCTTAAGTTCAATTCAACCATGTCAAAACTATTCTCGTTGAATTTATTTGAAATATCGATGGATACACATGTAGTACACTCAAAGTGTACAAACCTATAAACTGTCAATTCATATTCAGGGGTGCCCGATTAGGGCACATAATCAAGAAACACTCTCTCGAGCCATATAACAAGATGCTCATGTAAGCCATGTAACAGAAAGCTTATCCGAGCTAAATCAGGAAACTCATAAAAGTTTAGAACAGGAAGCTCATTGAGCTTAACAGGTAACTCCGAATAGTTATTATCAGGGAGCTCCGAATAGCCATATAATAGGATGTTCAAACGAGCCATATCAGGAAGCTCAGAAAGAGCCCATATCAGGATGCTCATAAAGAGCTACGTTTATGTCTGCAATATATGCAGGATCACAACAGATCATATAACAGGACGCTCACAAAGAGCTGTAGCAGTTCGCAACACATGTAAAATAACTATCGATCAGGATGCTCGCAAGAAGCTCGAGAGGGCTTATAACAGGATGCTTTTTCGAGCTATGGTGAGTCTGCAACATATGCAGGACCACAACCAATACGGGAAATCCTATATCCATCGAATTCTATTTATTCAAACGGGACTTATTACTTATCGAGCAATATCGGGCATGTAATTAATTTCATACATTAAACATTTACCGGGCATTATCGGATATTCAATCAATTTCATATACATGACAGTAATATAATTCACACATACAACATTTAATTTAAACATATAAATGTATATGATTTTAGTTACACGAACTTACCTCGTCACTTGTTCGTATATAAAAATCTACTAATCTAATACTTTTTGTTTTCCTCGATCCAGTATTAGGTCTTTTCGGATCCAATTAGGCTTGCTTGATTTTCTTTCTCTTTCCTAGGGTTTCCATAGAATTTGGGGATGAAGATAAGATAAAATGATGATATTAAAAATTTATTTTATTTATCATCTTTTATTTATTTCGATTTCCATTTTAGTCCTTTTTCTTTTTCTAAATTTTCATGGATGAATCATCAAAAATATCTACTAACTTTTCTTAATGGTCCAATTACCATATAAGGACCTCAAGTTTTGAATCCATAACTATTTGATACTTATAGCTTCTAGAACTCAACTTTTACATTTTATGCAATTTGGTCCTTTCTATAATTAAACATGAAATCGGTAAAATTTTCTTATCAAAATTTTCATACGTCTTTCCTATCATAATGCAGACCATGCAATATTATTAAAATAAATTTTCTTTGTCTCGAATTTTTGGTCCCGAAATCATTGTTCCAATTTCATTGAAAACAGGCTGTTACAGCTTTATAATAAATTTGCTCACACAAGCTAACATTATATCGAGATTACCCGATTGAGAAGCTACAAGAAATGCTAGATTTCATAATAACATGTAAAATCTCTGATCTTCCATGTGTATAACTGTAATAGTATGTTATAAGTATCCTAACTTTTTTTACTAAGTTTACAGAAGCATCATTTCCGAATATATACATATCAGTACTGATTTCTATAATTATTCAAAATTTAATCATATCTTGTAAATTACCATAATTTGCATTTTTGAGTTATATAATCAATCAATATTTTTATTTACACCTAACCATTTCAATATAGCCAAAATTTACACAATCACAATATATTCCATTTTAATACCTAAGTGTCAAATTTACTAATTCTACCCAATTCTAATATATATAAATTAGAACACAAATCAAAAGAACATAAATTAAAGTAATAAGTTTCATATGAACTTACATGACCAAAACAACAAACAAATTGGATCTTTAAGGACTATTTGACAATTTTGACTTTTCCCTAATTATCCCCAATTTGATCCAGTTATTGATATAAATAATTATTTTAGACAATTCATCAATACCAAACATTTATACACTATTCTATGATATGTATGAACCTATGAAACTTCATTTCTATACCCCAAAAATTTTGAATTTTATTTAATTTAGTCCCTAAAATCGAAATAGCCATAACTTTCAATTTTGAGCTTTGATTCAAAAACTTATTTCAGTTACATCCCTTAGGGACTCCCTGTTATCCATTATTACTAAAAGTTTACATCAAGTCCTTGTGCAGAAAACGATTAATTAAACATTACAATCTAGTCCTTTATCACATTTAAGCTTAAAATCTATCAATTTATCACCAATTTCTTCAAGAAATCATCAATGGAAACTTTCAAAAACTTTAACAGTTTTGCAAATTGGTACATAGGCTAGCTAAATCAATCTCTCATGAACTTAAAAACATAAAAATTACAAGAAAAGGACTTATGTAACACCCCTAACCCATCTCTGTCGTCGGATTAAGGTTACAAAGCATTACCATGCAAATCTAATCACTTTAATATCAAAACATTTCAATAATGTCATTTAACAATGATCATTTAAAACTCATCAAGACCCCATCATACATGTATGTTTGGGTCTTTAATCGGGCTTTCGAGGTCCTAAAATCAATTTAGAAAGAATTCGGGACTAATTTAAAACAAATCAGAAAGTTTAGAAAAAAGTTACAAATTTTGAAAGCAAGGGTCACACAGCCGTGTGGCCAGGCCGTGTGACATAGCCCAAACCGTGTAACAATCAAACAAAGGGACACAAGGTCGTGTCCCAGCCTGTGTCACAAACCGTGTAACTTACTGAGTAGGGTCACACGGCCGTGTCACAGGTCATTTGCCAGACCGTGTAACTCTTTGACTTGTGACACATAGCCGAGTCGCAGGTCGTGTGCTAGGCCGTGTAACACACTGACTTGATACACCAAAATTAACAAGTGACACACGGGCGTGTAGCCAGGCCGTGTGTAACACACTGTCGTGTGACAGCCCGTGTCCCAAGCTATGTGCTTCATAATTTGGCCTAAAAACAAGTCATTTCAAGACCAAAACACATCTAATCAACCATCCAATTTGTGCAAACATTCAAAAGACCTAGACACCTTTCAAACACTTATAAACATACCATTTCAAACATCCTAATTCATCTAACCAATATGTCATTCAAAGGCACCACATGTAACACCCCAAACCCGGCCTAGAAGTTAGGCCCGAATCCGGCGTGTCACATCAAAAGCATAATTCAAACGATTTTGCTAATTAAAAATTTAAGGCCCAAAAGCCCAAAATCCTTGAGACTTGTTAAGTAATGAAAGAAAACCCATTTTATAATTTTAAGTATTTCGGAAACCAAGTTTAAACATAAGAAATTTACTTAGGCTTAATAATTAAGTAAACAGTTGAAACAACAAAACCCAAAATCTAAAGTCAAATAGGAGTACAAGGCCTTATTACATCCAACGAAAATAAGAAATTAAAACTAAGTCTTTTAAAACAAATAAAAATTTAATCATCTTGTAGTGTGGCCATCTCCGAGTCCTCTCCCACGTCAAGCCATTTATTGAGGATCACCTAAAACATTAAATAAAGGGGTGTGAGTTTCAAAACTCAGTGTGTACAACCCTTGGCAATCAAATCATCATGCAAATATTCACATTGGGCTTAAGCCCTATCAAAATCGATGGTCTTGGCCTTAGCCCACAATGACCTCATATCATATCATATCATATCATATGCAACACAAGGTAATGCAAAACCCTCCCCAAAAATCCATCCGCTACACACCATTTCCCTTCCAACCCTACACACCTGTGGGGATTTCTAAATCGACCCACCCATCCTCTACACACCAAAGATAGCACTCATAGCGGCACTACTCAACGTTGTAGCAAAGCTGCTAATCATATAATGGGCTTAAAGCCACCGGTGGATCCATGGTCGTCAAGTGACTATGCGATCCTCAAATCTTCCTCCGTACCATAATTCACACCCATATGCATCCTAATTAGAATGTCATATGAATGCAACATGCACATGAGTAACATCCATAAAACTCATACTCATCACATAGGGGTATTTTCGTCATTTCACAACCCAAGGATATTTCTGTAAATCTACTCTACAGGGGATTTAGGTAATTTTGCAAAACTGAGGTACTTTGGATATTTTATAAATCAGGGATGTTTTGGTAATTCTGTAAACCAAGGGTATTCTGGTAATTTCACAATTCGGGGCTATTTTAGTGATTTTGTAAATCTAAGGGTATTTTGGTAATTTTCAAACTAGTATTTTGGGTATTTTCAAATTAGGGGTATTTTAGTAATTTACAAATCTAGGGGTATTTGGTCCCTCTCGGGTTTTTGTTATGAACTTTGGCCCATCAACAAGTCCTTGCAGCTAAAGTGAACAGACACTATGCACCAGGTAGGATTCCAAAGAAGAGGAGGTGGGCCGCTAGGGCCGCTTAAGTACCAAGCTCTCCCTAGATCCAAACCTAGACATGCACATGCCCGTTACCACACTTTAACCTAGCGACTTGCCCACAGGCAATGTTTAATTATTATAAAGTCTTATTGGATTTAAGAGTTGTTCAATACTATGCCTAAAGTCCATAAAACCCTAGCATACTAGTCTACGTCCCCATAAAGCCCATCAACCCATTTCACATTCATATAACCCATAATGGCCTCATCACATTTTTATGGCCCACTAGGCCCAAATCTCAGTCATATGACCCATTAGGCCCAAAACAAATCCAGATCATGTACATGCGTGCCTAACCCAATTCATATATTCAAATTAATCCATTTCATCAAACTTAGCCTCAGGGCCCACCGGGCCCATTTAGCCACTTTCGACTTTTTGGCTTTTCGGCATTGCCGGATTCATGTGTGCATAGTGTTTGTACACACCTGGTAACCACGCGTGCTGCAAACCCCTTAATCACGAACCTACAATCGACATCGCTTAATGATTAATCATGGCTTAATACACACTTTTTTAGATACCGAAACCTCACCGTAACCTTACCGGTGCCACATGTTCTAGTAGCCCTTCCTTTGCTACTATTTACGATTATCCTCTAGATCTGCACCCGAACATATATCGTCAAAATCAAGTGACCCATATTCCTCATAAGTCACCCCTATAAGCCATATTACATTCGGCCATTTACTAAACCACAACCGAGACGAGTGCACTTACCTCTTGCTAACGATCCTTACCTACCACGTTTGCGATCTTTGAATCTTATCCTTGTTATCACAGAGTTAATGACAGGACAGTTAGATAGCCTTTCGACTTTTAGCAAAACGTACAAAAGAGGTTAACCGAATACTTACCAAATCCATTTACGATCCTGCGGCCTAAATTCGGCTTTTGAGATTAGTATGGTGATAGAGACAATTTGGTACCAATAGGGAGAAGAAGAGAAGAACTGATCGGCTAGAACTAAAGGTGAACAAGAAAAGGAATTTAAGAATAGAAGGTATGGGGAATTCGGCTAGAGAGAAAACCAAAATTTCGGTAAAGGAATGATGGGTATTTTTTCAGCAAATGGAAGAATTCGGCTAAGGGGGAGAAAAAGAAATGTAATAGAACCCAAGGAACCTCATAAAGGAATTCGGCATCTCATTTTATTATAACACCCCAAACCCAGTCAAAACGCTATGACCGAATCTGGCATGTCACAGGGAAGAAAACATTTTTTTTGAAAACTGAGTTAACGTCTTGAGTTGGAAAAACCCTCAAATTTTATGAAAACGGAGATCGTATTGAACGAGCAATTGAAACAATTTTGAGTCTTTAGTTTGAAAAGTTGGGTTGCCTTGTTATTGTTACCCGCTTGTTAATTACCCGATTGTGAGAATCCGGAATTTATTTAAGTTTTGGAAACATCAATTTCATAATCTATTAGGCATGCTTTATCAATCAAAACGGAATTAAAGAAAATTAGCAAGAGAAATAAATCCAAGTTAAAATTTAGATGGCCTTATTACACTACCAAAATCCAATTTAAGGTAAAACAAATCCGAAATAACTATTTTTTTAAAAGAGTAAACTGAAATATTATGCATGGCCACCTCGAGTCCTCCCCGGCTCCATATCCGCGGTCTAAGGGTTACTTGCAAAAATTAGCGGAAGGGGTGAGTCACCGAGACTCAGTGTATAAATCCCCGTCCAAAAGAATTTAGGGCTCTCACGCAGATTCATATGCAAAGTATGTATGTCATGCAACCCAACCAACCTAGATATCCATCCGCTTCTCCTGTGTCTACCCAAATTTGTGGCACCTAGCCACTGGTGGTACCTAACCACTGGTGGTTCCAAACCACTGGTGACAAAAGTCACAAATAATCATATGTGGGGCCAACCCACTTGTGGTACCTAACCACTGGTGACAATCCCGTATATCAATATGTGGGGCCAACCCACTGTGGTACCAAGCCACTGGGACAAGTCACAGAAATGAAGTATATGTGGTACCTAACCACTGGTGGTTCCAAACCACTGAGACTTTGTAACAGACTGAATTTGACCCTAGTCAGAACGGTGGTTTCGGGACCACGAATCTGAGTCCGAGAAATATTTTAATATTATATTTTGAGTCTATTATATGTGAATTAATGTGTGTGAAAGTTTCGTAGAAAAATTTTATCGTTTAAGTGCTTAATTTGATAAAAAGGACTTAATCGCATAAAGCGTAAAAGTAGCATACTAAAGTGAAAGGTGTTAATTTGAGCATGGCTTTATAAAATGAGGTATAAAAAGGGTAAATAACCCATTTTAAGGGTTAGTGGCCGGCCATGGACAAGTTTGTCCTTAAATTATATTGTTTGGTTATTTTTAACTTAAGGTTGATTAGGTAATTTAATAATAATGTATTATATGTTAAATAAAACAAAAACAAATGGCCATTCTCATCTTTTTAGTTGATGGCCGAATGTTGAAAAAGAAAAGGGGAGTCCTTGTTCTTTGATTTTCGGCATTTGAAGGCTTGATTTCAAGGTTAGTTTGAACTCGATTTTTGTTAATTTTTATGTTTTTGAGATCGTTGCTTCAAACCATAGCTGACCCATGTTGAAATTTTTGAATCTAAGCATGCTTGATGTTTGGCTATTGATAGGTTTATATGGTTTTTAATGTTTGATGAATTTAGATGAAAGATAGGTTAAAAATTAGTATATTATGTGTTGGAAGTTTTGGTGAATTTGTGTTTTTAGGGCCAATTTGTAAAAATGAAATTTTAGAGGGGCTTAATTGCAGAATAAATGAAAGAAATAGACTTGTAAAGTCCTTATACATATTCGGCCCTTAAGGAGTATGGGGAAATTTGATGTATTTTGGGTTTTATGCAAATAGGACTAAATTGCAAAGTATTGAAATAGTAGGGGTAAAATGGTAATTTGCCCATTTGTGTGTTTTGGGACTAAATTGAGATGAAATGTATTTAAATGAGCTAAATTTTAATGTGTTTCAAGATCAAGAGCAAAGAAAAACGGAATTAGATCGGGGAAAGACGAAGGTTCTCGAATAGCCGATTCGCACGGACTATCGACAACCAAGGTAAGTCCTTCAGCTGAAATATATCAAAGAATTATTTATGAATATATTAAATAATAAGATTTGATGAATTTTAGTACATATTTATGTCATGGCCGAATATATATAGGTATACTAAATTGATTATTAAAGTTGGTTATGTGATATGAATAAGTGTTTCGATTGAATTGTTGGATTGTATAATGATATAATGATTTTATTGGTTTAATGTGAGTGAGCTCAATTGATTTGGATATATATATATATAAAATACTTATGAAGTATTTATGGAATGTTTGACCACATTGATATGTTTCGGGCTTTAAGCCTAGCAGGCTTAGTGCCGGTGACTTATTACGGGCTCTGAGCCTAGCAGGCCTTGTGCCGGTGTTACTTATCGGGCTTTTACGCCTAGCAGGCCTTGTGCCGGTGTTACTTATCGGGCTTTTACGCCTAGCAGGCCTTGTGCCGGTGTTACTTATCGGGCTTTTACGCCTAGCAGGCTTGATGCCGGTGATGTGTTTTACAAAAGAGAAACTGAATTCTGTTCAAGGCAAACTATAGCTAATGTATCTAGTTAATGGTTCAGGTAAGCATGTAAGATATGTTATGTTTAATTTTACTTGAGTCAAGTAAATACTATGAGAACAGTGTTAAGTACATTGAAGGTTAAGATTGATGTGAATGAGTATTATATGATTTAATTTGAGTTTGAATGTATTATTATGGAGATTTGGTTTACAAATAGAAATGTTATGAGTAAAAGAAATTTTAGTATGTTAACATGGTTGATATGAATCCTGTATTCATACGATTTGGATCATATGATTCTTGTAATATACTTAGTTTGTGCTTCGAATAGATACAGGTTTATGGATTGAAGTATAATTACTTAGATTAATGAACCATTAGTAATTGGCCCTGTATAAATCAATATACTTAAATGTTTATGTGCAATGTCTTAAGTTGAATAATTTAAATGTTTAATGTTTGAATGTTATATTATAATGTGCTTAGGACTTACTAAGCTAGTAAGCTTATTTGTGTGAAATGTTTTCTTCTGTTTTATAGACTAGGTGCGGGCTACAAACTCATCAGGATCGTCAAGAAAGTCGTCCACACTATCAATTTATTTTTGGTACTCTTTTATTTTGATTTTCGGATGGAAGCATGTATAGGAAGGACTTTGACTTTGTTTTGATGAAAACTTGTTGTTCATGTATATAATAGCCATGCGAATATGGCTAAACTTTTGTTAAGTATGTTTTCATGCTATTGTTATAAACGTAGGTTTATATCGTTAATGCTTGTGCAAATTCAATCAAGGTTTAGATCGAATATGGTAAGGAAATATATACTTGTGATATGAACATTTGACTTGGGTAATGTGGTATGAATAATCATAGGTATACTCGATTATATTGAATCGTAGTTGTGCTTTGTTCATAGGTTAATGATGTCAGGATTTCATGTGAGTGTTCGAGGTACAGGTTAAAATTTTATAAATTATTACGATACATGAATATTATGAATCGTATGTAGGTATATTCGATTTTAATCTAGGTGCATATAGTATACATATATATATGGATAGATACGTATATTTAAATGTAAAGGATAGTCTTGACATATAGGCATGATGTGTTTAGTTGTGTAATGTCAATTGTTAAATACATGTTTTGCTTAAATGTGAAATGTTGAAATAAATCCCATGAGTTATGTATTCGGCAATGCATGAAATTAAGTAGAAAATATATTTGGTTTTGGATTTCATTTGTACATGACTAATAAACATCATATGCGTGGTTCGAATACGTCACTATAATGGTATGTTCATGATTTATGTATGTATTTTCTTACGACTCATTATGTGACTTTAAGACATGTATATTGACTTGCTAAAATGATATTTATAATGGAAATGAATTTGATTGAACTGTGAGACATGATTTGTATATCAAGTATGACTAATCTTTTAAGATAAATAGTTAATTAGTAAATCGTTATATATCTATATATATATGCATTTGTGGATAAGTTCTAGGTGAATATAGAATGAATTTATGAAAACTACATATTCTTTGAAAATGCCTCGTAACCCTAATTCAACGACGAATATGGGTTAGGGGTGTTACAGACTTAGTCACAATATGATAGTATGTGGGGCTAACCCACTTGTGGTACCTAACCACTGGTGACAGTCTGAAAGATCATATTTTCACCTTCCTCATCTCATTAAGCTCAATATCATGTACATTCTTTACATTATGATATGATCATGCTTAACTATTTAAATAACATGGCACATTCAGGTTTCAAATATATGCATCTATTAATAGCAAAGCATAATAGACTTACCCGGAGTCCTCGCTTTTACCCACAAGGGTATTATAGTGATCCAAATTGTCACTTCGGCTTTTAGCCATACACAGATATTAACATATTTAGCATATAAAGTGTGTGAGAGTTACACACCTGATAACGCGTAACACAATACTTTCTACGTCGACACTATCGTTGATAGACACTACCGCTATCTGCCTACTACTCTGCTCAAAAGCTGGTCCATAACCCGGTGGCCAATCCCGAACTGCTGACACTGCTCGCTTCTTAAATTTAGGGGCCGGGTTTACAGGTCCAACCCCTTCTATCCCTTGGCTGACATTTGAGTCCATGAACAAACCTTGGTCACTAGACCGGATTAAAGTAGTGAAAACGAATCAAAAGAGATTAACACTCAAAGCTAAATCCCTTACCTAAATCGATAAACCCCGAGGCCCTAAACTTGATTCACAAGCCAAACGTATCCCGAAAGTCTCCAAAAGAAGGCGTCACCACCCCACCTACATTCGGCCAAGCATCAAATAGAATAGGATTACTGCCTTCAGCACTCAAACGCAAGGAAGATGATTGAAATGAAAGAAGACCTTTACCACAACCACTAGAGAAACCGATTGAGAGTGATGACAGATCAATAACAGCGATCCACTGTACCCAGGAGTCAAAAGAGAAGATTTGAGTACCAGGGAATTTCGGCTTACAAATAACTAAGAACCACTTAAAACAGATGGCAAGCTTCGGCTTTTCTTTCTAAAGAAAACGAAAGGAAACGAGATGAGAGGGTTAGAGAGATTCGGCCAAAGCAAAAAGGACTTACCCAAATGTCAAAATTGTTCTACTATGAAAAGAAAAAGATGAAAAAGAAATGTGCTCTTTAACAAGTGATATTTGGCTAAAGTGTTGAAAGAGAAGAGATGAGAGTAACAGAGTTTTCGGCAACGGATGAGGCTTCAGAAGGTTTCGGCTAACAAAGAATGAAAGAGATGAAAAGAAGGGATAGGAAATGGAGTTTCAGCTCTTGCTGAACCAAATGAAAGAAAGAAAAAGAAATAGTAAGGTGCTAGGAGGATTCGGCTATGGCGTTTGAGGGAGAAGAAAATGAGGTTTCGGTAGGGGTATGGCTTCAGAATGTTTCGACTTTGAAGGGCATGGCAAAAGAATGGAACACAAATAATGAGTGGGAAGCAAGGTAGGTTCGGCCAAACACAAAAGAAGAAGAAGATGAGATAATTTGAGAGAAAAGAACAAAAATGCCAATTAAGAATGTGAAAGTGCTTCGGTTTTGCCACAAAAGAAATGAGAGAAAGAGACCCTAGATGCTCCCTAACTAGCCAAATATTCAACACCCCCTAAGCTAATACCAACAATCGGCCACCCCTAAGCTAACACCCAAAACCGAATGCCCAACAACACCTAGCCACTTCAAAATTCGGCTAGCATCTCACACCTCTTCAATCCCTTGCTTTCCTCCTCAATTTCCTCCTGATCACCCATTCAAACTTGTTTGAATGATTCAAACTCCTTGAATCACTCTCTTCCACACATTCAAAGATGTTGACCCCTTCAACACTCATCCACCAGAGTCCAAGCTGAGTGCAACTCTCCCCTATCTTGGTGTCAAAAAGAAATCCCCAAAAGGGAGACCTCGCAGCTCGAACCTGCTCTCTGCCAGCTCCTCTAAGGCGTCACCCCCTTGCCCCCTAAGTGGCACCTCCCTGCCACTCTACTAAGGCATTTCTTGTGTCAAATACTCACAAGAACAACCCTTAAGTCCTATCCCATCCAACTCTCCCCTAAGGTGCCCAAAAAGAAAAAAATTGACCAAGGTTCGGATTTATCCCTGACTCATTCCTGGACCTAAAGTACCTTGAACTAGCATGCCAAACATAGTATTCACATACAAACACATAAAATGCGAAGGCCCCGATTCAGGATGTTACATTTATAGCCAATAGCCGAATCCTACCTTCCCCCACAGTCCAATTTGGCACCAACTCTTCCCACCTCTCATCTCCTAATTTTTCTCCATGATATCTCCTTTATCTCATCCAAAATTCCCTCCTTTATCAGCTCACAAGACCAATTTAAACACTTCAACAAAAGAGTCCAAATTCCACACAACTCTTGCCGTCCACTATGCAAAATAAACACTCCAAAACACCTTACCACTACTCGAACCTTGGACCTCTTCACGCCACCTTGTAGCTCCCCTAGTGGCGCCACCTTGCCACTAGACCACAAGCCTATTTGTGTCCTATTTTCCCCTTAATCTGCTTAAGAGGCTTAATGCCTGAGACTAGGGTCCACTAAAGCAAGAAAAATTAATTTTTTCCCTATGGTCATCCCTATCTCTAAGACTTCAAATAATCCCGATAATACCTTAAAATTAATATTCTAAGTGCTACTCATACATACCAACCTCAGTGCACAAACATTTAAAGTTTCAGGATTTTTGGGGCATTACAACCTAATAGGCCCAAATCTACTAGGCCCAACTTCGGGGCGTTACACCACATTTATTGTAACACCCCTAACCCGTATCTGTCGCCAGATTAGGGTTATGAGGCATTACCGAACTAGACTGTGAACATCGCAGGCATTTACCGCAATTCATACATTTATCAATTTCCAAAGCCATAGATTAAACTTCAATTACCAACTAGTTTTTCAACCAACATTCAGATTAAACCAAACAACTAATCAAATCAAAGCTCACATGAATTCATTTGCGTGCATATAATTGAATCTAAGATGTCTATAGGGTACATGCATCGCATATCTATATGATCTTATAGTATTTATAAGAACAAAAAGAGCAGTTCATATCATACTAAATTTGTTTGCTTAGTGCACATAACATAATACATATACCAACTTACCATTTATTATACCACTTTATTTCATGAACAGATTATCAAATAGTCTATAGTCGTTTTAAGAAATTTTTAGCATAAGTAACAATCACAAATACACTAAATTCGATCGATCAAATAATTTAATCAAAATTCATATAAATAACCAATACATAACTACCTATTCGGTTACATCCATCATGTCTAATCCATTTTAACATACTTGAATACAAAACACAAACATAACAAAAATATCATCCTTATAGTCCATGACAACCTTCATACTAATAAGATATTATTATTTTAGCCTATGATGTCATTATTCACAAGACCAAATTGTACCTATTATAAACATCAAGACCATGGCCGAATATATGGTAAACAAATCCTTACCACTTTTGCATCACAATGACATAACCATATGCATCATCTAGTCATTAAAAAGAAAACCATATGTATCCTCATCAAAACATAAAATAAAAGCCATATTCGTATGGCTATAATACATATTCATTCAAGTTTCCAACTCAAACAAGGACATTAATCACCCTATACATGCCTTTATCCAAAATAAACTAAACTAAAGGTGTACCAAAAAGATGATAGTGTGGTTGACTCCGCTGACGTTTTCTCGAGCCCGTAGCTAGACCAAATCTATAAAATAGAACATTAAACACACACGGAGTAAGCTTACTAGCTTAGTAAGTCTTAAGCAAATACAACATAATATACAAACATTTAAACTTTTAATAAATAAGTTCATAGCGATGAATATAAACATTATATAAGTGAATTTTTCATGACCGAATACCCTCAATGCCCTTAACTTAATTATTTACACTTTACTACCATGAACATATACATTATCTAATCATATGAATATCATAAACCTTCATACATTACAATTCAAATAAACATGTCATAATTATCGATTTCTTTTACCAATATCCTCCTCAATTATAGTCGAAACTTCAAGTGATATAAACACATGTACATGCCTTAATCTCACATTTATATATAATTCATACCTATCAATGATAGACTCAATATCACAAAATAAAATATGTTTTGTATTATCAAATTCATTACATCACACTTAACTCAAACATTCATGACTTAATATTTAATGTACCAAAACCGAATATCCCTTTTTATTGTATATACATACATAAACTTTCACCTCTTTACCATAGTTTATTTTGTACCAAATAAATAATGACTCACTTATGCATAACGTTATGCTGGTACGATTACTTATTTCCTTCAAGCTTTTCTATAATCAATTCACTCATATTACACATATAATCAAATTCCATCTATCATATGTATAACACTATCTTTCATCAATTCATTTAATTATTATCATAGCATATAAACATAACCTTAAAGTATGCTTAATACATACTGTAACATCCCAAAATTGGGCCTAGTAGGATTGGGCCTTGAGCTTTAGGAAAATTAGAATATTATTTATTCTTGTGTTAGCTCGGGTATGAATTTTGTGTGTTAGCATAGTCTTGTGAAGGCTAGATTTTAATTAGGAAGTTAGAATAAATTTTAGTATGGTTTATTTAATGAAGTGGATTAAGTGAGCTTAGCACTTAAGTTAATTTAAGTGTTCATTTATAGCATAAGAGGAGTAAGCGGCAAGTTGGTTAAGGAGTTTGGAAGGTTGCTAGAGGTTAGAGGTTCGAGTAGCATGTTTAGCATTCTGAAAACTTTATTTTTGTGTTCTAGCATTAATGGACGGTCAAACTTATTTATGATAGGTGGACTAATAACTTTTGGTAAGTTGAATTTTTGTTTAAGGAAAGCTTGATATTGGGGATAAGATTCTTAAGGTTATGGAAGGATATCTTGAAGTTATGGTATATTGAGGGGACAAAAGGCTTGGCTTGTGGAAAATGTTTTGGAAACAATTCCTATGCTTTTAGTGTTGAATGTGGATAGTATGGGTGTCTAGATGGGTGGCCGAATGTGTTAGGTGGTTTGGGGGAGGATATTTGGCCAATTTTGGCATTTGGGCACCATTTGGCATATTTTCTTTTCCTCTCCAAGCAAATTCCTCTTTGGCCGAATGCACTTAGGCATTTTTGTGCAAAATTGTTTTGGTTTTTAAGCCTCATTTTGTTGAATCAAATACCATTTCTCTTTCTCTCATTTTTTTCCTTTTGATACCAAAACTATCTTTTTATTTATGTGCATTTTCTTTTGGACAAACAAGGTGTTGGCCGAATCTCAATTCTCCCATCTCTCTCTTTTCTTACTTTGATTTGTGCTCAAACACAAATCCCTTTTCTTTCATTTGGCCGAACCTCTTTCTTCTCCAAATCCTATTTTCTTTCCTTTCTTCCATTGTTGATTAAACCGAATCCTCATCCTTTCATTTTTTATTCTCTTTTCTACTTACATATTCCCTCACTTTTATTCACATATTTTCTCCTTTCATAACTATATAGCCGAAACTTCCCATTTCCTTTTAGTATTGTTGTGGCCGAATATCATCAAGGGTAGGTTTTTATTTTGGTGCTCTTCAATCGATTTTGAAAGATAGGCTCTTTGGGACTTTGGAAGCGATTGATTTAAGCCCTAGCAATCAAAGGTTGGTAAGTCAAAGGGTAAGGATTTTAGTTGATTCATTATTCTTTTGTAAGACTAAAGTTTTAGGATTAAAGTATTGTGGTTTGGCCGAATGGCCTTTGTTAATAATTTTTAGTATTGGCCGATTGTAGGACAAGGATCTAGTGCGATAGATCGGATCTCCGGAAGTTAGTTTTGCGTTGGTGAAAGGTGTGTATCTTACACACTTTATAACATGGTTTATATATGTTTTTATGTATGTTATAACTAATCATACTATGAAAGTGGGAAAAACGATGAGATTTGGATATGATACCATGATGGTATGAATGAGGATTCGGGTAAGTCTGTTTCGATATGTTGTTATTACATGTGGATTGAAAACATGATCTATGATTTATAGTATTTATTATTTGATTCATATTAAAGTGTATTAACATGATTTGGTTATCTATTGCATTGGTATGGGCAATATGAGAGGAGGGGGAAGATTGATATTCGTGTCGACGGACACCAGTGTTTTGGTAACACATTGTGACTACGGTCACCAGAGGTTTGGTACCTCCAGAGGTTTGGCACCTCATAGCGTCTCGTCCCTGTGGTTAACACCACCGTGGGTTGGCCCCACTTTTGAGATATGGGATCGACGCCAGTGATTTGGTATCACACGTGGGTTGGCCCCACAACTTGATGATTCGTGTCTTCGGACACCAGTGGTTTGGAACCACCAGTGATTTGGTATCACATTCGTGTCTTCGGACACCAGAGGTTTGGTACCTCATAGCGACTTGTCCCTGTGGTTAATTCCACCGTGGGTTGGCCCCACTTTGAGATATGGGATCGTCTGCCAGTGATTTGGTATCACACGATGGGTTGGCCCCATCACTTGATTTGTGAATTCGGTCACCAGTGTTTTGGTAACACAATTGTGTCTTTGGACACCAGTGGTTTGGCACCACCAGTGGTTTGGTACCACACGGGGTAGAGAAGGAGTTATGGATGGCTAGGTTGGGTGCATTATGCATATATGTACTTTGTTATAATTTGTGTAAGAATGTGGCATTTACCCGGGAGAGGGAATATGCACTGAGTCTTGGTGACTCACCTTCTCCCTTATCATTTCAGGTGATTCGTGAGATCGCGGATGTGGAGCCGGATGAACTCGAGGAGGCCATGCAATAAATTTGGGTTCTACGTGAACTTTGGTTTGAGAACTTTACTTTATTTAAATTTGGTTTTTTATATTTTTATGGGTTTGTAATAAGGCCTCTTATATTATGATTTTGGATTATATTTATGCTTTGGATTTGATTTAAAATATGGCTTATAAATTACATGTTTGATTTAATAATTGAGCCCAAAGTTTTCTAAACTACACAACGCAATGGTTTTTAAAACGTTACCATCGGGTAACATAAATTAATTGACAATTTCAACAACTTAAGTGTTTTCGATATATTAAATGATTTACAAATATTTAGTTACTGCTATCAAATGTAAATGGTTTCAAAGTAATAATTTGAGTTTTCTTAAAATGATATAAATCTTTTCTAACTTATGATTTACTTACTTATATTAAAGTTTTATGTAATTTCAAAGTAGATTTCAGTCTTAAACTTATTTTCTACAAATATAGAATTTCAAAAGGGTTTTTCACAAAATTTAAATCGTGAACTCGTTTTTCTTCAAAACGTTTTCCTCTGTGACATACCAGATTCGGTCGTGGCATATTGACCGGGTTTGGGGTGTTACACATACCTTATAGTCGAACTCAAAATTTCACTTTCATAAACGTAAACTTCCATGGTTTGTTTCATACCTTTACCATTTCATAGCTAAAGTTCGGAAGTTGAAAACTCACTAGCTTATAACAAGCTATGCAGTAGTTCGAATCGCATATACCGGCACCTTGCCTGCTAGACTTGAAATCCGAGATTTAAAACACTGGCATTTAGCCTGCTAGGCATTAAGCCCGATACATTCACCGGCACAAGGCCTGCTAGGCATTAAGCCTGAAATAAATCACCGGCACAAGGCCTGCTAGGCATTAAGCCTGAAATAAATCACCGGCACAAGGCCTGCTAGGCTCGAAGCCTGAAAATTTCAACATTTTCAACATTCCAACACAATTAGGTTAGTGCTAAGATCACAATCATCTCGTATACAACATATTACTTTCACATATTAAACCGAACATGCTCATTCACATCACATTTAACAAAAATAATTCAACACAATATTATACCCCATATTCGGCCAACACATATTTTAGTACTTTAAATTCCCAAATTATTATCATATAATATACTCATAACTAATTCTTTGGCATACATTTGCTTAAGGACTTACCTCGATTGTCAATGGACCGCATAGACCGGCTATTCAATAACCTTCGTCTTTCCCCGATCCAAATCCGTTTTTCTTTGTTCTTGATCTAAACACATTAAAATTCAGCTCATTCAAGTACATTTCATTTCGATTTAGTCCCTAAACATATAAATGGGCAAATTACCATTTTACCCCTAATGTTTCACATTTTTACAATTTAGTTCTATTTGAATAAAACACAAAATACACGAAATTTTTCAATACTACTCAAGGGCCGAATACTCCTAAGGACTATACAAGTCCATGTCTTCCATTTATTTTGCAAAAAAAATCCCTCTAAAATTTTATTTTTACAATCTAGCCCTAATTACTCAATTTCACCAAAACCTCCAGTACAAAATATACTAATCTTCAATATATCTTTAATTTAAAACCACCAAACATCAAAAATCACATGAACATGACAATGGCCGAATATCAAGCATGCTTAGATTTGAAATTTTCAACATGGGTCAGCTACGGTTCGAAGCAACGATCTCAAAAACGTAAAAATTAACAAAAACTGAAATCAAACTAACCTTGAATTTAAGCTTCTTATTGCCGAAAATCAAAGAAAATGAAACCCTTTCTCTTTCTCCCACATTCGGCCATATGAATTAAGATGATAATGGCTTTTCTCTTTATTTTATTTAAGCTTATATTATGTTATTTACTATTTTACTATTATAACCTTTAAATAAAAATAAAACTATCATATATAATAATGGCACATTAGTCAAAAGCCATCCACTAACTTGTAAAATGGGCTATTTTCCCTTTTAATACCCCATATTAAGAAGCCATCATCGTTCTAGTACTTTATACTATAGTATGCAACTTTTTCACTTTACGCGATTTAATCCTTTTTGTTAAATTAAACACTCAAACGATAAAATTTTTCTACGAAACTTTCACACACATTAATTCACACAGTATAAGCACGGAATATAATATTTAAAAAATTCTCGGACTCGGATTCGTGGTCCCGAAACCGCTGTTCTGATTAGGGTCAAATTCGGACTGTTACAACTCTCCCCCCTTAGGGATTTTCGTCCCCGAAAATCTTACCGTTAAACAAAGTCGGATATTGTTGCCTCAATGAATCCTCAGGCTCCCATGTAGCCTCTTCAACTCCGTGCTGGTTCCATAAAACTTTCACTAATGGAATTCTCTTGTTTCTCAATTCTTTCATTTCCCAAGCTAAAATACGAATCGGTTTCTCTTGGTATGTCATATTGGATCGGATTCCAACCTCAAACAGAGTGATTACATGTGACGGATCTGATCTGTACTTACGAAGTATCGAAACGTGAAATAAGTTATGTATCTTTTCTAATTCAGAGGGCAACTTCAATCTATAAGCAACAGGCCCAATACGTTCGATGATCTCATACGGTCCGATGAACCTCGAACTTAGTTTGCCCTTCCGACCAAATCGGAGTATCTTCCTCCATGGAGAAACTTTCAAGAATACTCGATCTCCGATCTGAAACTCAATGTCTTTACGTTTCAAATCAGCATAAGACTTTTGACGATCCGAAGCAACTTTCAAAGTATCCCTGATCACAGCCACTTTCTGTTCAGTCTCTTTCATCAGATCAACCCCGTGTGTCTTGTTTTTACTGAGTTCAGTCCAATACAACGGTGTATGACACTTGCTACCATAAAGAGCCTTGTATGGTGCCATTTTGATACTGGATTGAAAACTATCATTATAAGCAAATTCAATTAAAGGTAAGTATCTTTCCCACGTACCTTCAAATTCAAGAACGCAATATCTCAACATGTCTTCAAGTATATGAATGGTTCGTTCAGACTAACCGTCTGTCTGTGAATGAAAGGCTGTGCTAAAGTGGAGTTTAGTACCTAAAGCATCTTGCAAGTTCTTCCAAAATCGCGATGTGAATCTCGGGTCTCTGTCTGAAACAATGGAACTCGGCACCCCATGTAACCTCACAATCTGTGATACATACAGTTCAGCAAGTTTATCGAACGAATAATCTGTACGAACTGGCACAAAGTGAGCTGATTTAGTCAGTCTATCTACTATAACCCAGACTGTATCTTTCTTGCTCGATGTCGTAGGTAAACCGAATACAAAATCCATAGAAATTCTATCCCATTTCTATTCAGGTATCATGATCGGCTGAAGTAACCCAGAAGGCACTTGATGCTCGGCTTTTACTTGCTGACAAAATAAACACTTTGAAACAAATTCAAATATATCCCGCTTCATGCCAGATCACCAATAGAACTGTTTCATATCATTGTACATTTTTGTGCTACCCGGATGTATCGACAATCGACTATTATGAGCCTCGTTCAAAATCATCTGAATCAAATCCACGTTCCTCAGAATATATATTCGGCCTTTAAAGTTCAAACAATCATTTTATCAATTCGAAACTCTGACTCTACAATACTTTCACACTGAACTCGTTTAGCAATCATATCTTTGTAAATTTTCTGTGTCTCACAAAATTGCTGAATAAACAACGGTCTTGCCTTCAACTCAGCTATGATCGAACCATCACCATGCATAACCATATGTGCGTTCAACGCACGAAGAGCAAACAATGATTTTCGACTTTAAGCATCCGCAATAACGTTGGCTTTTCCCAGATGGTAGTCAATCACCAATTCATAATCTTTCAATAGTTCTAACCATCTGCGTTGTCTCAAGTTCAGGTCTTTTTGAGTCATCAGATATTTCAGACTTGTGTGATCTGAATAAACATGACATTTCTCACTGAATAAGTATTGACGCCAAATTTTCAATGCGAAAACAATGGCTGCTAATTCCAGATCATGAGTCGGATAATTTCTTTCATGAGGCTTCAACTGTCTCGAAGCATAGGCTACAACCTTGCCTTCTTGCATTAAGACACAACCCAAAACCACTCAAATAAGCATCACTGTACACAACAAATTCTTTACCCGATTCAGGCTGAGCTAACACTAGAGCTTCGGTCAAAAGGGCTTTCAACTGATCGAAACTCTTCTGACACTATTTTATCCAACACATAAGCCAGGTAAGCTTCACATTCCTTTCTCATATACTTTCGGACTAGCATCGAGGATATTACTGTAGGTAACCCATTCAAATCATTAGATTTAACCCGGATGATCTCACTGTTCTGACATCTCAAATCAATAATCTTTCTTTTGCAATTTACCACAGCATCGTGCAAAGTTAACCAGTCCATTCCCAAAATTATATCGAACTCGTCAAAAAGGCAACAACATTAAATCAGCTGAAAAGCAGGAATCTCGAATCATCAACGGGCAACCTTTACACACTTTATCAACAAGTGCACATCGACCCAAGGGGTTGGACACATGGATCACAAACTCAATAGACTCAACAGGTAGTCTTACTGGATACTAGAGTTTCACACACATATGAATGAGTCGAACCGGAATCAATCAATGCAATCACAGTAGTATCATAAAGAGTAAAAGTACCAGTGATAACATCTGAGGAAGAAGCATCCTCTCTGGCATGAATAGCATATGCTCTAGCTGGTGCACGAGCCTCCGATCTAATTGCAATGTCTTTAGTTCCTTTCTGTCTGCCACTAACATTTCCCGAATGCCTAGATGGTCTACCTCGCACTGACACATTACCCGATTTGATATTCTGGGTCGTGTTTTGCTCAGCTAACATCGGCCACTCCCTGATTAAAAGATCTGATGATCCATATTTAAAGCCAGACCGATCACGGAATCTACAACTCCCGGAATGCCATTTACCACAATGCTTGCATTCAACTCGATTCTGCTGGACATTACAAACACTGGCCATCGAAGTAGCTCGAGAACCCGCATGAGGTCAGTCTCGTCTAGACATGTCTGAAGTAGCTTTATGTCGACCAAAGTCATCTCTGAACTTTTTAGATACAGATTGGAAAGCCTTACTCAACGATCTCTTACGCGTGTCTCTAGCTTCCATTTCAGCCTTTCTTTTCTCGTTCCCAAGCTCTTCAGCTTTGCAAGCTCGCTCGACAAGTACCACGAACTCTTTGATTTCAAGAATGCCAACAAGCAACTTTATGTCTTCATTCGGACCGTCTTCAAATTTTTTTTAACACATAATAGCTTCAGTGGATACACACTCTTGGGCATATCGGCTCAATCTGATAAATTTCCGCTAATATTCAGTTACAGCCATGCGGCCCTGTTTTAGTTCTAGGAATTTTATCCTTTTCTGATCGATGAACCTCTGGCTAATGTATTTCTTACGAAACTCAATCTGGAAGAAATCTCACGTCACTTTTTCTTTCGGAACCACTAATACTAGTGTATTCCACCAGTGATATGCAGTGTCCCGAAGTAAAGATATAGCACATTTCAGGCATTCATCTGGAGTGCAAAATAGCTCATCAAGTACCCGAATAGTGTTATCAAGCCACATCTCAATCCGCTCTGCATCATCATCATCATTAACTTTAAATTCTTCAGCCCAATATTTTCTGATTTTATCAATAGGAAGCCTACTAGATCTCATTAGATCTATCATCAGATGTGCTAAAGGTACCGGAGTTGGATTATTCGGGGGTGGAGGTGGTTGTACAGCCGGGTTATTCTGAATAAACTGGGTAAACCCCTCGTTCATCATCTGGTAGAAGGCTTGTTTAGCCTACCCCTCATAGCCACCTGAAACTGGTCAAGAGTCTACTGGCGCTGATCTGCGTGCGCGATCAGGCGCTACACTCTCTACATCATCCGCTACGGCTCTGTCAGGATCAAAATCCATTTACTATATAAATCATAGTTTGAAATGTCAGAAGTCACCACACTATCAAATATATAATAAAGGCATGTATAGCTAGACTCACACGTGCTACGGTAGTCCTAGAATCGACTAAACCGTAAGCTCTGATACCAATAAAATGTAACACCACTAACCCGTATTTGTCGCCAGATTAGGGTTATGAGGCATTACCAAACTAGACTGTGAACATCGCAGGCATTTACCGCAATTCATACATTTATCAATTTCCAAAGCCATAGATTAAACTTCAATTACCAACTAGTTTTTCATACCAACATTCAGATTAAACCAAACAACTAATCAAATCAAAGCTCACATGAATTCATTTGCGTGCATATAATTGAATCTAAGATGTCTATAGGGTACATGCATCGCATATCTATATGATCTTATAGTACTTATAAGAACAAAAAGAGCAGTTCATATCATACTAAATTCGTTTGCTTAGTGCACATAACATCATACATATACCAACTTACCATATATTATACCACTTTCTTTCATGAACAGATTATCAAATAGTCTATAGTCGTTTTAAGAAATTTTTAGCATAAATAACAATTACAAATACACTAAATTCGATCGATCAAATAATTTAATCAAAATTCATATAAATAACCAATACATAACTACCTATTCGGTTACATCCATCATGTCTAATCCATTTTAACATACTTGAATACAAAACACAAACATAACAAAAATATCATCCTTATAGTCCATGACAACCTTCATACTAATAAGATATTATTATTTTAGCCTATGATGTCATTATTCACAAGACCAAATTGTACCTATTATAAACATCAAGACCATGGCCGAATATATGGTAAACAAATCCTTACCACTTTTGCATCACAATGACATAACCATATGCATCATCTAGTCATTAAAAAGAAAACCATATGTATCCTCATCAAAACATAAAATAAAAGCCATATTCGTATGGCTATAATACATATATTATTCAAGTTTCCAACTCAAACAAGGACATTAATCACCCTATACATGCCTTTATTCAAAATAAACTAAACTAAAGGTGTACCAAAAAGATGATAGTGTGGTTGACTCCGCTGACGTTTTCTCGAGCCCGTAGCTAGACCAAATCTATAAAATAGAACATTAAACACACACGGAGTAAGCTTACTAGCTTAGTAAGTCTTAAGCAAATACAACATAATATACAAACATTTAAACTTTTAATAAATAAGTTCATAGCGATGAATATAAACATTATATAAGTGAATTTTTCATGACCGAATACCCTCAATGCCCTTAACTTAATTATTTACACTTTACTACCATGAACATATACATTATCTAATCATATGAATATCATAAACCTTCGTACATTACAATTCAAATAAACATGTCATAATTATCGATTTCTTTTACCAATATCCTCCTCAATTATAGTCGAAACTTCAAATGATATAAACACATGTACATGCCTTAATCTCACATTTATATATATAATTCATACCTATCAATGATAGACTCAATATCACAAAATAAAATATATTTTGTATTATCAAATTCATTACATCACACTTAACTCAAACATTCATGACTTAATATTTAATGTACCAAAACCGAATATCCCTTTTTATTGTATATACATACATAAACTTTCACCTCTTTACCATAGTTTATTTTGTACCAAATAAATAATGACTCACTTATGCATAACGTTATGCTGGTACGATTACTTATTTCCTTCAAGCTTTTCTATAATCAATTCACTCATATTACACATATAATCAAGTTCCATCTATCATATGTATAACACTATCTTTCATCAATTCATTTAATTATTATCATAGCATATAAACATAACCTTAAAGTATGCTTAATACATACCTTATAGTCGAACTCAAAATTTCACTTTCATAAACGTAAACTTCCATGGTTTGTTTCATACCTTTACCATTTCATAGCTAAAGTTCGGAAGTTGAAAACTCACCAGCTTATAACAAGCTATGCACTAGTTCGAATCGCATATACCGGCACCTTGCCTGCTAGACTTGAAATCCGAGATTTAAAACACTGGCATTTAGCCTGCTAGGCATTAAGCCCGATACATTCACCGGCACAAGGCCTGCTAGGCATTAAGCCTGAAATAAGTCACCGGCACAAGGCCTGCTAGGCATTAAGCCTGAAATAAATCACCGGCACAAGGCCTGCTAGGATCGAAGCCCGAAAATTTCAACATTTTCAACATTCCAACACAATTAGGTTAGTGCTAAGATCACAATCATCTCGTATACAACATATTACTTTCACATATTAAACCGAACATGCTCATTCACATCACATTTAACAAAAATAATTCAACACAATATTAAACCCCATATTCGGCCAACACATATTTTAGTACTTTAAATTCCCAAATTTTTATCATATAATATACTCATAACTAATTCTTTGGCATACATTTGCTTAAGGACTTACCTCGATTGTCAATGGACCGCGTAGACCGGCTATTCGATAACCTTCGTCTTTCCCCGATCCAAATCCGTTTTTCTTTGTTCTTGATCTAAACACATTAAAATTCAGCTCATTCAAGTACATTTCATTTCGATTTAGTCCCTAAACATATAAATAGGCAAATTACCATTTTACCCCTAATGTTTCACATTTTTACAATTTAGTTCTATTTGCATAAAACACAAAATACAAGAAATTTTTCAATACTACTCAAGGGCCGAATACTCCTAAGGACTATACAAGTCCATATCTTCCATTTATTTTTGCAAATAAATCCCTCTAAAATTTTATTTTTACAATCTAGCCCTAATTACTCAATTTCACCAAAACCTCCAGTACAAAATATACTAATCTTCAATATATCTTTAATTTAAAACCACCAAACATCAAAAATCACATGAACATGACAATGGCCGAATATCAAGCATGCTTAGATTTGAAATTTTCAACATGGGTCAGCTACGGTTCGAAGCAACGATCTCAAAAATGTAAAAATTAACAAAAACCGAAATCAAACTAACCTTGAATTTAAGCTTCTTATTGCCGAAAATCAAAGAAAATGAAACCCTTTCTCTTTCTCCCACATTCGACCATATGAATTAAGATGATAATGGCTTTTCTCTTTATTTTATTTAAGCTTATATTATGTTATTTACTATTTTACTATTATAACCTTTAAATAAAAATAAAACTATCATATATAATAATGGCACATTAGTCAAAAGCCATCCACTAACTTGTAATGGGCTATTTGCCCTTTTAATACCCCATATTAAGAAGCCATCATCGTTCTAGTACTTTATACTATAGTATGCAACTTTTTCACTTTACGCGATTTAATCCTTTTTGTTAAATTAAACACTCAAACGATAAAATTTTTCTACGAAACTTTCACACACATTAATTCACACAGTATAAGCACGGAATATAATATTTAAAAAAATTCTCGGACTCGGATTCGTGGTCCCGAATCCACTGTTCCGATTAGGGTCAAATTCGGACTGTTACATTTATACTAAATCATCATTAACCAAAACAAATCAATATATAGCCATATTTCAAGCACAACACCTAGTTCTTTAACTACCAAATGACATCACATATAACCATTTACATATCATCACAAACACACCAAAAAGGATCATATTTTAAAAGTACTTAAAAGTAGCCAAAATGACTTACTTATCAAGGCATTAAAGTCCATCAACCAAAACATAAACTCCAAAAGCATATACATACCAAATTGACCATTAACACATTTAAGTACTATCATTATAAGAGGTCCTGTACATGCCATTTATAACATTGGCCAAAATAACTCAAAAACTACCGAAATGTTTGTTGGATAGTGTCATAGATCTTTGACAAGCTTCCAACTGATTGAGCTTTCGATAATCTACAAAACAAACGAAAGTAACTACATAAGCAACTAGTGCTTAGTAATCTCGTATAAACTCAAACATAACTTACCATTTCTTAAGCACACATTATAAAATAAGCATAATATCATTACCAAGTCTATAAGCTTAATAAAATCCTATACAAGCACAATCAAACTCACAAGTCAGTAACTTCATACATGATACATATGAGTTCAACCATATCATAAATAGATTTCATGCACACATTATTTAACTCATTAACCTTTTTGTAGGATTATGAACCACTATCCAATTGTATACATACCTTGTTATTAACCTTTGCATACTTGTTGAACCATCTAGAATTACATTGGATACTCAGGGATGCTCACACATAGTGTGTCCTTCTATATAACTGTAACATTTCCTTTTCATAGTGCTCACACGAGCTGTGAAATGGGTCTGCTCACACGAGCTGTGAGTTGAAATGTTAGCTACACGATGCTGCTCACATGAACTATGGAGAATCCGCAACAAATGAAGGACCTCAACCATCGGTAGAACATTCAAGACCAGCCCCCAAAATGGGACTATTTATCCGTCAATTACTTAAAGCATCGATATATGTATATTCAAGTCCATTTATAAAAAATACGATATAGCAAATATTCGATTTAACTATCATTAATACAAATATAATCTATACGAACTTACCTCAATAACTATGGTTGCAATAGCCGAATTGAACTCTAGTCCAAAACTTTAACTTTTTCCTGATTTAAGTCCGATTATTGTAACACCCCAAATTAGGGGTTGTTTGTAACTTAGCTAATTTCCCATGTGTGTACTTGAAGGGTTAAAATTCTAGGATTTATTTGACATATTTAAGGGTCTAGAATTAACCCTGAGTTAGGCTTGACCTAGTGTTAAAAATTTCTTTTAAGTGTCTAAAAGGAGGAAGCTAGGCGAGATAGGGGTTAAGTAAAAATTTGGGAAAATGTGGCACAAGGGATAGGCTTGGTTCAATTGGCTGGGTGCGTTTAAGGGGGGTTGCAAGGGCCTGGGTTCGAGGCACGATGGCAGCAAGTGGCGTTTCAAATTTTTCTTGGGGCGTTGGAGTTAGCAAGGGAAGCTTTAAAGAATTTTGGGGGCTAGGTATGGACATGAAAGTGGGTTGGCTAAGTGGCTAGCGTGTGCTACTTAGAGGCTTGGAGGTTGTTGGGCGCACGTTCGAGCTACTGGAGCAGCGTTTGGCATTTTTAATTTTTGGGTAAACGGCCTGGGGAGGCCTTATAAATAAATGGTGGGGTAAATTGGCATGGAAGTCGGGCTGGAAGAGGTGGCTAGGGACGTGGAAGAGAGGGCTGCGGTAGTAGGTCCTGCGTTCGAACCGAAGCAGCAGTGGGGATTTTATCTTTTTCTGTTTTAACAGGGAACTAAGGAAGGAAGGCCTAAAAGAATTTTGGTGCGTTTTGTATCACAAAACAACGCCTGGCCCAAGTGGCCTGGGGCGTTACTTGGCTGCATGGATTCCCCAGGTCCCATGTTCGAACCCAGCATGCAGCAGCGGTGGTTTTTATTTTGTTTGCTGGCGTGAAAGTGGAGTGGCCTGCACATGGTTTGCTTCTTTGTTGAGCATTCGGCTGGAAAGCACATGGATTCTTTGTTCTCTTTTTATTTTTATTTGTTTGATAAGATAATGGAGATAGATTAATTGGATTATTATATGGATAATCAACAAGAGATTGGCAGAGAAAAATAAGGAGTTGGCCTGCACATGGGGTTGTTGTTCGGCTAGTTGATGGGCATGGTCTTTGTTTTGTTTTTTTTATTAGATAATAAGATAATGGGAGTTAATCAAGGATATTAGTGGATTAAATGGAGTATTTGATTATTATTAAATCAATTAGTGGTCTAGAGAAAAACAAGGATTTGGTTAGAATTTGAACTCCTTGTTGAAAGGAGTGGACGGCAAGGTGTTGGGGGGGGAATAAGGCCGAATTTGCCTAGTGATTTGCTTCACAAAATTTGGCTAGCCTTCACTTCTTTTAGATTTTCTCTCATTCTCTCTCAAGCAAAGACATCATTTCCATATAACTTTTCCTTCTTTTTGGCTGAATTCTCTACACCCTCTCCAACCTATTTCCTTTTCTTTTCTTCTCAAAGTCCAGCCTTGATTGATATTGGAATCAACCATAGCCGAACCTACACCTTACCCTTTGCCGAAATCCCTTTTCTCCCTGTTAAACTCTCTCTAGCCGAATATACATCTCATCTTGGTGCCGAAGTTTCTTTTCCCTATCTTGAAACACCTTGGCCGAACAATAAAGGTAGGATAGATCTTTTGAATCTTCCTTGGCAAGCGATTTAAGAAAGTAAGTATCTAGGCCGAATGCCTATTGTTCTCCTTATTCATATTCTGTCGACTTTTACAAGAGTAGGTGCTGATTTCGGCAAGAAAGGCTCCTAAACACTTTGGTAATCGATTCCTTTTAGGTACTTCGGGAACTCAAAGCAGTGAGATCGGATCTTTCATTCCTTAACAATCGGATTTGGGTAAGTAAGTGGTAAGTGCTTGCTTATAAGAAATTATTCTTCTAATTAAGAAAAGCTGAAGGCTATTAAAAGGCTACTAATAGTTGCCGATTTCAGGGAAGCAAGACCAATTGGAGTATAGTGGCTTGGGTTCAAAGACATTCGGGTAATGTTTTGGGTTCACAAGGAACCCTTTTCAATTGTATTGGTTTGACCGAATAGGCCATGGTACTAACCCATGTATTTGGCCAAATATAGGGACCAGTAGATCTAGGTGGCCGACATCTCTTTTCGGGATTTAGACGATTCAGTGGTGACAGGTGTGTACATACACACGTTATGACTATTAATTGTACTAAATGTTGTGAATGCTAACTCTGATTGATGTAGCATTGGATTTAACACCATATTGGTATAAGTAACGATTCAAGTAAGTCTCTGTCAATATGAGATTGATATTAATGCTTTTGGGAAGCATGGCTTATGTGATACTTATGACAAATGTATGTTGATATAAACTCTGTTATAATATGATTTGATATGGGCTGATGAGTGGAGGGGGCAGTAATGTTCGTGCCGACGGGCACCAGTGTTTTGGTAACACACCGTGACTACGGTCACCAGAGGTTTGGTACCTCCAGAGGTTTGGTACCTCCAGAGGTTTGGCACCTCATAGCGTCTCGTCCCAGTGGCTTAGCACCACAGTGGGTTGGCCCCACAAATGATAAAACGGGATTGACGCCAGTGATTTGGTATCACACGATGGGTTGGCCCCATCAATCGTTTGTGTCTACGGACACCAGAGGTTTGGCACCTCCAGTGATTTGGCATCACATCTGTGACTATATGTCACCAGTGGTTTGGCACCACCAGTGGTTTGATACCACAACGGGGTAGACTGAGGCGTTTGGTTGGCTAGGTTGAGTACACTATCTTGTGCATGTTAATTGTTGTAATTTGTGTATGAAATTGGTTTAAACCGGGGGAAGGGTTACATACTGAGTCTTGGTGACTCACCTTCTCCTTTATTTTTTCAGGTGATACATAGATCGCGGATATGGAGCCGGGTGGACTCGAGGTGGCCATGCAGTGGACTTGAATTAATTGAACTTTAAACTTAGCTATTTTATTTTATTATTGGTTTATTTTTATTCTGGATGTAATAAGGCCTCCATATACTTTACTTTTGTTATTTCTCATATGTTCGATGCTTTGTTTAAACTATAATATTAAAATTAAATTAAACCACATGTTTTTCCTAAATTAATTACGAAAATGTTTTATCGTGCCATCGGGCACATTTGAAATTTGTACAATAACTTGACGCAATTAAATTTTCCAAATTAAATCTAAGTATGGTTTCGGCAAGATAACCAAAAACGAGAAGTTTTCAACGAAACTTAAATCGATTTTAAAATGTTTTCAAAAAGTTTTTCTCCGTAACAAACCAAATTCGGTCATAATGTTTGGGCCGAGTTTGGGGTGTTACAGAATTGGTATCAGAGCCAGGTTCAAAGCTCGGCTGTGGGGGCCCAAGGCCCAAAAATGTTTTGGTAGGCCTTTTGAATGGTTTTTGGGTTTTTGAACAGCATGGCACCGAGTCTCCGGCACCTATCCGCCCAGGTAAGTACCTTCAACCTTTTTGTGAATTATCTTCTATAGAAGGGTAGGAAGCATGGAACGTAGAATAGTCTTATAGGATTTGAACCCTAGGATTAGATTACTCAAACTTATAATCAGAACATAAGACTTAATGAACTCAACCAACCTATGGCTAAGCCACTAAGCTAGGGTGTGGTAACCCCTGTACGCATGTCTAGGATTGGAACCGGAAGAGCCTGGTACTTAAGCAGTCCGAGTGACTCACCTCCTCTTCGCAGGTATCCTACCTGGTGCGTAGCTTCGGTTCACCCTAACTCAGAGGGCTCAGTGGTGTGGCAACCTCTGTGCGCATGTCTAGAAAGGTTCGGTGGGAGCTTGGTATTTAAGTAGTCCGCGTGACTCACCTCCTCTTCACTCGAATCCTGCCTGGTGCGTAGCTTTGGTCCACCCTGACCAAGAGGGCTCGGTCATAGGCTAAACACAGTGACTAAAACCCGAAAGGGAACTAGCCATGTTTTGAAAAAGAAGAAAACAGCAAAACCCTAATTTCTTCAAAACTTTTAAAATCACTCTTCCAAATTTGAGAACAACCATCTTTACAACTTTTTCCCGAAAAATTTGATTTGTGGAAAATTACAGAAATGCCCTTAGGGGTAAAATTACTAAAATGCCCTTGGTTCATAAAATATCAACTCAATGATTTTGTCCAAGAATTTCAACTACTTCTCAAGTATTCAACCCTGCTTTGAAAATCATCAATAAAATACTTTGGTTTTGGAAAATTACGAAAACGCCCTCAAATTGCAAAATTACCAAAATGACCTTGACTTTTGAACTTTTTGCAAACAGCAACGTTTTAAGAAAGAAAACTCTCAAAAAGGACCCTCAGAGTTTTACAATTGTTAAAACATCTTCGATGTGCAAAATTTACAAAATTTCCTCTGATTGACAAAATTACTAAAATACCCCTGGTTTCCGAAATGATGCCATAACTTCAAATTTCACAAATTTTCAGAAATGCTCTTCGATTTTGGGAATTTCAAAGTGACCTGTTTTATTAAAGTTTTGGAAATTTCTCGGAATTGATTACGAAAATACCCCTGTAGGAAAATGACGAAAATACCCCTGGGATAGAAACAGGACAGAAATGTCCGAAGAGTGAATAGGTATGGAAAGTATTAGGGAATGGATGTGCCCTTTTGTGTGAACTAGGGTAGAAGACTTAAAACATTGTTTGATCGAAAGAATCCCTATTGAACTTTTCATAAAATTTCTTCGCTAATAATAAAGTGGAACAAACGCTAATGCATAAGAATTTTCTTAATCAGATTAAAAGCGCAGTAGATAGAATGAGTTTTAAAGGACGTGGACGCCGTGGATGCGGTAAGGGTAGGATGACGGTGTCTGAACCCGTCAGGTCAGGTCAAGGTTCTGAAAACGAGGTACCACCGCCACCACCACCTCCAGCTTTTGGAACTGAGGAGCAAGATCAGACGGGAGGAGAGGCAGTATCGCAAGCTGTGTTGCGAGTTCTCGAGTTGGTGGCCGGGGCTGGTGGAAATTTAGGAGCTCGGAAATCTGTTCCCGAGCGAATTCGGTCCAACGGAGCTGAGGTGTTCCGCGGTGTGTCAGGAGTAGCACCCAGTGCAGCGGAATACTGGCTAGAATCTACAGAAAGGATTATGGACGACCTTGACCTGACTAACGAGGAAAAGTTGAAAGGAGCCGTGTCGCTTCTGAAGGATGAAGCGTACCAGTGATGGCTCACGGTCCGAGATGGAGCCACGACAGAGGATCTTACATGGATTACTTTAAGGCTGCTTTCCAGAAAAAGTATGTGGGTACCAGCTACACTGACGCGCAGAGGAAGGCTTTTCTGGGATTAGTGCAAGGAACTAAGTCAGTGTCGGAATATGAGGCTGAGTTCTTAAGGCTAAGTAGATACGCTAGAGGCATCGTGGCTACTGAACATGAACGTTGCGTCCGCTTTGAGGACGGGCTTAGAGATGACTTGAGGCTGATAATTGCTCCACAGCAGGTTCGTGAGTTTTCGTCTCTAGTGGAAAAGGCTAAGGTAGCCGAAGGGATCAAGGAGACCGTAAGACAGAAGCACGATAGGAACAACCAGAAGAGAGGCTTTGGATCGCTCGGATCGGGCAGTAATGTGGAGAAGAGGGCTAGATTTAGGGAATCAGAAAGAACCACAAAGCCTGCTCAGTGGCCACCTCAGTGTGTTAGATGCGAAAAATCCCACTCGGGAGAATGTTTGGCAGGAAGTAGAGGGTGCTTTGAGTGTGGATCGTTGGATCACCGTGTAAGGGATTGTCCTCGGAAGTTAGCTAAGAATCAACCAGAGGGTCAGAACCGTACTCAGAACAGAAATGAAGGACCACCACAGAGGGGTCGAGGGGTAGCTAGAGGTAATGGAAATGGTAACGGGCGTGGCTGAGTTACTGAAGGTGCAGAGGCGAGGCAACCAAGGTTGGTTTATGCAGTTGGCCGTCGCGAGGAGGAAGATGTGCCAGACTTGACAACGGGTAAGTTTCTTATTTTCGGAATACCCTTATTTGTCTTGGTTATGATTACGTTAGTTCATTTTTATGTTGCTAGTAAAGTGTATGGAACTTGGATTATGAACGTAGGGAATGTTTCTAGGAAGTATGATAGTTCTTTAAGATCAGAGTGCACAGCAGTAGCGTAGTATGATGAGTTAAGAATGCACGATTGAACGATAGTAAGTAATTTCGAGGACGAAATTATTTTAAGGGGGGTAGAATTGTAACACCCCAAATTAGGGGTTGTTTGTAACTTAGCTAATTTCCCATGTGTGTACTTGAAGGGTTAAAATTCTAGGATTTATTTGACATATTTAAGGGTCTAGAATTAACCCCGAGTTAGGCTTGACCTAGTGTTAAAAATTTCTTTTAAGTGTCTAAAAGGAGGAAGCTAGGCAAGATAGGGGTTAAGTAAAAATTTGGGAAAATGTGGCACAAGGAATAGGCTTGGTTCAATTGGCTGGTGTGTTTAAGGGGGGTTGCAAGGGCCTGGGTTCGAGGCACGATGGCAGCAAGTGGCGTTTCAAATTTTTCTTGGGGCGTTGGAGTTAGCAAGGGAAGCTTTAAAGAATTTTGGGGGCTAGGTATGGACATGAAAGTGGGTTGGCTAAGTGGCTAGCGTGTGCTACTTAGAGGCTTAGAGGTTGTTGGGCGCACGTTCGAGCTGCTGGAGCAGCGTTTGGCATTTTTAATTTTTGGGTAAACGGCCTGGGGAGGCCTTATAAATAAATGGTGGGGTAAATTGGCATGGAAGTCGGGCTGGAAGAGGTGGCTAGGGACGTGGAAGAGAGGGCTGCGGTAGTAGGTCCTGCGTTCGAACCGAAGCAGCAGTGGGGATTTTATCTTTTTCTGTTTTAGCAGGGAACTAAGGAAGGAAGGCCTAAAAGAATTTTGGTGCATTTTGTATCACAAAACAACGCCTGGCCCAAGTGGCCTGGGGCGTTACTTGGCTGCATGGATTCCCCAGGTCCCATGTTCGAACCCAGCATGCAGCAGCGGTGGTTTTTATTTTGTTTTGCTGGCGTGAAAGTGGAGTGGCCTGCACATGGTTTGCTTCTTTGTTGAGCATTCGGCTGGAAAGCACATGGATTCTTTGTTCTCTTTTTATTTTTATTTGTTTGATAAGATAATGGAGATAGATTAATTGGATTATTATATGGATAATCAACAAGAGATTGGCAGAGGAAAGATAGGCATGCGGCTAATTCAAATTATTTTGAATTAGTTCAATTTGGTGGCCAAGAGAAAAATAAGGAGTTGGCCTGCACATGGGGTTGTTGTTCGGCTAGTTGATGGGCATGGTCTTTGTTTTGTTTTTTTATTAGATAATAAGATAATGGGAGTTAATCAAGGATATTAGTGGATTAAATGGAGTATTTGATTATTATTAAATCAATTAGTGGTCTAGAGAAAAACAAGGATTTGGTTAGAATTTGAACTCCTTGTTGAAAGGAGTGGACGGCAAGGTGTTGGGGGGGGAATAAGGCCGAATTTGCCTAGTGATTTGCTTCACAAAATTCGGCTAGCCTTCACTTCTTTTAGATTTTCTCTCATTCTCTCTCAAGCAAAGACATCATTTCCATATAACTTTTCCTTCTTTTTGGCTGAATTCTCTACACCCTCTCCAACCTATTTCCTTTTCTTTTCTTCTCAAAGTCCAGCCTTGATTGATATTGGAATCAACCATAGCCGAACCTACACCTTACCCTTTGCCGAAATCCCTTTTCTCCCTGTTAAACTCTCTCTAGCCGAATATACATCTCATCTTGGTGCCGAAGTTTCTTTTCCCTATCTTGAAACACCTTGGCCGAACAATAAAGGTAGGATAGATCTTTTGAATCTTCCTTGGCAAGCGATTTAAGAAAGTAAGTATCTAGGCCGAATGCCTATTGTTCTCCTCATTCATATTCTGTCGACTTTTACAAGAGTAGGTGCTGATTTCGGCAAGAAAGGCTCCTAAACACTTTGGTAATCGATTCCTTTTAGGTACTTCGGGAACTCAAAGCAGTGAGATCGGATCTTTCATTCCTTAACAATCGGATTTGGGTAAGTAAGTGGTAAGTGCTTGCTTATAAGAAATTATTCTTCCAATTAAGAAAAGCTGAAGGCTATTAAAAGGCTACTAATAGTTGCCGATTTCAGGGAAGCAAGACCAATTGGAGTATAGTGGCTTGGGTTCAAAGACATTCGGGTAATGTTTTGGGTTCACAAGGAACCCTTTTCAATTGTATTGGTTTGACCGAATAGGCCATGGTACTAACCCATGTATTTGGCCGAATATAGGGACCAGTAGATCTAGGTGGCCGACATCTCTTTTCGGGATTTAGACGATTCAGTGGTGACAGGTGTGTACATACACACGTTATGACTATTAATTGTACTAAATGTTGTGAATGCTAACTCTGATTGATGTAGCATTGGATTTAACACCATATTGGTATAAGTGACGATTCAGGTAAGTCTCTGTCAATATAAGATTGATATTAATGCTTTTGGGAAGCATGGCTTATGTGATACTTATGACAAATGTATGTTGATATAAACTCTGTTATAATATGATTTGATATGGGCTGATGAGTGGAGGGGGCAGTAATGTTCGTGCCGACGGGCACCAGTGTTTTGGTAACACACCGTGACTACGGTCACCAGAGGTTTGGTACCTCCAGAGGTTTGGCACCTCATAGCGTCTCGTCCCAGTGGCTTAGCACCACAGTGGGTTGGCCCCACAGATGATAAAACGGGATTGACGCCAGTGATTTGGTATCACACGATGGGTTGGCCCCATCAATCGTTTGTGTCTACGGACACCAGAGGTTTGGCACCTCCAGTGATTTGGCATCACATCTGTGACTATATGTCACCAGTGGTTTGGCACCACCAGTGGTTTGATACCACAACGGGGTAGACTGAGGCGTTTGGTTTGCTAGGTTGAGTACACTATCTTGTGCATGTTAATTGTTGTAATTTGTGTATGAAATTGGTTTAAACCGGGGGAAGGGTTACATACTGAGTCTTGGTGACTCACCTTCTCCTTTATTTTTTCAGGTGATACATAGATCGCGGATATGGAGCCGGGTGGACTCGAGGTGGCCATGCAGTGGACTTGAATTAATTGAACTTTAAACTTAGCTATTTTATTTTATTATTGGTTTATTTTTATTCTGGATGTAATAAGGCCTCCATATACTTTACTTTTGTTATTTCTCATATGTCCGATGCTTTGTTTAAACTATAATATTAAAATTAAATTAAACCACATGTTTTTCCTAAATTAATTACGAAAATGTTTTATCGTGCCATCGGGCACATTTGAAATTTGTACAATAACTTGACTCAATTAAATTTTCCAAATTAAATCTAAGTATGGTTTCGGCAAGATAACCAAAAACGAGAAGTTTTCAACGAAACTTAAATCGGTTTTAAAATGTTTTCAAAAAGTTTTTCTCCGTAACAAACCAAATTCGGTCATAATGTTTGGGCCGGGTTTGGGGTGTTACAATTATTGTTTATCTTGATCTAAATAGATAATTACTTTCAATTAAGTACTTCAATTAACATCAAGCATTCAATTCAATTCAATCCATAATTCATAGTATCATAAAATTATGAATTTACCCCTCCTATTTTAACTTTTTCACAAATTGGCCCTTCAGCTCGAAACTTGTAAATTTGGTACTTTTACCCTCCATACATGCTAGCTGAACTTCTTAGGGACCCATACCATCCCAATTAAATCATAATTTCATAATATTACCATGAAATTTACCATTTAAATAAATTAATCCCTAAACCCTAAATTCACATAAAATCCTTTAACAAAACATGTTCATTTGACATCTAACTTTAATAATCCATCAACTAACATCACAAATTCATCAATTCATTCCTAACATATCCCTCAACCTTTAACAGTTTTACAGTTTAACCCCCGGGCTAGCTAGATTAAGCTAATACTAGCTCAAAAATATAAAAATCACTAAAAACGGATCAAATTTACATACCATGCACTTGAAACTAAGGTTGGCCAATTTTTATCTACTCTCCCATGGTGTTTTAGGTCAAATTTTGATGAAATTAGGAAGATGATGATATTTGGCTTAATTAACTTTATGTTTATTTACTAATTTACCATCTTACCCTTATTATTAATTAAAAATTTCAACTAAACCTTGTCCATAACTATCCACTAACTTGATTATGGTATAATTTTCATCTAAGTTCATAGCTTTCCTTTCCATATCCATTTAGCCCTTTTAACTAATAGAAATGCACTTTTGCAACCTTTACGATTTAGTCCTTTTACCTAATTAACCATTTAAACTTTAAAATTTCTTAACAAAAATTTAATACTACCTTAACTTAACCATATAAACATTAAATTAATAAAATATTAACTCATTTGTTGGAGTTGTGGTCTCGAAACTACTGTTTTTGACACCGTTAAAAATGGGTTGTTACAACTTAGAAATCTTACCAATTGAGGGACCGATTGTTGAAATGCTTTGAAACCCTTTTTCTTTCTTTTAGTTTCGATAGAGGAGAAGATGGAGAGAAAATGGTTTCGTTTTTCTTGCAATTTTAACTTATATACTTTAATTAAACTTAATTAACCCTAATTAATTTAATTAAACTATAATTAACTAATCATTAATCATAATTAACCAAAATTAGTGGAACCTTACATCATTCTCCACTAATTGATGAAGCAAAATGGTTTAATTAGCATCTTGATCCCTTTACAATTTAAAAATCTATAGTGATAAGACTTTTACAATTTAGTCTCTTTACCTTAATTAACTATCAATTCGAAAAAATTACTAGACCAAACTTTAATATATTTTAAATCTAGCTCGATTTATGGAAATGAGGTTCTAAAACCACTTTTTTCAATACCACTGAAAATTGGGTTGTTACATATGTCATCTATCAAGTTCAAAAAGGGAGATATCTTGCCTTTGGTACCAAAGCAGTTGACTCCTAGAAGATAGAGACATAGATGTAATTGTATGTATTGCCAATACATCAGATAGGACCCAAGTTGAATTAATCTTAGATTCATTTATAGATTAATTCACTTGTGACATTCATAATGTGACTTACCTCAATCTTGAGAAAGTAAGTCTTGAGTAAGTGACTGACTATGTGTGTGTGACTCATATACTTTGATATACTAAAAGCCTTAGTTCAAATAACTAAAGAACCAAAAGCTGGTATGTTGGGTATACGACTTATGTATAACAGAGCTTCGTTTACAATAGTGATATCCATAGCCCAATAATGGGATAATAGTATCCTCTCATTAGCATTATGTAATAGATGAAAAAGTAACATAAACATGGGTCATTTGTGTAACAGTCTGTTTTTTAGTGGTTTCAAAAATGACGATTTCAGAACTCCATTTTTGATGAGTGAGTTTGCAAATATTATTATTTAATATTTCTGAGGTTTGTATAAAGTTCAATTAAAGTTTGGTCCCTTAATTATGTCCATCGAATAGTTAATTAAGGTATAAAGACTAAATTATAAAAGTGATAAAAGTTAAATCGCTATGAATTTTTAACTGAAAAAAGGACCAATTAAGCAATTGGACCATTACTAAATAGCCAAATTTGGTGGATGACAACCAGCATCCACCAATTTTGTTAATTATGATTAAAGTTAGTTAATTATAATTAATTAAGTTAATTAAGATTAATTAATTATTAATATAAGTATATAAAATAAAAATAAAAGAAACAAAAAGCCATTTTGTGTTCATCTTTCCACTCTTATGAAAAAAAGGAAGAAACGGTTTGAAGCTTTTAACTTTAGCCCTTCAATTGGTAAGTGATTCTAAGTCATTTTCTAATAATTTTTATGTTTTTGAGATCTCAGGAGCTTGATTTAGCTAGCCCGAGTACCAATTTGTAAAACTATTGAAGTTTTCAAAAGTTACCATTGTTGGTTTCTTAAAGCTTTTGGTAATAAATTGCTAGATTTTAAAATTAGAAATGAAAAAGGGACTAGTTTGTAAAGTTTAATTATTAGTTTTGAACTGAGGCACTAATGTGTGTAAATTTCAAAATGGATGTTAAATTTCTATAATTATAGATAATAGAGGGTTATAGAAGGATGAAATTGAGATTGGTTTCAAAATCGAGGCTCAAATTTCAAAGTTATAGCAAATTCGGTTTTAAGGACTAAATTGAATAAAATACAAAAATTTAGGAAACATTCAAAAATTAAAATTGAATTGACTTATGTTTATAATAGGTCATTATAATATGTTTGGAATTGATAAACCAAACTGAATTATTATATAGGCCTAGATTTGAACCAAATCGAAAATAATCGAAGAAAAGGGAAAATTGTTTATTAGTCTTTATAGACTTCTTCGTTTGTTGATTTTCCATGTAATTTTATATGAAACTTACTATGTTATTTATATTATATTTGAATTATATTATAATGTCTATTAGTTTAAGTTTGATCGTAATTTTGATGATTTTGGCATCTAAAAGACTAAGTTGTAAAGTATGAAAAATATGGTTATTATGTATAGAAATTATGTACTAAATGGATATGAAATTGTTATGTGACTGGATGTTATGTACATGATGATGTTACAAGATTTGAAATGATATGGAAATTGTAACGGTGCCTGTGTGAACTTAGTAAACGATTACGATACGAATGGCATGCCATTTGGGTCCCAAAAAGGAAAAAAAAAATGGGTGTTTGATTAGGAATTATGCAATAGCTTGAGATCCAACATATGTTTCGGATTCTTTGAAGCTTGTATGAGTAACATCGAATTAAGCTTGTGTTAGCAACCTGGTCTGAAACTCTTGTGAGCAACTCGAATATGTCAACTTGTTTTAGCAAATTAGTCTCATGTATCCGAGTTTAATTTACTTTATTTCTCTTGGCGAAAATCAAAAATGAAAATGGTATTAAATGGAAATGAAATGGTTGAAATGAAGGTGTATGAATGAAATTATATATATATATATGTTGCAAGTTGAATATGATTTAATCGATACATGTTATAAGATGGAAGGTTTTATATATCTATATAATTATGTTATAAGTTATGACATGTAATTGAACTAACCTATTTGATGTGTTTGTTGAAATGTACATGAAAGTATAAGATTTCCCAAGGATGCCATGTTTGTATCTAGGTGTTTCAATTGCTTAAATTGTTATAATGTCAAAGTAAGTTAAGTACATTTCATTTGAACTTACTAAGCATTTGATATGGTTACCCTATTGTTTTCCCTTTCCCTATAGATTACCTGTAACAATCCAGTTTTGACCCTAGTCGGAACAATGGTTTCGGGACCACAAATCTGAGTTAGAATAATATTTTAATATTATTTTTCATGCTTCTGATATGTGAATTAGTATGTGTGAATTTTTTGTGAGTTAATTTTTCCGTTTGTATGCTCAATTTGAGAAAAAGATTAAATTGAATTAAATGCAAACTAGCATGATATTTGTAAAAGTGCCTATTTGATGTCGCTTTTAAATGTGGAGGCCTTATGAGGCAATTAAACCACTTTACAAGTAAGTGGATGGACATGGGCAAAAATGACCTTATATGATATGTTTTATGTATTTAGTATTAAAGGTTAAAATTGGAAATTGTTTCTTAAAGAAATTATAATAAAGTAAAAGGCTAAAATAAAGCCATAGTTATCATCTTTTGTGACGAAAATTAGCAAAGAAAATGAAGAAATAAGCCAAGCTAGGTTTCGGCCATGTTCAAGCAAAATTGAGATCAAGAACCGAAGAAAACGAATTTAGATCGAGGGAAATCGAAAGTGATCGATAATCGAGTTCGTTCGTTAATCTGAATCTGAGGCAAGTCGATATACAAATAAATGTATTTGAATTGACTTATTTTTGAATATATGAAATTTGAATTGCTATGAACAATACTCAAAATGATGAATATACGGATTCCGAGAAAGTATCGAGAGATGGTTAATGTCCGAGAAGTCTCGTCTGAACCTAGGAATAGATAGGATAGTATATATCATGACATAGGTGTCCGATATGTGATATCATGTAAGACCACGTCTGGGACGTTGGCATCGATATGAGATTTACGTGTAAGACCATGTTTGGGACATTGGCATCGTATTGATTCGTGTAAGACCCTGTCTGGGATAGTGGCATCGATATCTGGATACATGTAAGACCACGTCTCATACGTTGGCATTGTACGACTATTCTGAGCACTCTGAGTGTCCTATTTAGTTCCGAACGGTTCAACGTGCAAGTCCGAGAAATGAACAAATATGAGAGTTGTATATCTGTTTTAGGTACGTTTGAAAAATACACTATATGTGTATGAAAGGTAGGTATCTATATGAGCTTACTAAAGTGAATATGTATTTAGTCATGAAATGATATGTGAATATATGCTTGAATAAGCTATGTGTATATGTGATAATTGAGTGGAAGAATGTGGCAAGCTTTGGTTAAGCAAAGGAGCCAAAGATTATGTGATGAATTTGCAATGAAAAATGTTAATTTCATTGTATCAATATGGTTATGTGCATTTTATGCTAAGTTTATTTGTATATGGCTTACTAAGCTTTTGAAAGCTTACTTTGTGTGTTTTTGTTCTGTTTTATAGATCGTCAAAGCTACTGAAGGTGTAACATCCTAAAATTGGGCCTAGTAGGATTGGGCCCAATGGGCCTTGAGCATAGTAGTGTTTAAATTTTTGGGAGAACAGGAGATCGGCTTTAGTGCAAGTTGGACCTTTTAGATAAGTGATTTTGGAAGGTTAGAGGGCTTCTATGGAGTCCCGGGATCAAACTTTGAATTTAGGGAAATTTTGGTTTTAGGTGGAAAAAACCCTGGAAGTTGGTAGGTAGGCCTTAAGAATAAAATATGGAGAAAATAACACAAGTGGAGTGTGTGGTGTAGTGGCAAAGTGACGCCACATAAGAGGCAAGGGGGTGACGCCGCAAGGAAGGAAGGAGGTCCAAGGTTCAAGTCTTAGCTTTTGCATTTTGGTTTCTTTTTACTTGGATCTTAGAATTTGGGCTATAGTTTATATTTAGTTGCGCATGGTTTAAGACACAAGAGGAGCTTGTGGCCAAGTGGTTAGCGGCGTGGATTATGTTACAAGGGAGCCTGGGTTCGAATCTCATGAGAAGCAAGGGAGTATTTATTTTGCGGATTGGACAGCAAGAGTTTCAGTTGAATTTAAACTCTAATGACGAAGGGATCTCACATCGGAAAGACACGAAGAAGGAAGGTGAAGAACGAGCTATATAAAGAGTATCCTAGGAGGAGAGTAAACACATCTTGGAGAGCGTTTGGGCTCAGGAGTGGTCGGAGTACGAATTAACACCAGAGTCCTATCAGGTGTGTAACTCTCTCTACTCTAGTTGTAGAGCGGCAAATGCCGAAGTGCCGATCACGGCAATAGTAGCCACACGAGCGTGCGAGCGCACGTGTGGGGCTTCGACGCGATAGTTGAGGCCATCAGTAGTATTCTTGTGGGTTGGGGCTGCTTGGGCCACGATGGGCCCGATGGGCCCGTGGGCCCAAATGAGTAAATTGTATGATTGTTTAGTATATGTTGAACTAGACTAGGTGGAATTTATATACATGGCTAGATTTGTGCTAGGTGGGCCACACAAGCGTGTGGGCCCGAATGGGCCGGAATCGAGTTTTAAGCCCAATAGTCCGGTAAAGACAGAATTGGTAGTCGAGTCGCTCAGGGCGACATTGGGCCTTCAGAAAGGCCACTCCAGGTACGAAATTACTGAAATACCCTTAGTGGGTAAATTACCAAAATACCCCTAGAAGGTAAATTACTGTTATACCCTTAGAGGTTGATTGGCTTGATTATGTCGTATTTGTTATTTTGATTATGATGGTAATTTGTTTCATACGATATCTGTGATATATGATTTGCATACATGTCATACTGCATACGAATTATTATGTCATATTGCATGGGTATGATGAGAGGAGGGGGAAGATTGATATCCGTGACTTTGGGTCACCAGTGGTTTGGCACCACCAGTGGTTTGGTACCACAGTTAATTTCGTGACTTTGGGTCACCAGAGGTTTGGCACCTCATAGCGACTCGTCCCAGTGGTTTAACACCACAGTGGGTTGGCCCCACAGTTGATATATCGGAATTGTCGCCAGTGATTTGGTATCACAATGTGGGTTGGCCCCACACTTGGATTATTGATATTCGTGACTTTGGGTCACCAGAGGTTTGGCACCTCATAGCGACTCGTCCCAGTGGCTTAGCACCACAGTGGGTTGGCCCCACATTTGACATAACGGGATTGTCGCCAGTGATTTGGTATCACAACGTGGGTTGGCCCCACAGATGGATTATTCGTGACTTTGGGTCACCAGTGGTTTGGCACCACATTATTATTGGATATCAGTGACTTTGGGTCACCAGTGGTTTGGCACCACCAGTGGTTTGGTACCACACGGGGTAGAAACGGAGTTATGGATGGCTAGGTTTGGGTGCATGAAATATTGCTTGGTTATGATTTGTGTAAGCATGTTGCATTAACCGGGAGGGGGATTATGCACTGAGTCTTGGTGACTCACCTTCTCCCTTATCTTTTCAGGTGACTCGTAGATCGCGGATGAGGAGCCGGATGGACTCGAGGTAGCCATGCATTAGATACATTCAGTTTTACATGGACTTTTGGTCTGGGTATTTATTTTAAATTTCAGTTTTTTATTTGGGTTTGTAATGAGGCCTTTGGTATTTTATTTCGTTTTAGCTTTCAATTTGGTTACTGTTCATTATTAAATGTTCAATATGGGATTTTCCTAAAATGATAATAAACTGTTTTTATTCAAAATTACTTAAGCTCGATTGTCACAACAAATACAATTTTATTCAAATTAATAACAACTTTGTAAAATGGGCATTGAAATGAATCGGCTTTTATAAACAAACCACAAAACGCGGAGTTTCAAAAAGAATACGAACTTTTTAACGAACGCACAGTTTTTTTTTAGACATTTCTTTCATGTGACATGCCAGATCCGGTCGTAACGTCTAGGCCGGGTTTGGGGTGTTACAGAAGGCTAGAGGACCGTCGAGGATCGTCATCACACTATTCAATTATATTTTGGCACTTTGAAAATGTGTATATACTTAAATATGGCATGTATAGGCTAGTTTGTTTTGGGGAATATGTTTAAGATATGCAAATAGCCATGTGATGTGGCTAGATAAATGTTGGCAATATGCATGTGTGAATTTGGTATATGATGAATGTTATGGTATGGCTTGATGGCAATGAAAATGTCTTATGAATGGTAAGCTTAGTGATGGATTGATGCCATTGTGATCTAGTGATATTGTGGATGAATCATGCTTAGTTATGCATGTGATTTAGTTGTGCAATTTGGTATATAAGTTAACATGATTAGAAATGAGATTGGATGGAATGATATGTTAATCTATTGACATGTATTTGGTTGCCAAATTATGTGTGAAAATAGGCTTGTATGTGCTTGTAGGTATGACCCAAGTGTGGGTGGCAATTTGGCCTTGATAATGGCCTATAAGTGCCCACACGGTTGAGCACATGGGCGTGTGACTTGACCGTGTCCCTCGTAGTTGAAATTCAAAACAAGTCAGGTTCAACCATGGGCTAGACACACGGGCGTGTGACTGGCCGTGTGGTGAAGTCAGTAGCGACCACGGGTAAGGCAACGGGCGTGTCTGAAGGCCGTGGGAGGCACACGGCCTGCCCATACGGGTGTGTAACCTCTGTAACTTAGAAAAATTTTTAAATTTTTGAGAATTTCCATATGTGTTCGGTTTAGTCCCGGCCCTATTCTAAAGAATGTTTGAGGTCTCGTGGACCTACTTAAGGGACACTTTGATGTGATTGACCTAGCTATGATATGAGATGTCTGTAAAAGTTTTCGATCTGTCCAGTAATGCCTTTAACTCTATACCGGCGATGGTTACGGGTTAGGGGTGTTACATTACCAACTTGCGAAACGTGTTTAGTGGATCAGACAGAAGCTTACACTATCCCATTTTCAAATTGGTATCTTTTCAATCGTTTTAAAGTTTGGTTATGTGGCATGTATATATGTGTCAACTTTGGATTGATAATTTGGTTTAAACCTTAGTTAATATTGATTTTAGTAAAGTAATGTCCATATATGCATAAGTATATGTTTAGGCAATGTTATAAGTTTTGTATGTGTCACTTGAATGGAAATTTTGAATATGAAATGGTATGGTAAAGAATTATTTAGATTGAAAAAAGATAAGATTGAACTTTTGTAAGTTAATTTGGTATGTTTGGCAATCAATTGGAAGTTATATTGATTAAATGCTTGGATTTGGTTGAATATGATGATTTGGTATTCTTTGGGATGACTTTATTCATGTTTGAATGTGTACAAATGCACCAAAGATGCAAATGGTTAGGTTGACATGAAATAGGTACCAAATGACCTAATTTGCACAAAAAAAAACATAGTTATCGTCCCGACATCTACATTTCCTCGTCGCAACACCGACCAACAATATGTGGCATTGTGACGTCGAGTGGCTTGACGTTGTGACGTGCAAAACCGTTTGGCGACGTCACGACATGGAGAAGATGACATTACGATGTCGGTCCTGAATTTTCAAAACTTTGCACTTTGGTCCTATTTCGTGCTTGAGTTAATAAAAGAGCTTTGCTAAGCTCGATTAAGGCTCGAATTTAGTTGTGTATTCATAATACCTAGGTGTTTATGACATGATTGAATATTTGAATGATTTATTTATGATATACTTTGTAATAGCCTGGTTTTGGGGCTAGTCAGAACAATGGTTTCGGAACCACTAATCCGAGGTTGGAGAAATTACTTTTAATATTATTTTATGTGTGATAGCATGATTATATGAGTGCATGAAAATTTTGGTGAATTAATTTTAGTGATTTCATACTCAATTGTGAAAAAGGACTAAATCACATAAAGTGTGAAAGTTCTAATTTATAAGCTAGAGGTGTTAGATAGCTATAGAACCTTAAATTGGAGGTCCTTAAAGTGCAATTAAGCCTTTCTAAAGGGGATAGCTGGCCATAGGGGACAAGAGACTAAGTTTGGTCATTGTTTGGTGATATTAGGTAATGAAATGAATAAAATAAAATAAAAAACAAGAAAGCTATCATCTTTTTTTTCCTATCATCTTCTTCCACCGATTTTCACTCAAGCATAAGGGTTTGGAAGCTTGAAATTTCCAGCAATTTATCCTCCTTGCAAGTAAGTGATTTTGGTGGTCTTTCTTGATAATTTTTGTACTTTTGGGACCCTTGTAGCATAAGCTAACTAATGAGGGGACTATTTAGCAAAATGGTTGAAAGTCTAGGGTTTTTCCATGAACACATTTATGTTGTTTTCTGAATTTTTATGGAAGAAAATGAATCTTAGTTGTTAAATAAACAACTTTTGTGAAAGGATTTCTCATGAAAACATCTAATAGGACCTTTTTGTAAAGGTTGTAAAATATATGATAAATGTGTGAAATAATTGAAATTTTGAGTTTCTATAAGAGGGAATGTGAATCAGCTAGGCTTGGGTGTGAGAAAAATGAATACATTTCATTTTACGAGTCTAAGGGTAAAATCGTAATTTTACCAAAGTCTAAGGGCAAAACGAAAATTTTTGCCAAAGCCTAGTGTCTTGATTTATATGGTGATTAAATGAGTAAATTTTATCATTATAGATTAAGAAGAACGTGGAATCAACCTTGACCGAGGAAAAGGAAAGTTTACGGACTAAATTGCAAATTGACATATTTTGTATCGAGGTAAGTTTATATGTATATGATACATTGTTTTTACTTATGTTTTTACATATTAATGCATTGTGTGAAATGTGAATGAATAATATTGGTATCAAATAAAATGATAGAAAGTTAGGAAATTGTTGAATGAACCTTCGGAATAGGAAAAAGGATACGGATAAATATCCGTGGTCATGTTATTATTATTGGTGGGCTGTGTGCGATACCACCATATTTATTATTATTGGTGGGTTGTGTGCGATACCACCGTGTTATTTATAAATGGTGGGCTGTGTGCGGAACCACCATGTGTCAGGTATTATTTCGAAGTGTTCATCGAGAAACTTGACTAAGTGATTCATGTGGCTTTGTGGTGATAAGTACAGGGTATAAGTGCATATAAATGTGAGCAATAGTTATGATATGTGTTCGGGATGTGGTAAGATTTGAGTAAGTATAATTATGAGGAACTGAATTGTTCTTGAATAGTAAGTAGTGATCTTGATTGATAAGTATGTGGTATGATGTTCATTGTTTACATATAGACTTACTAAGCTTAAAGCTTACTCCCTTTTCTTTTCCCTTATTTTATAGTGTCGAAGAGCTAGCTCGGGATACGGAAACCGTCAAAGGATCACCTACACTATCTACGCATTTGGTATAGTTAGATCATTCTTTTGAGTATGGCATGTATAGAGACTCAATCTTTGTTAAGTGTCATTTTATTTTGGCCAAATGTGTTGGCTTGTCTTGAGATGAATTCTTTTGTATAAGGCTATAGTTGATGGATCTTTCTTATTAATCTATGAGATGATGATGTTATTCATGAATGTGCAAGTTGCATGATTGATCCATTAGTTTACTTATGCATGAATAAGTTGGTTGCTTAATGTGGCTTATGATGGTGCAAGTAGGAGTGGCAGAAAGGGCTTGGTAAATAGCCTTGTTCTTGTCCACACAGGTAGACACACTGGCGTGTGTCTAGGCCATGTGTGACACGCGGTCTGCCCCATGGGCGTGTAGTTTGGCCATGTGTCCCCCTGTATTCCAAGTTGGCAAAACAGAATGCCCAATAGTAATCACACGGGCTGAGACACGACCGTGTGTCTCAACCGTGTCGTATACATGGCCTTAGGACATGGGCGTGTGCCCAGGCCGTGTGAATTCTGCACCTGAATTTAGGAATTTAATTTGCCACACGGCCTAAAGACACGGGTGTGTGCCCTGGCCGTGTGACCTTATGGAGATGATGACGTCAGAAATAGAACGTCAAGGTTTCCACACACGGGTTAAGACACGGGCGTGTCATGGCCGTGTGAGGGACACAGGCCATGGACACGGGCGTGTGTCAGGCCATGTGAAAACCCCTGTAGGTTCGAATTGAGAAATAAATTTGCATGGACAAGGGACATGAGCGTGTGTGATAACACGGCCTGCCCACACGGGCGTGTTCCCTTCTACACGGGCGTGTGGCCCTGTTCTGAGCAAAAATTTTCTAAGTGTTTGTGGGTTCCCGATTCAATTCTGAACTACACTTTATGTATGTTTTGGGCCTCGTAGGCTCGTTTAAGGAGTGATATGAATGTCTACAGAAAGTTTTAAATTTGGGTGGAAGGTTATGTAACAGTTTGTATGGTTGCTTGCTTGTAAGTCTGGTAACGCCTCGTACCCTGTTCCAGCGTTGAATACGGGTAAGGGGTGTTACATACTTGATCTAAAATTTTAAAAATGTTGCAAAAAGGTCCCTATTCTATTTCGAGTTGACTTTAAAGTATTTGTATGCTCATATAAAACTCGGGAAAGAATGCTCGTGATATTCAATGTTATTTGTTTTTATTGCATGAATGATGATGTGAAGTATTGATTTCATTGTGAATTTGTCAGTAGTTGCTCCGGCACCAACTTTAGCATTCACAGCTCAGACCCGGCGATCAGGTCGGACAAGTGATGTTACGATTTGTCTAGGATGAATTATATAATTACTATTTCTTAGTAATTGACTTTTTCATCAAAGAAGTTGTAATGATTACCATGAGATAAAATATGACCATATTGGCTAAACGAATTTAATCCAAAATGATAAATGATATCCTATAAAGGTAACACACTTATGATAAAGTCATTGGACAAGAATCTATGAAGTTGCATAGTGGTATATAATAAGGGAGTTCAATCATGGTACTTTAGTAGAATGACTCCATGATTAAATAATGTTATAATTAGCAGACAAAATGTCAAAACTTAATTTTAAATTATTTGATCCCTAATTGTATATGTCCAATTAGTCCCTCCACTAGCTGGACAAAACCAAGATGGATTACATGTAGAACCGATACTTTGGAATAAATGACAACAACAATTAAGAGAAATAGATCACATCCACAATTAATGTGTTTAGTCTCTAAGTACAAAAATATGACTTAGAAATTAAATTAATTTTTTCAAATTAGTATTTAATTTATTGAAATTAAATAATTGAAATTCAAAGTGGTAATTAAATTAATTAGTCATCGTAGTTTTAGTGAACGAGGCAATTAAATATATTTCCTCATAGATTCTAATACAATAAAGTTGTCATGACTTTAACTAAATTAGAATTGGGTTGTTAAAATAATCTAATTGGGGAAACTAACTTAATTAATTAATTAATACTTTGGAAAATAGAAAAAGTGGTTATTAAGTTGATTAAAGGTCCTGATAACACATATAATTGTATCTAATACTAAAGGTAAGCCCATCCAACATGTAAGGGCCGACAAACCCTAGTCTTAGTAAGGGTTGCCGTTGCCAATTTAGTATTCCCAAATAGGAAATATTGTATTTTCTATTAAAATATTATTATTAAATTATCATTTATTCAAGTAAACGTATAGTACCTTTTCCCTATAAATAGGAACTATTGAGCCAAAATTACACCAGTTATTCATGTTTTAAGCGTCATTACCCTACCAGAAAATAATGACAAATTATTTAGAGAATAAATTTTATATTCTTATGAGCTCAAGTTTTTTGTTTCACATGGAGAGAATTAATTTTTCCTATTGAAAATTAATTACAGTTTTCATTCTGTGTTCGATTTGTGAAGTTAGAGTCCACACTTTAAACAAGTCAGGGTTCGAGGATAGCAAAGAAGATCATTTGGTAAAAATCTAGGAAATGACCTAGACTTTCTAACTCCAAGCACAGTTACTAATTCGGTCTATGGTTTATTACTATAAATACCATAAGGCTCAATTTTAAGAAATAAAATTTAAACTTTTGTTGTGTATCTATTACTGTTTTTAAGCCGATTTTTCTAATACTTCTGCACTCAACAATCTTCTTTTTACCCTTGCTTGAAGCTCCACCTTCAAGCTTTTTCTCTTAGATATCACATCAAAAGCACACAATAAATCCTAACAATAAATGCTTAACTATCTAACAACTACAAATGTCTTAAATAAACATGATGGAATTAAAGGACTAACTTTTACCGCCTCCTAAACTCTCTAATTGACTCTAACTTTCTCACACTACCTAAACAAAACTTGAGTTTTGGGGTGGAGAAAATGATGGTGGAACAAGCTCAAGAAAGTGATTTCAAGGAGACTTTTAAGAAAGGATCAAGCATGAGGTTGAAATCTAGGTAAAAATGAAGAGAAAATAGCAAAAATGGTGATGGAGGAATTTCTCTTATTGATTCATGTGGGGGTGACTAAGTGGAGAAGAAGAATGAGCTAAATATGCTCATTCTCTTTTCTTTATTTAATTTTAAAAGAATGCGATTAGAGATCAACATAAAATGTGGCTCACATCATTCTATTGTTTTTAAATATCATTTAATGGCTCATATCACTTCTCATCACTACAAATATTTATAAATTCTAAAATTCTATTTATAAACTCTATGAAATGTTCAAAATACCTCATTTTTAGAAAATTTACACTATCCCCTTATCACATTATCACTTATTAATAAGAAATTCTTCAATGTTCTACCTTACTTCAAATTACTAACTAGTCGGAAAAATTTTATGGAATTTTCCACTCACATTCTAGCATAGCATCACATTAAAGACATTGGAATTTTTGGGGTGTTACAAAAAGTAATTGTCAAAGATCATCAAAGTAAGTTTATCAGTGCATACATATTAGAGAGGCCTTACTTAAAGGATTCCTTTGAAGTTGACACATTTGCTTATTTCTCGACACTCCACTTTGCATGAGATCTTGGCCTTCACTGTAATGTCCCAAAATTAGGGGCTGTAATTTTGCTTAAAATTCATGTTGTGCTTGAACGGCTAGCTATTTGAGTGTATTTGGGGGTTCCAAAGAGGCCTAGTTTGAGTCTGAGCCTTGAAAAAATTTTAGTTTTTGGCCCTTAAGTGGAGAGGGCTGTTGGCAGTAGGACTTAAGTATAATTGTGTGCGTTAAGAAGACATAAGATGAGCATGTGACTTGTGGCTGTGGCGTCAATGAAGTATCATGAGGGAGTGGGGTTCGAATCCCACAAGTTTCAATTGGAGACTTTTATTTTATGTCTTGAGGGAGCAAAAGGTAGAGTTTGGATCAAACTCTGTAAGGGAAGTTGAAGACTTGGTCAAGAATTTCGAATAGGAGGCTGAGAGTGTTTCAAGGAGGATTCGGTGGAGGAAATCAGGGGGATGGATGTGTGAGGGAGTGTTGGCCGAATGTGGGGAAGTGGAATAGGGAATTTGGCCAAGGGTTGTCATTTGGGGAGTGCATATTCGGCTTTGTGTTAGGGTGAGAGTGCCAAATTTTCTTTGGATTGTTTTGCGGGAGTGTTTACATTTTGGTACCTTTGGACGTTTTAGGTCTTTCTTTTCATGGTTGACCTCTGCCGAATTCACCTTGTCTTTATCTTTTCTTCCTCCTTCATTTTTCCTGCTAAGTGCCGAATTGATAAGCCTTTACTCTCACCTTCTTTTCGTCCTTCTTCTCATTATTCTTCTTCTTACTTCATCATCTCGCGGTTACTGCTCGCTTGCTGTCGAATCTCTTTTCCCCCTTCAATTCTCCTTGGCCAAACACAACCTCTGTTTCCCCTCTTATTGCTTCTCTCTTCACTTTGTAAAGCCAGCCGATTTGTGTAGGCCGAATCTATTTTCTTCCTTTGTTTCTAATCTTTCTGAATCCCTTCGATTTTGTGGTAAGTGGTTATTTTAGCCGAATCTTGGCCGGCTTCTCTTCTATGCTCGGTTCTATATCTCTCGAGCCGAAAAGCTGTTTTGTTGTCAATTGTGGCCGTGGGTATTGTGTAGCTAACACCTCCTCTTCATTTAAACGTTGCTAGAGGCCCGTTTTTCTTAAGCAAGGAGTCGGCTGGTTACTTCCCTTGCAGGAGATCTCTCGATTGGTGGTAAGTAGCGTTAGTTGAGTAGACGGGTTTAATTTTATGGAGATGTGTTATCAAGGGTTGGAACTAATTTATTAAGAACTGTTGTTTTCATAGGTGCTTAATCTTGGGAGCTTCATCTGACAACCAAAGCAAGTGTGTAATCCTACACCCCCTTTTTAGTTCTGTCAATGCGATGAGTGAAGGGGTGTATTCACACTCTGTTGATTTGTGAAACGGCTAAAAGCCGAAATCTCGATGAGCCGAAACTTTGGCACCTGGGATCACTCGAACGTGCAAAACTCATAGTGATAAATCGAGCCACAAACGTTGGCGATAGACTGATGGGAGTGCCACGAACCTTCTCGTGGGCTTAGGCCGTAATGGGCCTGGTTGGGCCGTAGTAGGCCGAGTGGGCCCAATGGGCTAATGGGTCCACAGGGGCGAAATCCATGGTAAGTGTCGGATAATAGATGTGGCTGTGATGTTCGCAGAATCGTAGCCGAAAATGGGCTGAATGGGCCACACTAGTGTGCGGGCCCACTTGGGCCGAAAGTTGGGCTTTGGCCCAATTGCACTGTTTCGATCAAAAAAGAGCATCTGTGTCGCTCGAGGTGACTTTAGGCCTCTAGGAAGGCCACTATAGGAGTAAAATTACCGAAATACTCTCGATGGATAAAATTACCGAAATACCCTCTATGGGTAAAGTTATCGAAATACCCTTAAGAGGTGAAATGACCATTTTACCCCTAACCGTCTAAATGACCATTGTACCCTTAGTGGTAGTACCAGTGTTGTATGTGTATTAATTGTATGATTGATTATGATTGAGATGCACTGCATACATGGATTAGTTATGACATGACATCCTGCATTGGGGTGGTTTTTTCTGATTTGGAGGAAGTATCGTTATAGTGGCATCGCCACGTATTCTGATTCTAGTGGCTCAGCCACGTATATCGTTGTTAGCAGCTAGGCTGCATTATTGGAGAGTTGGCTGGGTGGGTTGACATGGTCCCCACATGGAGAGCTGGTTGGTACGGGCGGTGTGTTGGCTGGGTGGGGCGACTTGGTCCCCACATGGAGAGATGGTTGGTACTGGTGGTGAGTTGGCTTTTAAGGGTTAGGTTACATGTCTGTTTGCATTGATATGATTTAGGGTGTAGGCCCAGACTGTTACCGAATAGGGCTTAGGCCCAGACTGATACCGTATGGGCTCGGGCCCAGACTGTGACTGTATTAGGAGATTACACACTGATTTCTCGTAACTCACCCTTTTCTTTAAATGTGCAGGTAATCCCCAGCCTTAGAGGATTTGGAGTTGCGAGGGACTCGGAGGTGGCCACACGTCCGATTGGCTTTAAAGATAAACCTAGCAACTTTATTTTATTTTTGATTAATTTATTCGGATAATAGTTTTTGTAATAAGGCCATTTGGGATTTTAACTTTTATTTGGTGTTTCTTTAAAGTTTCAACCTCATAGTCTATTAAACATGGGATTTTAAAACAATAACTACTGTTTTCAAAATATCACGTAATCGCGACTGTTTTGAATTAAACTTCCGCAACAAACAAGGCTTTAAAAATAATAATATTCTACGAGAGAATGTCTTTGTGTAAATCGTGTTTTAATAAGTAAGCAACGAAATCTGAGGTTTTAAATGGTAGAAAGTTTTAAATTGTAGGAAGGGTTTTCGATGAAAGCATAGTTTTCAAACAACACTTTGATGTGACACGTTAGATCCGGTCATAACGTCTAGGCCGGGTTTGGGGTGTTACATTCACAATATCGTGGTATAAGGAGATGCCCTATCCATCATAAAGAAATTTTCTACTCTTGCTTGGACAAGTCTTGCATCAATCACTATGTTTCTAAAGGTCAAGCTTTGGCATTTGGCTTTTGTCGTTATGAGTTTGTTAATATACCTCAATTAAGAAAAATGGTAGCACACACCATTGCTCAGTTTGGATAGTAATGCTATAATGATACTTATTGGGTTGAAGATGCTCCAAATTTTGCCTATCTTCAACTAGAACAAGACATTAGGGCTTAAGAGGATGTTTTAATAATCTTTCTTTTCTCACTTTGGTTTTGGGGAGAAAAATCTAGAATGATTTTTGGAGGGAATTCATTTATTCATTTGGCTCCCTCAGCTTTTTAATATTCTTTGTGGTTGCAACAATGCTTTAATGTATTACCTTACATTATAATTGAGGTTGTTTTAATCTTGGTTTGATCTCGTTCATGTTTTAATTGTAATGGTAAGCTTATAATTCTTGCATGGGTTAATGGAAATGCACATTTTTCCACAAAAATAATAAATTAATCATGGATGAAGTTAGGAACTTTTTTGTGAAAGGGTGGAATTAAGTTACATAATTTTATAATAGTTAAAATGTAATATCATCATTTGTTAACTTATATCTTTATAATTATTTAAAGGGATAAATTAATATTCTATCATTTTTGGGAAATCAAAGTACAATTTCACTATTTAACTTATAATTTTTAATTTTTAAGAGGTTAACATAATTTTCCATTTTAGAAAAACTAGAGCGTTTACCAATTGCTAACCCTTGTCAACCCTAGCAGTACCATTCAAACTAATAATTTATATTGAGAATAAATATTTAAATTACAAGATATAATTTAATACTTTAGCCCCCCCCCCCCCACTACAACTTTTACTTGCCCCAAATCTTTACACAATGTTTTATATTGTTTTACAAAGCTAAATCAAATATATAAATATGGTAAATTAAGAAATTTTAATGAAAGTGTATTAAACAAGATTTATAAAATTAAAAGATGTGTAAATTATGATAAAATTAAAAGTATAAAATAATTATAAACCCCTAAAAAGGTTATAAAAATAAAAGAGTAAGGACATCAATAATAAAATTTACTTAAATCTAATCCAACTTTATTTCAAAAATTTAAATAACAAAAGTAAATTTATATAAACTCGATCCTAAATTCAAAATCTAAACTCAAAACAATTTAAATAAAAAATATAAACTTAAAAACATTTAAATCAAATAAAAAAACCCAAAGAAATCAAAATCCAAATTCAAATAATCCAATTCCAAACCGAAATCACCTTGCCGAATGTCATTCACTCGCGATCTCTAGTTTTAGGTTTAGCCAGATGTGACGTTCCAGAGCTAGACATCAAACAAAAGTCTTGATGGGCCACCAGACTCCCAACCCAAAAACCCAACTCGCAAATGAATAAAGTTTCAACCTCCATCAATCTACACTTCCCTTTTTTTTTTTTTCTGGCTGCAGTGTGATCTGATGACACAGATAAAGAAGAAAAAGAAGAAGAAGCCATAAGAAGTTGTCTCTCGGTATTCGATTTCATCCTAGGTTAGTCTTCTTCTAACTTCTTTTTCTTTATTCTCATGTTTTCTCCATTTTGCCACCCATTTGTTTCAATTTGGTTTGATCCCATCTCTTATGATCTGTTTCTTCTTCACTGATGGAATTAATGAGAAAACCCCATTTTTTCGAATCCCAAATTACCCTAAAATCTTTCATGAAAACTTACAGATTATGCTGCTATCGATTTTTTGGTGTTCTTTTTTCTTTTCTTTTTTTTTTTTTCTGTGGGTTAAAATGAACAAGACAGTGAATATTTTTCTAAAATTATCAGTTAGCTACATTTCGAGCAATTGATACATATACTTAAATTATGCAGATGGATGATGTTATGAGTCGGGATTTAATAAGTGACTTGCCTCAAAGCATTATAGAAAGTATCCTCACGCGTTTACCAATACGGGATGCTGTGAGAACTAGCATTTTATCAAGTAAATGGAGGTATAAATGGGCAACACTTACTCAACTTGTATTTGATGAAAAGTGTGTGATTTTATCGAATGATCGATGTAAAGTTGAGGATGGTCTTGTAAATTTCATCACTCGGACTCTTTTTCTGCACCAAGGCCCGATTCATAAGTTCCAGCTAACGACTACGCACTTGCAGTGCTGCCCCGACATTGATCAATGGTTACTTTTCCTTTCAAGGAATGACATCAAAGAGTTGGTCCTTGAATTGGGTGAAGGAGAGTGGTTTAGGGTTCCTTCTTGTCTTTTCAAGTGCAAAAAGTTGACCCGTTTGGATCTTTTCCGCTGTGAATTCGATCCGCCCCCTAGTTTTAAAGGATTCTTGTGCTTGAAGAGTCTTAATCTCCACCAGGTTTTGGTTTCTCCTGAGGCAATTGAAAGTCTTATATCTGGTTGCCCTCTTCTTGAGAGCTTAGCATTGTCCTACTTTGATAGTCTAGCGCTTACTATCCGCGCTCCAAATCTCAAGTTTTTGTGTCTGGAAGGTGAATTCAAAGACATTTGTCTGGAAAATACTCCACTTTTAGTTGCAATGTCGGTTGCTATGTACATGACTGATGACATAGCTGAACACTTTGAGCAAAGCTCAACCTGCAACTTTAACAGGTTTCTTGGTGGTGTGCCTCGTCTCGAGAGGCTTATTGGGCATATATACTTCACGAAGGTAAAATTATGTAACATTTCTATTTTGGGTGATTAAGTTTATATTTGTTCCAAGGTACTGTCAGTTAAATTCTCTGTCTTTTAAGTTTTTGAGCATAGGTGATGACCTTGGAAGACTTCCTATTACATACGCCCATCTAAAGGTAGTTGAATTGAATCAAGTAAGTTTTGAAGATATGAAGGAGATACTCGTTGTTCTTCGCTTGATTACTAACTCTCCTAATTTAAGGGAACTTCAAATTTCGGTGAGTGTTATAGTCTTATATTTCCGTTGGCGGTTGACATTGTTGTACGTTTTCATTCGGTGTGCTGTCTTACGGGGTGAATTGTTCAATATATAAAATGAATATGTACTCTCTGCCCTGTTTCGTTTAGGGTTCCTCGAACACATTAGCTGCCATAGATGCACCTGATTTGGATTTCTGGGAGGATGAATGCCCGTCCAATTGCACATTCAAACAGCTCAGAGTTGTGAGGATGACAGATATGTCCGGTGTGCCTCATGAGATGGAGTTCATCAAATTTCTTCTTGCAAATTCGCCTGCACTCGAGACAATGAGTATCTCACCTTGTGTATATGTCATGGACGGAAGACTGAATATGTTAATCGAGCTGTTGAGGTTTAGACGTGCCTCTGCTCAAGCAGAAATTTTATTCATTCAAGATTAGTCATTGTTTGTCTGTTAATAGAGCACAATTAAGTACTTTGCCCTCTCATTTGCTAATTTGTTGCCTTTCTTTTGAAATATCAAAGAAGAGTTGGGCACCAATTGCATATTTCTTCTGTAACATATTCTTTTGAAATGTGAATAATAACAATTCTGAGCAAATTGAGATATGATTTATGAAGTTGAAGATTAGTTTTTATCAGGATTTCATTGATACTTCTGTTGAAAAGCTTGAAAATAACCTAAAGGGAGGGAAGTAGTATGTTATGTCTACCAGATTTGTGGAGAATATGTGAAAATTATGACTGTGCACGCATGCATGCATGCATGGATGGATGGATACATGCACAAACCATTTCATGATAAAACCAGTAAACTTGCTCTGGTAGTAAATTTTAGGGAGCAAACCAGAATCCATTTGAATAACAGTTTTATTACAACTCACAGTAAAAACATCTCCAGAAAAAATTCTTCACTCAAACCAGCAGCAGGCAATGTAAAACTTAGCCTAAATTTCAGATTTTTTCTGTTGAATCCAAATTTGTACAACTGGAAGTGAAACATATTTAGAGTTTCTAGTATTCTAACACTATACAACACAGTACATTTCAACACATTTATGTTATGTCTCGTGATATTTGTTTAGGTATCTTCTTAATAAATAATATATGATTCTTATACCCCATTTGTCATCTTGGTCCAGAGAGCTCCATTGCTTGAACCAGCAAGGAAGAGTCATCAGTAAGATCAGAGTATCTCTCTGAAGAGGAAAATTCATTGGCTCTTGACCTGGTTGCTTCAGCTTTCTGAGAAGCTTCCCATTTCTCAGCAAGTCCATCACCTTCTAGCATCCGAACCACTTCCGACATCTTTGGTCTTTGACTTGGAAGGTATTGAGTGCATAAAAGAGCCACTTGAACCATTTCTTCAAGCTCAATCCTATCATAGTTGTTCTTCAGGTCCTTGTCAACTAGCATATCAAGTTTCTTCTCTTGGTGAACTTTTCTTACCTACATAATAACAACAACTTGGTACATCAGATTTATGTAATTTGATTCATTGTAAGAATAGTCAGATAAGTAAATTTTCTTTAATTATCTCACCCAGTCAAGTATGGCTCCTTTCTGGTTAGTTGTCTTCCCAAATTCAAGAGCCCTCAATCCTGATATCAGCTCAAGTAAAAGTATACCAAACCCGAAAACGTCTGTTTTCTCAGAGGACTGACCGGTTGATAGATATTCCGGGGCTATATGTCCCACTGTGCCCCTCACAGCTGTTGTGACATGTGAATCCCGGTGATCCAACAACTTGGCCAATCCAAAATCTCCAACTATGGCCTCACAGTAATCATCAAGCAGTATATTTGCAGCTTTAACATCCCTATGAATTATCTTCGGGTCACATTGCTCGTGCAAGTACAATAAGCCCCTAGCTGTTCCTAAAGCTATTCTTTTCCTCGTTCCCCAATCCAAGGCTGGTTTGGCTGCAAACGTCAGAAATCACCGACATTATTCTAAGGTAAATTTTACCTTATTTGAACATTTAGAATTGGTATTGGACTATGCATACGATATGCGTTTCATTGTATATGATTGTTGGTATTTCATAAATGGAATTTAATAGCAGATATGATTGCTCTTGTGTTACCTTTAAGTCGATTAGCAACACTACCATTGGACATGTAGGGGTAAACCAAAAGCCTTTCGGTCGCTGTCATGCAAAATCCGTAGAGCCGAAGTAGGTTGCGGTGAACTGCTAGACTAATCATCTCAACTTCAGTTTGAAACTGGATTTCACCTCCAATAGCATTTCCATCTTTAAGCCTTTTCACAGCAACTACTGTCCCATCTTGGAGATACCCCTTATATACGTTCCCGAAACCTCCTTTGCCGACTACATTCTTGCTGCTGAAGTTGTTAGTAGCTACCTGAAGTTCCTTGAAATGGAACCTCTTCAAGTTTCCAAGGCAGATTTCTTCTCTATGTTGTTCTGAAATGTTTAAAAGAGTATGTTTTATGAACACAAATTAGCCCTTTTTCTATAAACTATATGATTCTGATGCAAATGTATATACCATTTTCGGGTTTTCACTAACCATTAACATCGAAGAATATTTGCTGATTGTGTCTTTGCCTCCACCAGAGAACGAAACCAAAACCAAGAACAAACAGGCAGATGCAGCCTAGACTGGACCCGAAGGCTAAAGCAATTTTATGGCCCTTGAGTCTACCCGAGGGCTGCGAGTCTAACAAGCACAGAAAATGGTATCAGATTATATATATTTGGAGGATCATACCATATCAGTGTACGAATATATGTTAAATACAAGTAGTGGACATGGATAGTTTAGGAAAAATAAAGAAACATTCAAGATGGGAGAACTGTTCTTACTTTGTGAATTATTTAAGGAAAAAGGCATTGGCATTGGCCTTGTTCTTGAACAGCCTTGTTCAGCTCCAGCATCACATATCAATGGGTTTCCAACAATGCTGTGTCAACTAAAAGATATAGTAAGAAAATAATAAACAGACGAAAAAACAATTTAAATATCATGTTTCAAACAGGGTAATCACTGGTAGCAAAAGCTTGCTGTATGAGTCAACTTACTTGAATGTTTTTGCAAGCAACCCTGGCAGTGGACCACTCAAATTATTGAAAGACAAGTCCCTGGAAGGAAATATTAATCCTTAAATCTGATATGCATCAATTTGGAAAGAAAGAAAAAGACTAAATGGAATTCATAGAGTTTCAGAAAATTACAGGAAACTGAGCCGAGTCATGTTAGCCAAAGAGGAAGGTATAGTTCCTGAGAGACTGTTATTATTCAACCTCCTGATACAATTCAAAGGAAACCCCATTATCATCATATTCAAACTGATTCTGAAGTTGCTAAAACCATAGCAAAAGCTCATATATATATATATATATATATATATATATGATTGAATGCTTACAGGTATTGGAGGGCTTCTAAATGGGACAAAGTGGTGGGAATTTGACCAGAGAAGTTGTTGTTAGAAAGATCAAGTGTGTGAAGGTTGGGAAGTTTCCCTAGTTCTGAGGGTATATAACCTGATATATTGTTATTCTGTAGGAGCCTGCAAAAAGCTTTCATTTAATAAGCATTGTAGCTAAACTAGGAACTATATAAACCAGGAATTTTCGTATAACAGTTTTGAAACTTACACTAGCTGCAGATTGGTCAAGTTTCCAATGGTGGGTGCAAGTGTACCAGACAAATTCTGGCTTGGAGCTCCTCTGTAACAAAATCATATCATCTTTTAGAGTATTTGTTAGTGATTTTTAAAGTTTGAATGAGTGTTTTTAAGTGGTACTTACAGGCCAATGACTAGACCATCAATAGAGCAAGTGACCATGTTCCAACTACATGGATCAACAGCAGCTTCATCCCAATTGTCAAGAACACCACGAGGATCAACCAGAAGCTCTTTTATTCCCATTAAAGCTTGCACTGAAAACAAAAAGAAAATATCCGAAAGGATCATTTCGTTGTTCATGTACAATGCATTTCTTCATAATAGAAATTAAAAAAAAAATGAAAGAAAAACAGTTGAGTTACCTTCGAAGTTAACACCTTTTGGTGAAAGCAAAGCAGTTGCAGAAGAGCAGAAGAGGAACAAAACAACCCAACACCACACAAACTTGTCTTGCTTGAGTCCCATTGTTTTCAGTAGTTGAAGCTCTAAGAAAAAAACCAAAAGCAGCTCTTTTTTTTTGGGTATGAAGCCGGTAAGGAGCTGGTACACGAAGTTCGTAAGCAAAAAAAAGCTTCAAACTGAAAGTAAATGGTTAAGTAGGATGTTGTTGTTTTTCATGCAATGTTTTACATCAGGATCCAAGCTCTGAAACTTCCCCCACTTGCTTAAGAATTGGAATTTGAACTTACTCTTCTTTTATGTCAGAAACTCAGAAGCAAGGGTTAAGAAAACAAGGGACATTGATCATTTTAAATGAAATACTAGGAAAGAACTAACCATCTAACATGGGTGACAGTGCTTTTAAAAATCAGACCACAGCGGTTCAACCGGTTAAATTGAACCCATGGATTGCATTAAAAATTAATTTTATTATTAAATATAAGTTTAAAATATAAAATTATCATCTAAATTTTTAAAAAAATATATAAGTTTAAAACCTATTTTCGGGAATTATTGTCTGTTCAATTAGCTTTTAATTAATTCAAATGATTTTAAATTTTATATATAATTAGTTATTGATTCAATTGCTTTATTCGACTGATGTGGATTGGATGAGGATAATAATAGTAGATAAAAGGTGAGGGTAAGCTACATTAACCAAATCTAGATGTTAACTGTTAAGCACCCTATGGTTTTATCATTTTATTATAATTACCCTAAATCGTGGGGTTAGGTAAATTTCACACTAAACTCCATTAAATGAATGTCATAGTGGGGATTAGATTTGTTCCATAGTAAGAGTGGATCCAACATTCCCTGAGGACGCCCACTGTGTTTGTCTTCATGGAAAAAGAAATTAAAGTCACAAAATTGCTTCATTCTAATTAATTTGCTTTTTCATGGTGGTAATAATTAAAAGGTTAGAATCTCGAGGGTATAATCCTCGAGATTGTTGATGTAATAGCTCCTCATGAGATCTTTGTTTCTGTTATTTCAATTTTCTTTTTTCTTTTTCATATAAAAAATGCACTCTCTCCACAGTCAAACACACGGTCCCATTTCAACATTCCAACATTACCAAAAGCACCCAACTTTATAAAGCAAAAGCTGCTCTTGCTCTCTCCTTTTCTCTATATCTATTCACTTTTGGGGGTAAATATCCCATATATATATATATATATATATATATATATATATATCAAAAAATTAAATTATTTACGGAAATGGGCCAGTTTGAATAATATTTACGGAAAAGGGCCGTTTCTTTCAAAAATGCGTCCACGTCAAGGCGTTTTTAGGGAAAACGGCCTTAAAGCGCGCCCTTGGGGACGCGCTTTTGCCACATCAGCACAAAGCGCGCTGATGAGGACGCGCTTTGCTGATGTGGCAAAAAACGCGTCCCCAATGACTTGTTTTAGCCCGTATTTTTTTAAAAAAAAATTATTCTCGAATTTTTTAAAAATTTACGAGAATAAACCTTTATAAAGGCTCAAAGTGACAACACTATTTTTTTTAAGGTGTCATCAATTAATAAATAAATATAACTTACAAAGGAAATCTTTATATAGACCCAAAGTCTCATTTGACTTGTTTTCTTGAGCAAAGTGGGATATGAGATATGTATATATATAGACTCATGAATAGTTTTGCAGCTTGTTCCTAAATAATGTGGGATTCCTTCCTCTTTTAACTAACAATATGAGATGACATGCTACACTATATTTGATTTTTTTTACAAAACAATTTCTCTTTTTTTATATTTTGTTAACATTTTCTTATATTATAAAAAACAAGAAACAAAACAACTCAAATATATTTTTTACAAATCTAATCATCACTAACATATATTAATAATCCATCAAAAATTTACAAGATTAATATAAATTTTCTTATATTAATACCTATATGCTCACAATGTTTCTTGAATTGCCTTAAATACCTATATGCTCACCAGTTTTCTTGACATACTTAAAGAGGTTTTCAGTCGACTAACGTAAGTATAATTAGGAAAAGTTAAAGACTATGGAATTTAAAGAAATAATTATCCAAAATTTCAAGCTATAACCTTACAGGGTCTCAAGTCTACTATGTTTTTTACCACAAATATAACTATTTAAATTTCCTTTTGTTGCTTGTTTCCTTTTCTTTCTCCCTTTATTTGACGCCTGTGGAGTTCTCTTATCTAATTTTTGTTTATCAAAGGTAATGGTAGAAAATGTCTGTTTATTTTATTGTACAGTTCAAGTTTCAATCATATAAGATTGTATATGAATTATTTGTGAAATATAATTTTGCAGATTCCTGTTTGCTATCTTTTTCTGTTGTTTAGTTAATTATCTCGTGTTTAAAATTTCTCTTTTCTATCTTTTCATATAAATTCATTGAAAGGAATCTTCTAGAAACAACAATCCTTCCTTCTTAGTAGCTCCTCCTTTTTTCCAATGTTTGTTTATGCTGCAATCACTATATTATTTCTGGTCAAAAACATAGTAGACTTGAGACCCTGTAAGGTCATAGCTTGAAATTTTGGATAATTATTTCTTTAAATATCATAGTCTTTAACTTTTCCTAATTATACTTACGTTAGTCGACTAAAAACCTCTTTAAGTATGTCAAGAAAACTGGTGAGCATATAGGTATTTAAGGCAATTCAAGAAACATTGTGAGCATATAGGTATTAATATAAGAAAATTTATATTAATCTTGTAAATTTTTTATGGATTATTAATATATGTTAGTGATGATTAGATTTGTAAAAAATATATTTGAGTTGTTTTGTTTCTTGTTTTTTATAATATAAGAAAATGTTAACAAAATATAAAAAAGAGAAATTGTTTTGTAAAAAAAAAAATCAAATATAGTATAGCATGTCATCTCATGTTGTTAGTTAAAAGAGGAAGGAATCCCACATTGTTTAGGAATAAGCTGCAAAACTATTCATGAGTCTATACATACACATATCTCATATCCCACTTTGCTCAAGAAAACAACGGAAATGAGACTTTAGGTCTATATAAAGATTTCCTTTGTAAGTTATATTTATTTATTAATTGATGACACCTTAAAAAAATAGTGTTGTCACTTTGAGCCTTTATAAAGGTTTATTCTCATAAATTTTTAAAAAATTTGAGAATAATTTTTTTTTAAAAAAAAACAAGGGCTAAAACGTGTCATTGGGGACGTGTTTTTGCCACATCAGCAAAGTGTGTCCTCGTCAGCGCGCTTTGTGCTGATGTGGCAAAAGCGTGTCCCCAGGGGCGCGCTTTGCTGGCATATCTCCCAAAAACGCGCTGACGTGGACGCGTTTTTGGGAGAAACGACCATTTTCTGTAAATATTATTCAAACTGGCCCATTTCCGTAAATAGTTCAATTTTTTAGTATATATGGGATATTTACCCCACTTTTGGGTACTCCATTATCCCATTATATTCCAATTAAATTTCCACCTATATGATTTTTTTAATTTAAAATCTCATTTCTTAAAAAGAAAATTAAAACTTGTAATGTCTCTATTCATTACGCCATAACCTTTATATATATATACATATATTTTTAAAATTCATAGCAGAAATACATTCAACTTAAAGCTTAAACAAAATAGAAATCATGGAATTAGAAGCAAAGGGGTGATGATGGCTTATTTTCGATACACGTGCAATGGAGGCCCCATCATTGTAGTTGACTTCATTTTTCATTTATCCCTTTTCTTTTCTATTTAGACATTAAAAAGATAAATTCCAGCTCAATGCAAATTGGTGATCATCTATATAAACAAATGTAAAGTTGATCAGACATAAAATGTTTGCAAAGTTAAGATGATCACTTTGATAGCAACATTTTACTTAAAATCAACCAAACGGTTGTTTTTGTCTCAACATATCGTTCAGGGTTAGAAAATTTTTTAAAGTTTACGTTTTACATTAATAAAATCAATCTGTTGGCATTAAACATTATCTTTAAATTTATTATTGAAAGTTCATAGTTATACTTTATTTTTAAAACATCATGTTTTTCCCATATAATTATTCATTACTAAAGTTACAAAGTAGACTCTGGAAATATTGGTTTAGAACTTGAGTAAACACATTTTTGAGTGATCATCAAGTATAAAAACTATTGAATTGTATTCACGATATAATGTAAAAATCAAGATAATCAATCGAAAAATCATGAAATCCCGTGAAAACTAATGAAAATTGTATTCCAACCAAAGCTTTAGAGAAATAAGATTATAGGGTTCCACCTCACGAGGCTAAATTACCAACTCTGATTGAACATTTGCATTACAGTTAATAGGATTGCCATCTGATCTAATGGCTTTGGGTTGGCGGAAAGAAAGAACCAACCTTTGGATCCAATAAACAGCAAAAGGAAGTGGCAGGCAAGGTCTTGAAGCCGAAAAGGAGTCAAACAAGTGGGACTAGAAAAAGAGAAAGTTTGACCATATGATCCAAAGGAAACATGATACCCTCAAATGAGTAGGAAATAATTGTTCTTTTTTTATGCCACTTGGGTGTGTTTGGATGGCACCATCTACTACTCTATTAACTCTCTCTTTGAACACTAAATTATCAAAGTCGCATGAATTTAGCTCTGCCTTTGTCCCTTAAAAGGCAAAAAGAAGACATTACCAACCCTCCAAAATAGATGTCCCTCAATGTCCCCGCTTTGTATTTTCTTATGTTATCATTGAATATAAATCTGTATTTCTTCTCATATTCAATTTTTTAAAATTTATTATCCTATTATTATATTCAATATTTTACTTTACTTATTTGTTTGTCACTCTTACGGAAATAATAACATTAAAATAGTTTTAAAATTTTATTCATTTTTAACTATGATTCATATCCCACCTTGTTAATACAATTCTCAAAATCAATCTAAAACATATTATTTTTACAAAATTATATTTTTATCCTGACCTTTAATATGAGAATCCTACTTGACACTTGCCCTTAGTTTCTCTCCTTTGCCCTCCCCAATCCATCAACGTCATTGTACCTAGGCTAGCACAATATTGCTCTCTTTTATTTGACAGCAAGCAGTTGGAAAGTCACTTAGACAAACAGGAACTAACAGCTTATTTCAGCATCTCTAAACAAAGCTCATGCACTTTGCAATTTTCTGAAACTTTCAACCAACAACATCATATATACTATTACCATTACATCAACCATTATATACCCAAATCTCAAAAAGCTACAAATCTTTAGTTGTCCGAAAGTCATATCGAATCCCGACTAAATTCATAAACCGGATCAACCCCTTAAACAGGGATAAGCTCCGTTAATCTTTTGCATCAAAATTTTGCTAATTCTATTGAAAAAGTTGGGCCAATAGAATAAATTCCCTTAACAAAAGTCCCCCACTTAAAAGCTTAGGATACCTAGCACGCAAGCTATACTTTTTCTCTCTCTCTTTGATAGTGCACATATTACCTTTTTAATATTAATACCACCTAATATAAAGAAAAAGATGAAAGCAACGGCCATCTGCTACACATACATCCCTTAAAAAAGGGAAAAAATTTTGTTTGGTTGCTTGGAAAGTTGCTAAGAAAATGGGAAAGTAAATTAGCCATTGCAGGTTTAAGGAACATGCATTTACTAGCATGTGTTAAAAGACAGTTCCTATTTATAACCATTTTGATGAACAAAATTGATGAGAGACTGGGATATCAAACTGTTTGAGTCAAAAATTCTATGTTTCAATTTATTGTTACCTCATCATTAGTTAAATAGGTGTAAGATTAAAGTACCATTTTTTTTAATTTATTACAGGGTGTGAAGCTGTCATGTTGAAAGAATCACTGTTTGTAATGATTTGATTTAACCTGTTTTAGATGCATTAGAAAAGAATCAAATGGGAGCATCAAAAGCAGACAAAAAATAATTCAATCATAAAGCAAATATATATAATAATAATATAAAAGGTAAAGCAAACAAACTGATAGAAAACAAAGATCTTTAGTTCTCAAATCATCGCCTTATCACAAGATAATGGCACCCTGGAATCCATTTTTATGTCATCATCCAATTATAATGAGAATCATGCAACTACTGCTGCTGGTGGGAGGTTATCTCACTATCTCATTCACAAATCTTTTTATATTTGATATTTACATTAAATCTCGAATAAATTTAATATTAAATTTAAATTAAACTTTAAAAAAAGGAAGATAAAACTCTTATTTCCTCTAATTCAAATTTTCACTTAAAAAAAAAGTCAAACTTAAATTCATTTTATATTAAAAATGATGAAAAATGGGTTTAGAATTATTGAGAAGAAGAGAGAAAGTTGACGTGTGAGGTAGAAAATTGAGTAACTGGCGCCTAAAACTGTGATTGATTGAAGCAAACAGTTACATTCAGCATCAGATTAGTGATTTATCAAATGTGGAACACAACTGTCAACAATCAGAAACAGTTAGACGTTTAATATGTTTGCTTACTAAATTTTTTTTTATTTGATATGATTAAGGCCTACCTTTACAAATGTAAAGAACGGGGTTAGTGTAAACCAAAGGAAAAAAAAATTGAGAGCTGCTCCAAACTTCATAATCTGAACGGAGAGGTTAGCTGCTACACCAGTTCAGAGCAAGGAAATGAAAAGAATTGATTGATGTTTGAATTTGTATCAACTGATTGAATTGAATTAAAAAATTGATTGAATCGATATTTTATTTATTTTTAATAATTCTTAATTTCTAAATGAATACTGGGGTTGAATCGTTTGAGACACCCGGCCTATAAAAATAACCAAACTTTGAAAAACCTGCAGCTGTGAATGGTCAAAGAAGATAATTCCGAATCATCACATACGGGTCAGGTTGGGATAGTCTGGTCCTAACTTAGAGGGCAGTGCTATTTTGAAGATTGAAAGATCCCCAAGTTATACTTTAGACAAGACAGGAATGTCTTGATTCCTCGAGCAGCACCAACATCCCTTGGAAAAAACCAGTAACGAAAGGTTCACTCTTCAGACAATAATGGTCGGCAAAGGTAAAAACATTGGCGCACCTATACTTTTAATGTGGTAATTCGAATATTGTAAGAACCATGACAGTCTTATAAGCATAAAAAAATAAACACTGAAAAGGATGAACCACAAAACTCCATAGAAATTAAAAAAAAAAAACAAGGCTTAACTCGTAAGAACTGCAGATATGATAATCATTAGAAGTAGAAGATAGCAGGAAAGAATATATTTGAACATCCTTATGCTCCACCGGAAAATTGATTATACTCGAATTAGATACTTTTTCGTATTTGACACTTACGTTTGAACCCATAGTGTCTAAAGAAGATAAAATACTTCCATGGCAAGGAGGAAAACAAAAATTGATGTGGCTGCTGGGATTCGAGCCCAGGTCTCTACGGCCACAACGTAGAATTCTTACCACTAAACTACAGCCACAAGATGTGATACTAAGCATGTATAATTTATATTCTTTTATTAATACTTCCTGCCCTTCAAATCGGCATATATTATTTCTTAATTTCAAATCCTCCAACCTTATCATATTATTAGTTACTCAAGTTTAACATTTTTTAAGGCTTAAAACATCATTTGTCTCTTATAGTACATCATTTTTATCACTTTGTTATCTAAATTTTCTTTTACCTCGATTGGTACATTTTATTAACTATTTTAATCTATTATCGTTAAAAAAAAAAAAGCTGGTTAAAATGTGGCACAATTAGAATGTATCATGTGACACTTCAATTCAATTAGAAAGTGCCACGTGGTATCTATATGTATTAACTATAAAAATAGATTAAAATTCTAAAAAGAATAAAGATTCAAAAATAATTTTTAAAATAAAAATATAAAATTTAGATATTTTTTCAATATACATATATAAGAACTAGAAAATTGGAATAATGTAAAAATATTTATTTAAAAAAAATAAAAGTATAATAAAATATTTAAAAAATAATTAAATTATGAAAAATAAAAAGATTATAAAATTCATATATTAGAAAAAAATTAATATTTTAAAATATTTTTTTGCACAAAATAATATATATAATTTTAAAAAATTAAAAATAATTATCTAAAATAAAACTTTAAAATACTATTAGTTCAATAGCTGATCAACATCGATTAACGATCAGTCAACTCTGACCAAAGTCAAAGGGTAGCTTTCTATATTTTTATTAATTAAATTATTTTTGAACTTTTATAATATTTATTTATTTTTTAGAATGTTTAATCTATTTTTATTATTATTACATATGGATGTCAAGTGGCACTTTTTTAATTGGATTAAAATATTATGAGACACATTCTAATTGGGTTTTTTTTTTTAACAGTAATGGAATAAACTAATTAACAGAATGTAATTTCAAGAACCAACCTAAGCCAAAAAAAAATGTGGTACCAAAGTGAGAAAAATGGTATACTTTAGGGGTCAAATGATGCTTTTTAAGCCTTTTTTTTTCTAACATGAAACTTGTATTATTTTTTGGTCCAATGCGGTACATTCATTTGGCAAAGTTATATATATATATATTGGTACCCCAAAGAAAACAAGTTGACTTTTTAGTGTTTTTTTTTCGAGCTTAGAGTTGATTTAATGAAAATTAATTGCTAATATTATTATGTTTGAATTCTAATTATTTTGTTAATAGAATAAACTTAGTGATAATTGTGATTTATTTAATTTTTTATTTAATTTGTTAAATAGAGCTTTGTTAGTTTTTAGGGCTACCTTGATAAAAGTTAGTTGTTAATATTAGTTAATTATGAATTTCATCAAATCAACTATAAAACTTGAATTAAACATTAAAAAGTTAACACCATTAACTTCATGTAACAAAATGTATAACTTTTATACAAGTACTACATTGGACTAAAAAATAATATAGATACCACGTTAGAAAAAGTATCTAACCTAGGTACCAATGATCCATCCTATATATATTGTAACGACCCAAAAATCAGTGGTGTTGAAAAATACGGTTTCGAGATCTCGTTTTCGTAAACCAAGCCCATAAATATTTAATAATAATATTTACGGAGTTAATATTCTAGTTAATTGAATTTTGGATAGAAATTTTTTTATTGAATTAGTGTTTAATTGAGGTACAGGGACTAAATTGTAAAAGTGGTAAAATTTCAATTATTATAAAAATTTTAACTAGGGAATAAAATGGCAATTAGACCATTCTAATATTAATAGTGGACGGTAAGAGGAAGCATTATAAGTTTTATTATTAAGTTTAATTTTAAATAATTAATGTTATAATAAATTATATGATAAAAATTTGATGTTGGAAAGAAAGAGAAAAACATTTCTCTCTTTCCATCCTCAACAACCGAACCTTAAGGAGAAGAAGAAGGACCGCCTAGGGTTTTAAAATTTCAAAGTTTCAATTGATTAGTTTAAGTTAATCATTTTTTCTTGTAAGTTTTATGTTTTTGAGATCATGAAAGTTTAATTTAGTTAGTTCATGTATCAATTTTTAAAACTGTTAAAGTTTTAGAAAGTTACCATTATTGTTTTCTTAAAGTTTTAGGTACTAAATTGATAGATTTTAAGCTTAAAGGTGAAAAAAAAAACTAAATTGTAAAGTTAATTGATAGTTTTGTACATTAGGGATTAGAATGAAAAAAAAATGTAAAATTGGCTATAGAATTAGGAAATAGGAAGTCCCTAATGGACTAAGGTGAAATCTAGTCCCGGTTTTAGAGACAAAATTGAATAAAATGCAAACTTCATATAAAATGTCGATTGATTCTGAATTTGGTTGACTATTGATGAAATTATATGTTTATGTTAATCTGTAGCTAATGTTGACATGGAATAATGAAATGGAAAGGAAAAGCTAAAGCCGTTGACGGATAACTCGAAGTTTTCGATAAATATTTTTATAGTCTAATGCTTAATTAAATCTCATATCTTTGTGCTACTTTACATAATAGATTGTCTTAATGAATTATCGAGGATGAATTGAATTATATTAATGTATATTGAGGTTAAATGTTGATACAATGACTAAAGTGAATAAAGTATAAACTATAGATATAATTCAAAATCAATAATCTATATGAGAAATTAGTTGAAGCTTATTGAAGCATTTGTTAACTAATGAATTTTTTTTTTATGAATCATAAATTGGTTCGTATGAAATGAAGGAAAGGACAAATGATAGATTTCAATTGATAAGCAATCGTCGTTAGGCAATCCGAGGTGGCAGGTCATCGTTGCCAGGCAATTTGAGATGAGAATACTATATTGATAAACCATCATTGCTAGGCAATTTGGAGTGGTAAGCCATGTAACACCCCCTACCTGTATCCGTTGCCGGAATAAAGTACGAGGCATTACCGAGGAGTACGGAACACTTACAGACAATTTAAACCATTTATCACTCAAATAACAAAATTGATTATAAAAGTTTCTTTAACGGACCCTCGAGGTCCAAATCATGCATTAGGACCGGGTCGATACTAAATCAGAATCGTATGAAATTTTTCGCAAAATCCCTAAGTTTATCTCATTTACAAGGGTCCCACGCCCGTGTTACTAGGCCTTGTGGTAAAGTTAATTTTCACAAATTAGGCTATTTTCCAAGCTATATTTCTCACTCATTTGATCCTTATTCTTCACACACATTTAGTACATACAAAAACCAATTTAAGATATTCAACCGAGCCTTATACTTAATACCATTTGTTAGTTGTACTGTAACACCCCAAACCCGGCCCATGCGTTATGACCGGATCTGATATGTCACATGAGAAAAACATGTTAAGTCATTTTTATTCGTACTAAAACAAGTGTTATTTGTTATAATCAAGAAAACAAGTTTGATTTGAAATATTTGATAAAGTATTACAAACCTCGAAGGTTGATTGATAAATCGATAATTTGAACTAGAGATCTTATAAACCATGACTTTTGAAAATATTGTTGATAATTGGAGAGAAAATTTTCGAGTTATAATATTTGTAAAAGTTTGTTATGAAATCCCTTTGTTAATTTATTTTGGAAAATCTTTATTTAATTTTTTAGAAAAATTCTCATTTAAAACAATTCAAGCAAAATAAAAGTGCGTCAAACATAAAGCAAAAATAAAATACTCCAGAGGCCTTATTACAACATAAAAACTCAAAATAGTAAAGTGAACGGAAATAGAATTCTAAAGTTCAAAATAAAACACCAATTTTGAAGTATTGCCTCCACCGAGTCATCCATGGCCCAAGTCCACGTCACTGAGCATTACCTGCAAGGGTTTAAGGAAAAGGGGTGAGTTACTAGAACTCAGTGTATAATCCCCTTACTGTTGTCCACTGGGCCTGAACCCGTATCGCAATATCTTGGGCCTAAGCCCATTTACATAACAGAATCTATATATAAGCAATGTATGCAACCCAACCCATCCATCCAACACACCCCCGTACCAACCCATTATATCTGTGGGGATCAAGTCAACCTACCCCGCCAATCACACCAAATCGCAGGCAAATTGCCATTTATAATATTTCATTGTGGCCAAGCCACCGATATCATATGTAAACATTTTAATAAACATTTTATTGTGGCAATGCCACCAGGCTACACTTCTCTTTAACATTTTTCCCAACCCATGCAATAAATGAAAATGCAGCATACATAATAAGATGTTCACATATAAATAACAACCCTTAATCAAGTAATTTGTTACAATGACTCGGCCCATTTAAGCAATAATAATTCGGCCCATTAAGGCATTTTAGCAAATCGACCCTTTAGGGGTATTTTCGTAATTCGGCCCATAAGGGCATTTTCGTAATTTTAAAAATTTTAATGTCGATTTTGTCAAATCTTTCAAAATAGTATACTTTAAGCAAATTCCTCATTTTATGCCAATTTTATGATTTTTAGCCGTATAATAATAACAATCTACTATTCGACATGTTACTGAATCATAATTCTATGGGATTACGGTGTGAGATTACACACCTGATTACGGTAAGTATTAAACTCTCTTGATCGTCGGCACCTAGGACAACATAACACTCGATTAATCTAACGGACGAGATTTTTATTAATCCAAAACTAAACCAAGCGATCTATAATACTTACTCTCAAAATCGTGAACGACCACGATTTGTCGATTCTCACTGGATGATGGTCCACAACCCGGTGGAAAATCCCAAACCGCCGATACTACCCTTCGCTTGAACTTAGGAGTAGGAATCGCAAGTCCGCTCCTTTTGTGTTCTCCAATCGCTTTCCCTTTCAAATTGGTACCACTAGCCTCCATCGGATAAAATCTTAGTCAAAACGATATTACGATGATATATATATATATATATATATATATATATCAATTGTCTAAGGAAAAAGGGTTCGGCTTACCACTTAATAAGGAGAGAATATCGAGTGATTTCGTCCCTAACAACATAATCGATTAGCCAAACTTTCAATCCGATTATCACAATAACCGAGTAGCGATAATGAATGGATTATGAAAAGACCCCTTACCTTAATCGATGATAATCCCGATTCCCATCGATTGGCTTATGACTTGAGATGAATAGGCAAAGATGTGGTATTTGGCCAATCCACTAGAATACTACAAATAGAAGATTATCAAAATATGAGGGAGTATGGGAGAACACCTTTTCGATTTTAGAAATAAGATGGAACAACCGAATGATGAGGAACACTCATTCGGCTAAAGGGAAAAAGAATAAAAAGATTAGCATAACGTCACTTACCCGATTTAAACAAGGAAGAGATGTTCAACTTGCAAGATGGAGAAGATAATTAATATTCGGCTTCAGAATAGGAAAAAGGGTTGATGAAACGATCGAAAGAAAAGAAAAGATGAAGGAGGAGTGCTTAGTTAGTTTCGGCTAACAAAAGAAAAATGAACAATAGTGGGTTGAGTGTTGCGGCAAAACAAAGAAGTAAGATGAATAACTAGGCTAGGTGTTTCAGCTATCAAAGAGAGAATAACCAAAATGCATTGAGGTTTCAGTCAAAACAAAGGAGAAACATGCACAAATGGACTAGGAGGTTTCGGCCAAAGCAAAGAGGGAGATGAATTTGGAAAAGAGACATAAAATGGATAAAGAGAAAAGTATACCTCTCATGCCCCAAAACTAGCAAAATGATCTAAAGAGAAAAGAGAAATTCGGATACCAAGCTTTCCTTTCCCCAAAACCGTGTATACCATACCAAAAAGGATCAAAAAAATTGACCATAAAAACTTTCCAAAACATTCTCCCCAAAATCGGCCAACATATCCCCATTCTTGCTGCTTTTCTTTCATTTCTTTCCTTACCCTCATCCTTACCTTATTTCCTTAGCCATCTTTCCAAAATTAAAAAGTCTTCCTTGCCTTAAATACATCCATGTCCGACACTATGGATGAATAGCACAAAAAAATAATCAAAATTTGCACCAAGTGGGATTCGAACCTCTCCCCCTAAAGCCCTTCATGTGACGCCACATCCTCTTTACCATATGCTCATTTATGCTAGCAAATTACTCACTTATTTCCATAAGCCTTGATGCTACTTACCTTCTCTCCTTAAAGTGTTTAAACACAAAAGTTTTACTAAGGCCCAACTCCAAACCCCGAGCTTTCTTAGGACCTTAAAACCACACAATTAATATTCTTTACTAACTATCACAAGATACAATGCACAAACATAAATTCTGAATTTCAGGGTGCTACACGTACACTTCATATAAATAACAAGAAACGTATATGGGCTCAATTCTCATTAAAATTCTCTTGTACTTATACTTTTTCACATTATATATTCATATAACATATAACAATTATACCTCTATATTTCATGTACATTTTTATAACAATTTGTCTTGGTTTCAAACTACTTCATATTGGAGTTTTACTTATCAAATCATTTGAAACATCATCTTTACACATATAGTGCACTTGAGGTGCACAATTCTATAATTATGAATGAACACATTTATCAACCAAGTTCTATGTTCATGCCTCATCAACTCGTATTTTCTTTTATCACATAATATATACACCAAGATTGATGAGCTCATCAATACCATGATTTCCATTCCCTTGTTATTTTTTCATATTTATCTCCTTGAATTTCTTGGAATTTCAATGATTTTCAGAGGTACACTTTAGTGTACAAATTCGAGTCCGTCATTTCATATTCATGTGCGCACATTTCCATTTTAGAGAGCATACTCCCGCGAACCTCATCCTTACAATGGGATTACCAGTCCAGGCTAAATCCCCTATAAGAGAGCATACTCTCGCGAACCTCATTTCTTACAGTAGGATTACCAGTCCAGGCTAAATCCCCTGTAAGAGAGCACACTCCCGCTAACCTCATTTCTTATAGCGGGATTACCAGTCCAGGCTAAATCCCCTGTAATATAAACTCATAGAGTATTATCGGGATTACCAGTCCAAGCTAAATCCTCTGCAACGACAATTACTCTAATGAGCTTGGATCTGAATTACTAGTCCAGGCTAAATTTAGACCCTAATTTGGATTACCCATCTGGGCTAGATCCTTTTTACCGTCAATTCCTTTTCAGAGATCCATCGAATTTTCCTTTCATTCAACTGGGATTTATTTTCCATTTTCATCAAGAATATCAATACTTCATCAATTATCATACAATAAACATCCAAATCATATTCACATCAATAAAAATATATTTCAAGCATTTAAGAATATAAATCAAGTTACACGAACTTACAATTTGATTTTTATACCATAACGATAATCTTAGTTTCATAATAAATATTTGAAATAAAACATTATACCATTTCTAATTCAACGTTTATCGATTATAATCGAGCATGTGATCAATTTATGCATAAGTCATTCATATATTTTTCCTCCTCCTCCTCTCAATCCACATCCTTAGTATAAATAACACACATGTAAGTAAAATTATCTATAATTTTTCACTATTTATTTATGTGAATATTCAAGCTGTCCATCCATGTCATAGTCACTAAATTATTTTTATTTTGAGCTATAGAACTCGAAATTAAGATCCGTTAATTTTCCCTGAAATTAGACTCACATATATTCTTACCATATAATTTTCAGAATTTTTGGTTTAGCCAATAAGTACAGTTTATTCCTTAAAGTCACCACTGTTCTACTGTCTAATAGTTCTGACCCTTTTTCACTAAAAATTAATTATCTCCTCATACGGGATTCGGATGATGTTCCGATTTTTTTCTCTTGAAAATAGACTTATTCAGGATTTTAAAAATATAAATTTGAACCCATAATTATTTTTCTCCAATTTTTTATGATTTTCCAAAGTCAGAACAGGGGAACCCGAAATCATTCTAACCTTGTCTCACAAAACCTATTATATCTCATGATTTACAATTTCATTACTTACACTGTTTCTTCTATAAGAAACTAGACGCAATAAGATTTAATTCCATATTTTATTCACCCTCTAATTCGATTTCTACAATTTTTAATGATTTTTCAAATTTATACTACTGCTGCTGTCCAAAACTGTTTTAGTGCAAAATGTTGATTTCCATTTTGCCCTAAATTTCACAGTTCATACAATCCAGTCCTTGTCCAATTAACCCTTCAATTGAGCTAATTTTTCTCAATTAATACTTTATTCTATCATTTTAAACTACTCCATAACCCTTGAAAATCAGAACTTTAGCATTAAACCTTAATTCCAAACTTTATTACAACTAGGTCCTAAAACCAATTTCCATCACTTTTACTTGATAAAATCATCATATATCAAAATTATTGCTTAAATTCTATATTCATTCATCATATTCTTCCAACACTCATCATAGCAACTTTAAGAATTAGCCATAGAATCAAAAACTAATGACATAGTAAAGTTGGACTCAATTGTAAAAGTCTAAAAACATAGAAATTTCAAGGAGAAAGCAAGAATTAAACTTACATGAAGCTAGAGTATGAAAAACAGCTTGAACCCTCTTCCATGGATTTCTTTTAGCTGATGAAAATGAAGAGAAATGAAGAGAATTCTAGATATTCCAATTTGGTCCCATTTTTATTTAGCTAATTTTGGCAATTTTCCAATTTTGCCCTTATTTCACCCATTTCTTGATTTTTCTCAGCTATTGTCGCCCAAAATATCTCCTTTGGGATTATTTTCACTTTAAGTCCTTCCTTATTTGACAATTAAGCTATTTAATCCTTTTAGCAACTTTTACACCTTTTTCAATTTAGTCCTTTTTATTTAATTAACCACCCAGACGTCAAAATTTTCTAACAAAATTTTAATACTACCTTATTGACATTCCGTAAATATTTATAAAAATATTTATGACTCGGTTTATAACACCAAGATCTCGAAACCTCTTTTTCTCAATTTCTTGACCAAATAAATCTTTATAAAACACTATTTACTATTTAAAAAATCTTTTAAAAGCTACATTTGGCTCGTAAATATTAAATAATATAATCCATGAGTTCATTTAGCAGATTTGGTGGTCTCAAACTACTATTTCCGACATCGCTAAAATTTGGGCTATTACAAGCCATCACCGCTAAAAAACCAGAAGTGGCAGGTCATCATTGCCGGACAATCTAGGATGACAGTTCTATAACGATAAATCATCGTTGTCAGGCAATCTGGGTGACAGGTCACTGTTGTCAAGAAATCTGGGATGATAGATTAAAGTAAGTTGAATATGAGCACGTGAGCTCAGAATATCGATTGCAGGGTAACATAGATTGAGATTTTATCAGTTAGAAATGTATATCGAATGATGTTTCATGCTTGAGTTATAAGGAACCAAATTTTTAGATGACGATTCTATGTATTGCAAATTATACCATCTCCTTATACTGTTTCGGATTTATAGGAATACTATTGAGTGATATACTCATCATACGGTTTATTTCTCATGTGCAAGATAAGTTCAAATCTACGTTCCCGGTATCTATTTCAGAATCACGTCAAGATTTCAAACTCTATAAAGTTTGTGCCTCATGTTCTAGTTAGGCTTGGCATGTACCTAGTGAGTCTTATAAGTGTTTTATTTTGCAAATGATGTCAACTATAACCTCCCTAACCTGGCCTAGGTGTTATGACCAGGCTTTGGAGGCTACATTGGCCACCGAAATGACCAAGTAAAACCATTCAATTGAAAACCTCTATTTTTGCCAAGTTTTTTTTTTAAAAAAAAAAAACTTATCATTATTACCTTGGTTTTGCTAAAACCGTCAGATTATTAGGTAAACTATACTTAGAGTCATTTTTTTTATAATTTGTGATATTTGAAAAAAACATAGTGGATTGTAACATCGCAATGTACATCATTGGTAGTTAAAACAATAATCAAACCATTTGACGTATAAATTCAAAGTGGTAATCATAGAACCAAATATAATATCATAAATTCAAGCATTAAAGCATAAAAATTCTTATAAAACATTATTTTGACAAAATAATAGATCATTATTCAAGTTGATTTCAATATACAAATTTATATGCAACTCCCAGAAGATCATGCATGATAAAGAACTAATCAGATGGCTCACAATATCAACAGTGCTTTGGCATAGTCCCTTCACAAAAATCCTTCCTTCAGTCAACAAGCCTGAGAAAGAAGAGATAATAGAGTACGTTCATACGAGCTTAATGAGTTCCAAAACATAAATAAGTACATATAAGTCTTACTCTTAATGCGTAATTCAATATCAAATCTTTCAAAAGGAGTTACACTTGATGAACACGGTACGCCCAATGGCATACACAAATCATAGACAGACTTAATACACTAATATACATAGCACATGGGCAGTTATTTTACGCCAACTTAACACGAGATAGACAACTCATCCTCATGCCAACCTCGTACTCAGAATTCAGAATCATAAGCATATCTTATAGTCTTCTTCACATACATACTCCATCTTAACTCATCATATCATTTTCATTCAGAATAGCATGTTTTCTCGTGATCTGTCAGTCCGGTTTGCAATATAGCTGCCCTACTGGAGGCATCACAAACATATCTCCCCTTCCATCACCACTTATCACATCTCATATATCACAAACTAGTGGTACTAACTTGAGCATGAATGATGGTTTTTACTTCATAACATAGATAGATTGAACTCAAACTGATGACATTATTTATCATTACCCACACATATCCCTTTCATACATTACTAAGAGAGATTACTTACCTTTCATAATTTATATAATAGTGAAATTTACAACACAAGGAAGTAAAATCGAACTCACCAGAAAACTCTAATACAATGATCTACACAACATATCATTTGCCCTTACCGTTGGGACCCTCAATAGTTTTTTGAGCTTAAATAAAGATAATTGTTCCTATCAGATCATTAAACTATCAACACTTAACATGCATGCAAGAATAGGTAACACATGACCAAAATCAAGAAGCTTCCTTCCTCACGAACAAACTTAATGTCTATGGATGCCATTCAATAAACACGTAAATTACATCGATAATAACCTAAAGGTTCACCAGAACTTACCGGTAAGTTGGTACTAACATGGGTGCTATATAAACTCTACAAATTCTCTTCGAAGAAGCTTTCTATACTAAGGTTTTCTCAAAAATTTACAGAAAAATTCAGGGAAGAAGAAGATGCAAAGGTCCCTAATGCAAAGCTCTATATACACATGCACGGAGAGAGGGTTTAGTGAAAAAATCAAATAATTCCACTAACACCCTTAATTCCCATGATTAAACGCACTTAACAAGTTTTAGGTCAATCCATCTATAGTATTCTAGTTCGATTCTAACCAAGTCTCAATTAAATCCCAACATAATTAACTAAGTTATCAAGAACTAAATAAAACAAGCTTATAACAACTACGAAACATAACGAGTTCGCCCAAAACATCTGGGGTGGGTAGATACTTAACAAAAGAGTTCGCCAAACCCTAGTGTTTGCCAAAACTAGAAGTTCGCCAAATGGTGAATCCTATAGAATACTTTACTTAGCTAAAACAAATACTTCACTTACTCAATTCTACCATTAACTTTACCATCTATAAGCCAAACAGTAACAAAATACTGAGTCTCCGTCGGGCGGGTTGTTACAGGTCCTCTATCTCAAGTATACACGGTATGAGCCCCTGGTAATACCTTCGTTGGGGTTATGGAACTTCGTAACTCGAAATATTTTATTTGGACGCTAGTGATACACTATAGACATAAAGTTTGCTTTTTTTTATATTTTATGTAATATTTTCATCACTTCTTTGCACCAAATGTGACCGCCCTTTATGTGTCCAACATATTTTTCATTTGCTTTGGAAATAAGGCTGATAAGAAAAATATGTTTATTTGACCATTAAGGTTATTGACAAATGACACGTCCCCTTCAATACAGAATTTAGGCATTCTGCTAGGTTTGCTGTCATGTGCTCATATCGTAGACCTTCATCATATGATCTCTGAGTGTTCTATTCCAAATTAGTCACATTATCTGCTGCCTCGGTAAAGTATCCCATAAGAGTAATCATATGATCTTTGACAGGAGTGTCGGGCTTTTGTTGGGCATTCATCATGTTAGTTATAGCAGTTTGTCGAGCCAATGCAGCTTGGCCTTTGAACATTTCTTCTAGCTTATCTAGAATCGCTTTGGTAGTCTTACAACTCTCCAGTTGCTTATATAAGGTCTTGGTCATGCTTATCAGCATATAGCAACGAGCTATCTCTTTAGGTTCCTCCTAGCGTTTTCTAGCCTCATCTTGAGTGGTCGGTAGACACTTATTATCAAGAATTGTTTTAAGTTTCTCACAGCTGAGGACAATTATCAGGTTCCATTTCCATTCTTTATAGTTATTTTCGTTTAGTTTGTTTTCAGTGAGTATGTTCAATAAGAGAGTTGGTGTCATTTTCAAACTGAAAATAAAGCATTCATATATTAATATCTTTATATTAAGAAAATGTTTGAAAACATTTTGCAACATTACGATATATATTAAGATGATGTATGCATCTTACATTAAACCTTGAAAACATTTGTAAGACATTGCAATGATAATTTCTACATTCACTAAATCAAGTCACCTTGGGGTGATCATGATCAACTAGTAAGAATATGGATTTCCATCCAATTAGTATATGAATCTAATTCCTTAGGCATTCACACGTACTAATCATCGTGTAAAGTTTGACCATCATTCTAACTTAAGCATAGCCTATTGGGGAGTTACTTAACTAGATGATCTTGAGTGTATAACTATCAACTTAACACCTATCGCATCATGCATCACAAATGAGTCATCTTGGGACAATCTCACTGAGTAGCATGCTATGACTAGTTTTCCTCTTTGAAAACAATTTTTTTTTTAATGTATTGCATGATAATACCTACCACAGTGTTGGTCCAACTATCATATGATCATAAGAAAATTCTGCTTACTTTTAAGAAGTCTCCTTAGTGAAATCTACATGAAAACGTCTACCTTGGGGCATGTCCATTTCATGCCATCACAAGAGACCATTGATGAAGGCCGTAGTTCTTGTTTAGGGACCTTTTCCCACTCAATATTTTAAAAACATGCAAGGTTTTTAATTTCCGGGTTCAATCATGAATGATCAATATATGCATGACAAGTACATATGGCATTCTTCCATAAACTATATGACATACTTATCTCATATATGCATGACATACTATGGCAATTTTATAATATTCACATTCATTTATTCATAAAAATCGAGAATTTTGATTCCCTACAACTTTTCTTTTAAGGGAAAAAACTGAAGAAGTGAATGTGAATCATGCACCAGGTAAGGTCTCAAGAAAGGGAGGTGAGTTGTATTTTACCGCTTAAAAATCAAGCCTTTCCTTACCAGATCCAATCCTATACATGCACATTCCCAAGAAAGGGAGGTGAGTCGTATTTTACCGCTTAAAAATCAAGCCTTTCCTTACCAGATCCAATCCTATACATGCACATTCTCATTACCACACTTAACTTTAATTGATCAACTGTGGATCATCTCATGTATATATATATATATATCATAATTATATTATTAACAATTACTAAACAGATATATAATGAGATGGGTAATAAAATAAAATTGACAGCCAAGGTTTCCATGGTTCTATTTTTAGAAAATAAATGAAAAATAAGATTACACAGCTTTTCACTAGAAGGCATTCCTTGGGTTTTCGACCGCTATCACTCCATCTTCTCCTCGTCATGGACTCTTTTTTTTTAAATTACATTTATATCATATGCCCGTTTCCTGCTCACAAGAATTTTATATAAAAAAATAGTCTTACGTGGAGATGATAGTCTACGATTTATTTTCTAAGAACCACAACCTTGGCAAAAAATAATATTTATATAAAAAAATATATAATATCACATGCATTCACATACATTCCCTTAAACATGTAATAATTATAAGTGTAATAGCCCGATTTAGACCCTAGTCGGAATAGTGGTTTCGGAACCACAAATTCGAGGTTGGAAAAATATTTTAATATTATTTTTCTATGTTCATAATAAGTGATTAAGTCTGTGTCAAAATTCCTGTATGAAAAATTTTATTGTTTGAGTGCTTAATTAGCAAAAATGACTTAATCGTGTAGAATGCAAAAGCTGTGTGCTGATTGCTAAAGTGTCTAATTGTTGTTGGCTTTTAAATGAGGAGGCCTTACGAAGCAATTGATCCATTATTTAATAGTGGAGTGGTTGATGGAAAAAAATGCCCATAGTTTAAATGATTTTCATAAACATTTCATTAAGTGCAAAATTGGTATTTGATTATTAAGTTAATTTATAACAAAACAATGCATCAAAATGGTTATTTTCAATTCATTTTACCACTGAAAATAATAAAGGAGAAAGGGTTTTAGTTCTTCATGATATTCGGCCATTACAAGTCTTGATTCAAGGTTAGTTTTGCTTTGGTTTTTGATAATTTCTACATTTTTGTGATTGTTGCTTAGTGCACTACCAAACCCATGCTTAAATTTTGTGATTTGGTGATGAATTTGAGATATGCAATTGATGAATATGTGAGCTTTGTGATGTTAGTTGGTGAAATATGAAAACTTGGTGTTGGGTTAAAATAGTTTGTATTTGGATTTTTGATGAAATTGAGTAATTTGGGTTAAATTGAGAAAAGTGGAAATTGAAGGGCTAAAATGTGAAATAAATGAAATATGTGGGCTTGTATTAGCATGGGAAGAATTCGACTAAGCATATGTGATTTGAAATTGTGTGTATTTGTGATTTGATGAATTAGGGACTAAAGTGTCGAAATGTGACAATGTGAGGACTATTTTGTAAAATGCCCTAAATAAGTGTGTGTGGACCAAATTTAATGGATTGTGATTGAATGGATTGAATTTGAATGTATATAGACCAAGAGAGGAGAGGTTCGGATCGAGATCGAGGCAAAGACAAAGTGCTCGATTAATCGACCGTTTCGATATTTCGATGTCCGAGGTAAGTTCAGACATAATACGTGTATTTAACTATGTTTAATGTTATGAGATGAATGGTTTGATATTATTGAATTGTGAATGCTATGTGAGGGCTCGAGTTATGTTGCACTAAGTGTGCGTATTCGGAAATATGACCGAGATGATTAGCACTGTGTGTGCGAAATAATATAAGCTTCGGCTTTTGTGGTTGGCACTGTGTGTGCAATATCGATTTAAGATCGGTTTGATATAGATGAACTAAGTGTGGATTGTTAATGAAGCTTCGGCTAATGATTTGGGCACTAAGTGTGCGATTGAACTAAAGAAGGGATGAAAGTTGATCGAAATGAAATAGTGAGTATTGAGTAGCATATGTAATCGATAACTAAGTGTTGGCTAAGGTACGTTCAGAACCTATGTGGTTGATTAAATTATGAATGAGTTCATAGAACATTAATTGAACATATTAGTTTTGGATGGTATAGTATATGCGATTGTGAATTAATCGATGTGATGGTTTGTTTTTGGTATAATGTGTTATGTTTCGGACTTACTAAGCTTTTGAAAGCTTACTGTGTGATTTGCTTCTCTATTTTACAGTGTTAGCAAAGCTAGATTGGATTCGGGGATTGTCAGCATCTCAATCACATTATCGGCAATCTATTTTGGTATTTTTGGAAAGATGTATATAGTTGAAATATGGCATGTATAGGCTAGAAGTTATGGTATGTTTGGAAATGTTTAATCCTTGCCATGTGATTTGGCTTGGAAGTTGAATGATAATGAATTTATGAATGAGTTATGAATTTGGTATATTTCATGATTTTTGTGGTTGATAAAAGATGTGGTTTGAAGATGAATTATGGCATGGATTACTTAATGCTTGATATATATATATATATATGTGTGTGTGTGTATGTGTGTGTGTTTTGAGATGTACAATTGTTACTTTGAATGGACCCATTTGTGATGATTAGATATGGAAGTAGATGGTATTGTTGATGATTAATTGGTGAAAGAAATGGTATGATTGAATGCATTTAGAAGCATGAATTGATATTGCTTTGAAACTTGTTGGTTGACCCTTGTATGGTTGGCAAATTGGCCTTGCAAATGGCCTATTTTGCGTACATGGTCAAGAGACACGGGCGTGTGTCTCTGCCGTGTGATTTAAGGGTCATTTCTAGGTTTGTCTGGACAGGTTACATGGCCGAGGCCCACGGGTGTGCATGGTGGCCGTGTGACCAAGTCAATAGCTAGCTTAATCTCACACGGACAAGGCACACGGGCGTGTCTGGTGGCCGTGTGAACAAGTCAGTATGTATGCTCTATTTAGACACGACCTGGACACATGGTCGTGTCTGGTAGTCGTGTGAAGCACACGACCGGCCCACACGGGCGTGTGACTTTTGCAGTGTTGAAGAATGTTTAAATTTCTGAAAAATTTCGTAAGGGTTTGGTTTAATCCTGACCTCTTTCTAACACATGTTTAAGGTCTCGTAGACCTCGATAAGGAACTATATACTCGTACTTGAATATGTTAGATTGACGATTGATTTTGTGTCGTGAAATGGATGTGAATTGTTCCGATTGTTCGGTAATGCCTCTTAACCCTATTCCGGGGACGGTTACGGGTTAGGGGGTTACAATAAGAATGTCACATCTTATCAAATAGCAATCAAACAAGATAAATAGAGAGATTCAGTCTCGGTTTACACTATAAACATAGCACAACCTAGCGCTCTTGATACCAACTATTGGAAAAAAATTCGGTTTGAAAATTATTTTCTTGCACAATGAAAAAAATTAAAATTTTGAAAACCGACCCATTTTGTGATATTGATAGCAATAAACCTTAGACCAAAATCGTACATGTGTTTTTGGATAAGTAGATCCTTGATGTTTTCCAGCTTTCAACCAAATGATCTTCTCTGATATTCTCGTACCATGAACTTCTTTGAGTGTGGGCTCGAACCAATTAAATCAAAACACAGAACTAGAAAAAGTTTTCTTTTCCTTTTGGGGTGAAAATGAAAATTCTCTCTTCTTTAATATAAACTGATAGAATTGTTATTCTAGAAAAAAATATTTAATAGTTGAGAATAAATTCTCTGTATTTTTTGGCAAAGTAACAATCTTTCAAAGTTGTGTAAATAGCTCTACCGGTGTCATCTATTTATAGGGAGATAAGGTAGAACCCTTGTTAAATTGTAGAGGTTTATTTCAAATATAAAAACCACTACTTAGTCCAACTAGGAGAGGGACAGGGGCTAATAGGGTGTGCTTCCCCTCATATGTATTATGATGAGGATTGGAGTCTCTCATTGTATATGGCCCAATTATATGATCTTTCTGGATTTTTAACCCAACATTTTATAATTAATCCAATCCAATATATAATTTTCTATTTTCTAAAGTAAACATTAATATTCTATATTAAACAATTTTCTTATCCCTATTTTACCCCCAATAAAATTTTAACGATTTTACCCCTAGTAAAATTTTTAACGATTTTACCCTTGGTAAAATTTCAAGAAAATATGTTCAATATTTCACAACTCAACATGTTCACTGTGACTGAATGGTTTATTTTCATTTTCAGGCTTCAAACAGCTCAAGAACATAAACTCATTCTTCCGATCATTTTGTAGTTATCCATAGAGAATTGCAAATGAATCATTTCCATTTCCATTTCCATTTTTGAAACCTACATTCATTTCCAAATGATTCTGGACAATTAAACAAGTAAACATGAACTATGAAGCGGCTGGAAAGAAAAGACTATTATATATCACTAAAGTAGAGGAGATTAGGAGAAATGCTTAGGAAAATTCTACAATTTACAAAGAAAAGATCAAACGATGGCATGACAAGATTATTTTACAACGATAATTTATCGCGGGTCAACAAGTTTTATTATTCAATTCTCGACTCAAATTGCACCAAGGTAAATTGTGTTCACATTGGTCTGGACCTTTTAAAGTTGTCACCGTATTTTCTCATGGTGCAGTCACAATTTGAGATTTACGTGATGGACACCAGTTCAAAGTAAATGGACAAGGGCTGAAACACTATTTTGGCAATAATGATCAAAAGCAGGCAGAGAACATTAAATTGGTCAAAAAGTTTTAATTTTTAAATTAGTACTTCGTGATTTTAGCTTATTTCATTTCTGTTTTGTTAAAGTTTGTTTTACATTCTTTTTGTAGAATAAATTAGGTACCTTTGTCGACGCATTCAAATTTTTTTGTCGGCACATTCCATAAGCTTGTACTACCATTTATATCCTATCAGAATTTAGGAAAATTCAGATTCCACCGTTGGATCAAAACTCACTTAGCCGTTTGATCCTTCTGAGCGGGCACAATTTCTATTGGGCACAACTCTTCCCGTCAGCCTTATATCTCTCCACAAAACAACATGCCTCTCTATCTTCCTCTTTCACTCACTATAAATTCTCCCCCACTGTGCCGACTGTAACGCATTCAAGCAACCATTTTTATTTCTTTTCTCTTCTCAAGATCATATCTTTTTAACTTTAAATCGTCCCCTCTCAACAAAAGATGGCCAAAACAAGAGGCTCGGTCAAGAAAGCGACCAAATCTGCTGGAGAACATGCGTCCTCTGCTACCACAGTTCATGAATCAGATCCCCCAGGCCAGTGCAGACAAAGAAGCTAGTAGTCTTTTTGAATAAAGCGGCAAAGGAACGATTTCATGACAACATGTTGAAGCGAAACTTCCATCCCGAACAGGGCATTTCCCTTTCGTCACAACAAGACTTTGTTAAACAAGTATACAAGACTATCTCGAAGTTAAAATGGGAAACTTTTTGCACCCATCCGAGAAGCTACTCGCCTTCACTGGTACCTGAGTTTTATGCTAATCTCTACGATCATGAGTTAGAGTTCATTTTCGTTCGAGAAGGTTTAATACCAAGGGACACTGAAAAAATCAATGAGTTGTATAATACTAAGGTCGATGTTGATGAACACTCCGAGTTCATTGATGACATCACAAATGAAAAACTAGACCTGTTGGTAAAAAACTTGTGCATCGAGAGAGCAGTGTGGACGAGTTCCCATAAAAAGAATTATACGATGCATCGTTACTTCCTGACACTGCAAGGCAAACTTTGGTTTTGTTTTGTCAACTGCAGGCTAAAGCCCTCCACTCACAACACCACAGTCACCCTTGACAGAATATGTCTAATAAATTCTATATTAAATGGCAGAAAAATTGATGTAGGCACAATATTTCACTAAGAAATCGTTAACTGTGCCGCAAGGCAGACTGAGATCTTGGTTTTCCCATCACTGGTGATGTTAGTATGCTAGTAAAGAGGAATCATGCCCCCTGCTGGTGAGGAAATCTTGGAAAATAAGGGCCCAATCAATGAAGCCTCAGTAGAAAGAATGACCCGTGGCAAGGACACGCCGATACTAAAGGAGGCGGAAACCAGTAAGACGAGAAAGGGCAAAGCCAAAGCCGACGACAAAGGAACAAACCTGAATGCAGAGACATCATTATGGCGCAAACTGAAGAATGTCAAAAAAATGGTAAATTCCTTCAAAAAGAGGTAGATCATGCTTGTCGCTACAGTAGAAGATATGGAGAAATCCCAGAATTTGTTTTATGCTTATACCAGAGCCAGGAACAGTTATATTGTAGCCACATTAGCCCAACTGAGCCCATCCCCACTACTGGAATTCCCAATGTTTCCACCAATCATTCGCAATTATGACCTCTCTTCCTCAGATGACGCCTTAAAAAACCGAGATAGATGGGTGGCATCCCTACCTATTGTTTAGGTCTCTGATAATGAGAAAAAAGAGGAATCCAGGGACATTGACGAATGCCTGCGAAAGATTGATAGCTTGATTGAGGGTGGTATTTTTGCTGATCAAGAGGACACTGTTGTTGAGAAAGAAGTTGTTGCTGCAGAAGAGGAAGTTGTTACTGAAGAAGAAGAAGTTGCTGAAAATGAGAAGGAAAAAGAAGAAAAAGATTCTGTTGAGGAGATTGTACTGCACTCGAGTCTGTGGGTGCAAATATTGATAATTTGGAGCGAACTGGAGCGAGAAAGGCGAAAGTTGTTGAGGTAACCAATGAGGAGCAATGCAATTCATCGGCAATAGTGTTCTACACTGGACTACTCCAGGTGGCCTCTCTTACACAAGAAGCAGCCGATGATGGTGGGACAGAGCTGGGAATTGAGGAACAATCCGAAGACCGTGCAAAGCCCAAAGAAAAGAAAAGGAAGCTCTCTAAGGATAAAAAAGGAAATAAGGTGAAGAAAAAAATGAGGAGAAAGAAACACCATGCAGCCACATCGATGATTGCGGATAACTGAGTTAGTTTATTTTAAGCTTTAGTTATAGTATTCATACATTGCATGTAGCTGTAGGTTTAATTTTGATAAATATATATTGTAATTGCATTTTTATTGCCATTACATTTTCATGTTAGTGCATTGAGGACAATACAAACTTTAAGTTTGGGAGAATGCACCCACATTTTAAAATTTTTGTTTTCAAAAATAAAGCATGAAAGGTTTAATTATAGTTAATGAAAATTGTTCAAAATTTTTATTACATTCGATGCTTAATTCTTGAATCATGTAAATTATCAATGAATGAGTTGGATAAATTTCATAGAAGGTTGCAGCTGCAATTCATTGATGAATGGATTAGATTGAATTAGTAATGGATGACTGCTATCATTCCTTAAATCTTGAATGAATCTGCTTTTTACAGCTGCTTATATATGTATATATAGTTATAAATTAGAGACACTACAAAGTGGATGTAGTATGGAATGTTAAAAAGGGAACACTCCAATACAAGCATTAGAAAAATCAATCTAACCAAAGGTTGTTGTATGAGTGTGTGTAGACGCAATTACCTACTCCCTGAGGGTTTCTTGCACCCTATCGTTACTTCTCAGGAACAAAGGTACAATAATGCAATGATATCCCTTATTCCGAAAAAAAATGTATACTTAATATTGTACAATAAATGTTGTAATGGTAGATAGAACTTAGGGTTTGAAACATGATGCTAGAATTGATGAAGTTGGAACCTTATTCATTTATGTTTATGAATTGTCGATGCAATATTCTTTCATCTGAATGTGACTCATCCATTGGGAATTTAGAGGGTTCAAGTTGCTAGGATGATCATTTGCCTTAGTAAAATTTTTGTAGCCTTGCTAGTTTTTGTTTTACTTGAGGACAAGTAAAAACTCAAGTTTGTGGGTGTGATAGCACTAGAAAAAACATAGGTTTTCCCCTTTACTTATTGGTTAAATTGTTTCCATTTAGTTATCCTTAGCATACATTTTAGTATTTTTAGTTTAGTAAATTGAATTTTATAACTCAGTGAATCCTAGCCTATTTTATCCTTAATTTTGCTATCTTTTTGCATTAATGTCGCTGCATGAGTGAATTCCAAATTGCATCCAGAATTGTCACCACACTTGACAGCTGTCCAGACAAGAACTAAAATTTCGTGAGCTGTCCAGTCTGGTATAACTAACCTGTATGTACAAGGACAGAATCATTTTGGGAAAATGACACCTGTATTGTTGGAAGAAGACATAGAAGGTGGACGTGAGAAGAAAAATGAAGCATTTTTCTAGATCTTCTTATTCATCATCCTAACTTGAAGCTTGTGGCCATGGCAGCTTAAGCCTCTCACGGGTGAGCCAACGTGAAAACCAGATGTAGACTAGCTCTTGACGAGGAGACCTAAGTGCGCGACAAGAGGGAATAGAGAGATTCAGTCGAGTTGTCTAGGGATAGTATTCTCTATTCGATTCTTTCTTATTTCTTTCCAAATGCTGGTGATTACTCTTTGATTTCTGATTGTATGAAAGTACTGATGAATTCTTGGTGAAATGTTATCCTATTTAATCTTGCTTTTATTATTTAATCTTTGGGTTTGAATATTTTTTAACTTGGAAGTGTTATTGCAGTCACTGACACTGAAAAGTGCAGTGACAATTTAAGCCAACAAGCATTTCAACGAAAGTTGAGTGAGGAGTAGATGAATTAAGTCCACTTGTTCTTAATAGTGTCGTATTGTTATCATCGAAAGGTGAGGTTAATATGCATGTTTAAGTCTCAAATTAAATAGAGGAGTAACGCTGGGTAATATATAAATTGAATTTTATTGCCTCGACAATCACCTATACTTTTGCACCTTGTGAGCATTTAGTATTCTGCTAAAGATTCATGTTAAGGATCCCATTTTATTACTATCATATTTTATTTTATTGTTTTCAAGTTATTGCATCTACAACTATTCTCACAATTTATCTCGTTTCTATCTAGTTATTGCAATGACATTAATAGACAAAAGACTACCATCCCTGTGGGATCGATATCCGACAGACTCACATGTGTCTATTATACTTGCATCAATAGTGTACGCTTGCACATTATTGCTGTGACGTTAAACAGCCGATCAGGGATGCAAGTGCAACTAGTTCAACAGAGGATGATATCCAAACAATTAAGGAGTTTCCGGATGTTTTTCCCGAGGAATTTTTGGGATTACCTCTGGATCATGAGGTTGAGATTAGAATCAAGTTGTTTCCTAGAACGACACCAGTGTCCATTGGTCCCTACCTCATGGGCACCGAAAGAGCTTAAAGAGTTGAAGGTTCAACTTGGAAGAGCTTCTGGATCGTGGTTTCATAAAACCTAGTGTGTACCATGGGGAGCTCCAATTTTAATCATTAAGAAGAAAGATGGTTTGCTTAGATTGTGCATCGACTATCGATAATTGAATAAGTTGACAGTGAATAACAAGTACCCTTTGCCTAGAATTAATGATCTGTTTGACCAGTTCCGAGGAGCAATTGTGTTTTCTAAAATAGATTTAAGGTCAGGTTATTATCAGTTGAAGGTTAAGGAATCTGATGTACCCAAGACTACATTCAAGACTCGGAATAGTCAATACAAGTTCCTAGTAATGCCTTTCGATCTTTCAAATGCTCCAGTTGCATTCATGGATTTGATGAATCGAGTATTTCAGCCACATCTCAACCAATTTTACATAGTGTTTATCGACGATATTATGGTTTATTCAAAGTCTGAATCTGAGCTTGATGAGCATTTGGGAGTGGTTATTCAAATTCTTCGTGAGAGGAAGCTCTTTGCTAAACTGAGTAAGTATGAGTTCTAGTTGAAAGAGGCAATATTTCTGGGTCATGTGGTCCAGGGGACACACCCCTGTGACCCTGGGACACGCCCGTGTTGCAGGCCGTGTTCCACCTCGTGTAACTCGCTGACTTGTGCATACGACCATGCCACACGTTCGCGTGCTAGGCTATGTGGTTAGTTAATTCATTTCGAAATTAGGTGTAGGTTTCACACGGCCAAGACACGCGCCCTTGTTCTAGGCTGTGTAATACACACGGCTGAGACACACGCTCGTGTCTCTTTCCGTGTGCTCAATTTTGAGCATTTTGTTTCTCAAAGTTAAGGTGCAAGGGACACACGGCCTAACTACAAGCCCATGTACCCGGCCGTGTATCACAGACGGTCTAGACACACGCCCCGTGTGGACAAAATAAAGCCATTTCCTAGCCTCATTTGTCACCCAATTTACCATTTTCCTGCACTAAAACATACCAAACACATTCCAACCATTTCAAGCATTCAAATTAAGCAATTTCCATCATTCAACATGGCATTTCATTGCATGCATACATGTTTACTATCTTACCTTGGTTCAATCCATGTGTTAAACATGATTTGATCAACTACTTAACATATATATATAGCTACCATAGCATAACATTACAAGTATATCAAAACAACCATTACTAGCAAATCCAATGGCTAGATTACAAACATCATTATCAAGCCACTAAAGGCCAAGTTGTCCTATACATGCCATTATACCAAAATTATTTTACTACATATACCAAAATAAGCTAGTTGATAGTGTGACGATGCTCCAATGATCTCCAACCTTCGCGAGCTTCCGAGCATTATAAAATAGGGGAAAATAAAAAGGAGTAAGCATTACATGCTTAATAAGTTCATGTAACGAAAACTAAACTTACCAATCCCGTTTATTAAATCTAAGCATACAATATCATGTTTTCCATCCATTTAACAAAATTGCCTAAACACATGCATTCAATCAAACATGTTAGTCACAAACTTTACATATAAATCAAGTAAGGATAGATGAACTCATCATGCAATATTCTTTCAAGACATTATCATTTCATCTCATAATTCTCATACCATGTCAAGAGTTTTATGTCCGTTGAATTATTGAAATTCCGATGGTTACTCAAGTGGTACACTCGAGGTGTATGGTTCAATAACCCATCAATTATTTTTCAAGAGTACCCATTAGGGCACTTAATCAAAGAAAACACTCTCGAGCCACATATCATATAACCAGATTACCAGTCCAAGCTAAATCTTTTATATAACGTATGCTCAGAAGAGCTCAATTAGGATTACCAATCCAAGCTAAACCCTAATCATAACGTATACTCGAGAGGTATTATATCAGAATTATCCGTCTGGGCTAAATCCTTTCTATAATGAGGTCAATAGAATTACTTGTCTGAGCTAAATCCGTCAGCAACAAACGCAGGACCTCATCCATTTCAGGAAAGCACCTATATTCATCGGAATTCAATATTCAATCGGGACTGAACCCCTTTTTCACTATTTCAAGCATGTATTAAGGTTTTCATTATAGCATTCAAATAATGTACATCAATATAAGTTACATTCCATACAAACACAACATTCAATTAAACATATTTACATGCTCGATTAAGTTAGACGAACTTACCTCGACACTTGTTCGCGTAAGTAATCTACTAATATGAAACCTTTTCTTTTCCTCGGTCTAATCTCGAATTTATGTTGTCCAGATCTATATAAATAGTTTTAATCATCAATTTCTTATATTTCATACTCATTTGGACTCAATTTACGTCCTAGGTAAAATTACCATTTTGCCCCTGACTTTTCCATAAATTTCAATTTCGTCCCTAGGCTTGAAAAATGAAACTTGTGCAATTTACTCCCTATTCCAAGCCTAACCAAAATCTCATTACAAAATTTATAGCACATGTATTCATAAAAATTTAGCTTTTTTCTTCAATTTAATAATTTTACATTTTAGTCCCTTTGTAAAAGTTGTTTATCTATCAACAACCTTTCATTTTCTACCATAAATTTTTAATTTTCAGCATATTCATCCATGACCCAAATTTTATACCTTGATAACTTTTCAAAATAATTCCCAAATAGATGGATTAAGCTATCCCAGTTTCAAAAATATTAAAATTACTAAAAACGAAACAAGAAAACTTACCCAATTAAGCCATGAAAGTTTCTTCTCTCTCTCCTAGGGTTTCCATGTATTTTAGGTTGAAGAAGATGAGAAAATAAGATGATATTTTCTTTTCATCTTTTAATTAATTAAATGTTTTTCAAATTCCAATTTAATCCTTGCCCTTTTTCTAAATTTCCATGGATGAGTTACCAGAAATCTACATACTTTTCTTTAATGGTCTAATTACCATATAAGGACCTCAAGTTTTGAATTCCATAGCTATTTAATCCTTATAGCTACTAGAATTCAACTTTTACATTTTATGCGATTTAGTCCTTCTCGTAAGTAAACACTTAATCAATAAAATTTTCGTACCAAAATTTTCACGTGACATTTCTAACATAACACGGACCATATAATAAAATAAAAATAAATTTTACTTTTGACTCGAATTTGTGGTCTCGAAACCATTGTTCCGATTTCACTAAAATATGGGTTGTTACAACTCTCCCCCATTAAGGATTTTTGTCCTCGAAAATCTTAACAGTAAAAAGATTCGGGTATTGCTTCCTCATAGTGTTCTTCGGTTCCCAGGTAGCCTCTTCTATACCGTGTCATTGCCAAAGAACTTTTACTAAAGTAACCTTTTTATTTCTTAACTCTTTTGTTTCCCGAGCTAAGATTTTGATCAGTTCTTCACTGTATGTCATAACAAGTTGAATCTCTACCTCTGTCGGAGAAATAACATGTGAAGGATCGGATCGGTACCGTCATAACATAGACACATGAAAAATATTATGAATTCGATCAAGTTCTGGTGGTAAAGCTAACCGATATGCAACCAGTCCAATTCTTTCTGTAATCTCATATGGTCCAATAAACCGTGGACTTAGTTTTCCTTTGCGACCAAACCGAAGAACTCTCTTCCAAGACGAAACTTTCAAGAATACCTTGTCACCGACCTGAAATTCTATATCTTTTCTTTTCAGATCAGCATAAGACTTTTGATGACCAGAGGCTGCTTTCAAACTGTCTCGAATTACTTTCACTTTTTCCTTGGTTTCACGGACTAAGTCAACTCCGTGTAACCTTTTCTCACTGATTTCAGTCCAATACAATGGAGTTCTACATTTGCGTCCATACAAGGCTTCATACGGTGCCATTTTAATGCTAGACTGATAACTGTTATTATAAGCAAATTCAACCAAAGGCAGATAACTTTCCAGTTACCTTCAAACTCAAGTATACAACATCGGTGCATATCTTCCAAGATCTATATCACCCGTTCAGATTGACCATCTGTCTGGGATGAAATGCAGTGGTAAAGTGTAATTGAGTACCCAGAGCTTCTTGTAATTTGCTCCAGAATCTAGATGTAAACCGATGATCTCTATCTGAAATAATGGAGACAGGCACTCCATGCAATCTGACAATCTCAAAGACATATAATTCAACCAATTTATCCAAGGAAAAATCCATACGTACTGGAATAAAGTGTGCAGACTTTATTATGTTGTTACTGGATATTATGCCGCGTCACAAGCCAAAAGGTTGACTGAATTCTAGTCGGATACGCAACAATATGGATTTTTGAGAGAAGATAGACCAACTGAGATTATGTAGCTATTAAACGAACCCTGGGCATAGTAGGACAACATGTCAGCACTTGGAGGGAAGATTAAAGAGATGATCGAATTAAAAAAATTATTCAATTTTTTTCATTTGTGGGTAAATTGTAAATAAGTATATTATTGATGTAAAAATATAATATAAACGATTTTTTTCATTTTTTTCATAAATTATAAATAAGTAAATTGTTGATGTAAAAATACAATACAATATACCAACAATTTTTTTATTTTTTTCGTAAATTGTAAATAAGTATATTATCGATGTAAAAATGAACAAAAAGTACAATACAAACAACTTTTTCATTTTTTTCGTAAATTGTAAATAAGTACATTATTGATGTAAAAAATAAAAACACTTTTTTTTAAATAAAATGTGATTAATTATATTATGGATAGAAAATTTTAATTCAAACTAAATGATTATTTATATGAGAAAAATTTAAAATTCAAAAATCATTTCTGTCGTCAGCCCGAATGTATGCCACAACCTGGTGGGTGTCGGTTACGAGGAGGATTTCATTGTGGTTGGGCTTCTAGCTAATCATTTTCATCTTCACCTCCATCATGCTCTTGATCTTGATTTTCATCTCCATCATTGTCTTCATCTTCATCTTGTTCCTCCGTGCTAGAATGTCTTTGCATCCTAGGTTTTCATCATATATCATCGGTGGTATTAATAGGTGGTTGCGAAGATAACCCGTCCAAAGAACAGTGATGTTGGGGGTGTTTTCGGCACTATCAGTGGAGAAGTGTATGGTGTCAAATAACTCGATTGTGGATAGAATGCTAGAATTATAGGCAATGGCGAATACATTGGTGTTGTTGATGGTAATGGATAAAATGCTCCTAGGGATGGAGGCGATGCAAAAAATATTCCTGAAGAAAGTGTTGATGCATAATATGTTGGTACATAATGTGGTGCTTGTGTAAAAAACATGGGGTTAGTAAAATCAACAGAAAAATATGAACCATACTGACCAAGAGATGGTGCACCCATCGTATTGTATTTGGAGTTGGAGCTAATGGCGATGAACTTGATGCATGACCTCCCAATTGCAGCCTTATGTAGGGTCCTGTTGGCCTTCTACGATGAATTTGTTTACTCCTTTCCTCCTTTCTTCCTTTGGCAATAGACATGGCTTATCTTGAAGTTTAAACCATGTCATGTAATCGGAAGAGATCACCAAATCCGGACAGACAATTGGTTCGCACATAGGTATGAAACCGTACATATGTTCCAAATGTAGATATATTTGGCATGGAATTTAGGCCAATCTTCATTGATTATCCCTCGCAAGTCGATCTTATGAAGTTCATTGAGCACTTGGGGTGACAATTGAATACTTTGCATAAACCCGAATTGGCGCATTACTCAATCAGATTCATGCATCTCAACCATTGGAAAAACTATCAATGACACTTTTACGTGCTAAATATTGTGATTCGCCAAAAATTCAGCCAAGATGCATTCTTAAATTTTTGGATCAGAGTATGACATCCATTCAAACTACAATATGATTTTATAAATTTTATTTCATACCTAATAGTAAATTTCAAATACTTACGTAAATATTATATAATTGAAATTTTCAAAAACTAATATCAGCTTCTAATCATTGATCTAACAATAGGGGAATATCTTTGAGCTCGTTCGATATACCCACATGACGTGTGTTATTGTTCCATCTATTCAAATAATATATTATTTCAAAAATATACTAATGAAATAATATGACAATTATATTATTAAATTAATCTTACCTTATTACGAGTGGGAATCGCTAAGGGAAGTTTACTCGGGGATGTAAAAATGGTAGTGTAACAGCCCATTTTTCAATGGTGTCGAAAACAGTGGTTTCGGGACCACAAATCCAATGAAAGAGTTCATAAATATTTAATATTTACGAGTCAAATATAGTATTATAGTAAAATTTGAATTGATAATTTTAGTTAATTGAATGATTAGTTAAGTTCAAGTGAGTTAACTCTAAAGTCAAGTGATTTTAGAAAATCAGGTACCGAGACCTCGTTTCTATAAACCAAGCCCATAAATATTTCTATTAAATATTTACGAAGTGATTATATAGGTGTATTAAAATTTGGTTGAGAAATTTTATCATTTAGTTAATTAATTAAAAAAAGATTAAATCGAAAAAGGTGCAAAAGTCAAGAGATATTAGTGTTTTGGTTTAAATTGATTTTATGGAATGATTGAGTGGTTTTAAATGGCAATTAAGTCATTTTAGTTTTAGTAGACGGTAATAGTTTAATAAACTAAGACTTTCTTAAATAATTATTATTAAATAAAATACTAAAGTGATGAAATAAAATAGATAAAAAAAAAGGTGAAAGTACTCATTGTCTTTTTTCTTTATTATTTTCGAAACACGATTGTTGAAAGACTTGGGAGCTTCGGTCTTGGCTATTCTTGGATGCATGTAAGTGTAATTTAGCTTATTTTTCATGATTAGTATGTTTTTGAGTTAGTTAAAATGGTATTTATCTAGTATTAAGATTAATTTATGAAATTGATGAAGTTCAAAAAAAAATGTCCATTGATGTTCTTGATCTTTATCTTTTGGATTAAAGCAAAGGATGGGTTTTTAGCTATTTGGTAAAGTGGGTTTGAGTGATTTTAAGGGTATTAATAAATATAATGTTAAAATTATTAGGTTTTCTTGAGAAATTTAGCATGATTGAGGGTTTGGAGTAGTTAAAATTTGGTTCTTTGGGAAAAGGGGTTAATTTTAGAAATAACCATGTTTAGGTCTAAGGGATCAAATTGAGTAACATGTAAAAGTTTGGGGCTAATGTGTAAATATTGTAAATAAGAAATAAGATGTATTAAATTGAATATTATATGAAATTGAGGTTGACAAAATGAAATAAATTATTTTATAGATCATGAACTAGTTGATAATTGGGAAAAAAGAAAGTTGCGGATTATCCTCTGAACTTTTGTTGTTTCTATAGTTTAGCCATGGTAAGTTCGTAGTCATTAAATTCAAAATTTATTTATTTAATTAGTTTGATTATTGGTTAATTTGATAATCAATAATATGTATTTGAATTATTAGTATTTTAAATGTAATGTTATGGAAATATATATATGAAAATGATTACGAAGTGGATTATAGAAATTCAATATAGAAGATTAATGTAAAGGATTTAAATTATGAATTGAAGAATTGTGAAACGATATAATCATGTATGTATTTGTCGGTTTATCAGACTAGCGCTGGGCGCAACTCATTGTTGGTACATCCAACTAGTGTTGGGCACACATTTGATATCGTCAGTTTATATGACTAGCCTTGGGTGCAACTCATTGTTGGTACATCCAGCTAGTGCTGGGTACATATTTGATATTGCCGATTTACCCAACTAGCATTGGGCGTAACTCATTGTTGGTACATCCAACTAGTGCTTGGCACACATTTGATATCGTTGGTTTACCCGACTAGCGTTGGGCGCAACTCATTGTCGGTTTATCCAACTAGTGTTGGGCATACATTTGATACTGCCGGTTTATCCAACTAGCACTGTGCGCAAAACATTATCAGTTTATTCGACTAGTGCAGGGTACACCTATTGTCAGTTTATCCGACTAGCACTGGGCGCAAAACCTTGTTACGATTTATTTGTCGGGCACCAGGTGCCAATAACAGGTTGATCCATGTTGATGATGTATAAATGATCCATTGAAGAAAGTTAAAAAGGATGTATTCGAAAAGGATATCAACGAAAAGGGTCAGTATCTCATCCTTCAATCGTTCGCTATTCATGTAACATGTTTTAGGTGAGATATGTATTATAAGTAGGAATATGAGATGAATGTTTGACTAGTATAATTTGGTGATGAATATAAATGCATTGTTGTAATTATATGTTTCATGAGTCTTTAAATATGTTAATTAGTTATGTTTGTGGTGGGTTTAGAGAGTAAAATGAATATATGAGTATTTTCTAATCATTAGGTACATCGGGTAATCAAGGATTAATGGAATGAATATGAATATATGTATGAAAGGTTACTTAGTTATAATTTGTAAATTGAAAATTAATGTTGTGAAGAATTGATATAAGATTAAATAATGGTGAATTAAGTGTTGAATGGAATTTGGAAGGCAAAGCTTATTACGCATGTTCAAGATTGGTTGTATTTATATGTCCTATTGATTCATTTGCTAACCTTTGAAACACATGTGTATAGAAATGAAAGATGTGAAATTGGCATATAAATGAATTCATGTTTGAATGGTTTAAATTTTGTATGTTCGATAAGACTAAGTTCATGTTATATGAGCTTACTAAGCTTAATGCTTATGTTAGTTATTTCATTTTTTTGTAGGTCATCGGAAAGCTCGACTGGTTGGGAACATCTTCAGAGCACGATCACACTATCCATCGATCCGTTTTGCTGGTTTTTGAATGTTTTAACCTATGGTTATAAATGGTATAGGGTTGTATGTTAAATTCGTATGCTTTGGGTTGAGCCAAGCTTTGGTATGTTTTAATTTATTTTGTTACTAATTGTACATGGTCTTTTGAAATTAGGAAATAAATAGTTGATTGATATGTGATTGGTTTATTGAAGTGATTAAATGATATATGTGCTTTGGCATGTAATAGGTGTTTATCTAGTTTGATCACATGGTGTATTTTGGCTCTTCTTGTGTCTACTTGTGTGTATATATATATATATATATATAGTTTGATTTGGCTTGTATATATGTTTAAATTTTATGGAGATGGTCATTTTAATTTTGATTATCTAAAGTGGTAAGTTTTGATGGTATAATTTAAAAAGAAATGGTCTTTTGGTATTTGTGATATATGTGATTGAGATATGGTATTGTAATTTAGTTCATGAATGGTTTTAGAGTGTGAATTGGAGAGTCTATTGATGACATATTGGTTAGTCAAAGGTTGGATGAGAATTTGCACTACAGCAAAACAGACTTTTAGCGGCGTTTTTAGTGGCGTTTAATAGAAAAACGCCGCAAAAATTATACATTAGCGGCGTTTTAAGGAAACCGCCGCTAAAAAATGAGAAATAGCGGCGTTTATTTAAAAAACGCCGCTAAAAATGATATATAGTGGCGTTTATTACTAAAACGCCGCTAAAAGTCAGACCTTTAGTGGCGCTTGCTTAAAAACGCCGCTAAAAGTCAGACCTTTAGCGGCGCTTGCTTAAAAACGCCGCTAAAAGTCAGACCTTTAGCGGCGCTTGCTTAAAAACGCCGCTAAAAGTCAGACCTTTAGCGGCGCTTGCGGAAAAACGCCGCTAAAAGTCTGATCTTTAGCGGCGCTTTCGTTAAAACGCCGCGAAAAGTCTGACCTTTAGCGGCGCTTTCTTAAAAACGCCGCTAAATGTCCGACCTTTAGCGGCGCTTTTGGAAAAACGCCGCAAATAATTTTAAAGTTTTTTGGCTATATATGTCTGATTGTTTTTAAATATATATTAAATAATTTTTTATATAATTGTAAAAGAGATAACATTAATTTTAATACATTAAAATTATGATTCTAGTTTAAATTATTTAAGAGAAAAAAATTTGTTAAAAATGAAAAAAATTATTAAATAATTTCTTATATAATCGTAAAAGAGATAATATTAATTTTAAAATATTGAATATTAATTCTCATGATTGTTTTTAACATATATAGTTTAGGGTGTAAGGATTAGGATTTACTGTTTTAATGTTTAGGGATTATAGTCCTAGGGTTTTGTGGGTTAAAATTTAGGGTTAATGGGTTTAAGGTAAATGATTAAGGGTTTGGGGTAAATATTTTAAGGGTTAGGGGGTTTGAGGTTTAGAGGGAAATTAATGGTTAATAGGTTACGGTTTTAATTAGGTTTATAGTTTATGGGTTTAGGGTTAGGGGTTTAGGGGGAAATGATTAATGTGTCAGGTTTTTGAGTTTAGGGTTTATGATATAAGTGTAGAATATTAAGGTCTAGGGTTTAAGGTTTAGGGTTTAATTTCGTTCTGTGTTTAATTTTTTGCCTTAGTGTTAAAGGTTTAGCATTTAGTGTGTAAGGTGTGGGTCGTAAGGTTTAGGGGTTAATGTTTATAGTTTAGGGTTTTAGTTGTTTAGAGTTTTTGATTTAAGGTTTAGTATTTATGCTTTTAGGGTTTATATGTCTATAAGGGTTTTATGATTTAAGACTTTGTGGTTTATGGTATTTTATGGTTTAAAGTTTATAAAGGTTTATATTTTAGGGTTTAGATTTTGGGGTTACGTGTTTAAGGTTTTATAGGTTTTAGGGGTTTAGGGTTAGGATCTGGATTTATATTTTGGGTTTCAGTTATTCTTAACAAAATCAACTCAAATAACTCGCATTTAATAATTGTCTATAAACTTAAATTTCTTTTGATTATATAATCTCGAATCTTTCATGTTAAGCTAAAAGAAAAAGAAAAACCCTTACAATTAATTAAATTAATTGCTTGTTCTTAGTTTGAGTAAAAAAGTAATGCAAATAATTTTAAGTTTTGTTTGGCATCGAAAATAAAATTATGGAAAACTCTAAGTTGATAGTTTGTAAACTTACAAACTGTCTTCAACCGTTGATTTTTTATTTTTTATAATTAAGTTTAGAAAATTATATGTAAGAGTTAAAAATTAAAAATATATTTAAGAATTAATTAAATTAGGTTTAACAGCTAAGTTTCTAGTAGAATCTATTTTTATGTGTTATTTTAAATATTACTTAAACTTTAAAATAAATAAAAAATTTGATTAAATCTTTAACAATATATTAGTATCAAGAATATTAGTGGCGTTTTTATTAAAAACGCCGCAAAATGTAAGAAATAGCGGCGCTTTTCAAAAAACGCCGCAAATAATCATTTTATTTTACCTAAAAACGGCGCCGTATTGTTAGCGTGAAGCAAAAATTGCTTAACGCTTTCTGTTCCCCCATTTGATTTCCCGAAATCCCTAACTCCATCTCTTTGCTCCTATTCTCATCTCTGTTTCCCGAAATCGAGAAATCCCTAACGCTTTCTGTGCCTTCTCTTCCTTTTCTTTTGCTTTGATTTCCAATCTCTTCCTTTTTCACATCTCTTTGATTTCTGCGGCTTCTGTTATTTAATCTATTTGAGGTAAGTTGTGAGAACGAATCTCAATTGAAATTTTTTTTTATTTTCATTTCAGTGCCATATTTCCTGTTTCAATTTCATTTACAAATTTTCACTTTTATTTACAAGTTTCATAGTTTTTGGTTCCTGTTTCAGGGCTTCCTTTTTCACGTTGTGAGAAACGGCTTCCTGTTTCACGTTGTTATTATTATTTTTGGGTTCATAGTTTCTCCGCCGTCGTCGCTGGATATTCGGGTCGTGGAGGTATTTCCTTGGTTCTTACTGTTAAGTTTTGCTCTTGTTATGACACTTGAGTGATTGACTGCTATTTCCTTGGTTACCCTATGTGTTTTAGTGTTTTTTTCATGGTTCTTCTTCTGATTTCTTATGATTAATTGCAGCACTTAAGGGATGAACTTTCTAGAATAGATGAGAGTTGGGCAAGTGCACGTTTTGATTCACTACCTCATGTTGTCCGTATCCTGACATGTTTTACGGAGAATAGGAGGTTTAACCTGTTCGACCTTTGGTCTGATTTTTACCTAGATTGATAAGTATAAGTAGTTATGATGTTAACATAATAGTGGGTTCAAAGGTGTTACTCTACAAACAGATGTCTCATTGTGTCATAGTTTATGCTTCAAGAGGGATTCTTGCTGAGTTAGAAATGGGTAGGGTCAAACATATGTTTCAGAGAATTTTGTTTTAATTTTTCTTGTCTTGTTTTTGAAGTTTTGATGGAATTTTTTCTTTTATTGATATTAGCATTTTGCTCATTGCAAGTGAACCATATTCTTTTATGTTAATTCTTTTAAGGAAAACAATGCTATTTACTAGTTATTTTAGTGCTAAAAAATTCTATATTAACTATTGACTCTAGCAATCACTATCTAGATTCTGCACTTCTTTTATTGCTGTTTTATGGTCTAACGAACTCTATTGATTTATAAAACCATTTTAAATTGTACTAACAAAATAGCATTAATTAAAATTCAATTGAAAGTAAGGGGTAATAAAGTTTAACACTCCCTCAAACCATAGATATTTTTCCAAATGCTACTAAACTAAGAGAACTATTTCTTTCTGTAGTGTGATGTCTAAAATTTTCAGTTTTCAAATATTTCTTCTTTAGTTTTTAGTTTTCAAATAATTTTTAGTTTTGATTCAATATTCCTGTTACTTATTTTAGTAAAAAATTCAAATATTTGAATTCGTTTATTCCTTTTACTTTGAAAAAAATCTATTTTAAATAAATAAAGAATTTTTTTTATATGAAATATTTGAAAAGTAAAGAATTTTTTAGGCATTGAAGTATATTTCTTCTTCTACTTATAGTTTGTTTACACACTTCCGTTTGATATTTTGTTAATTACTTTTGCTTTGTTTGATATTGTGTTTGATATTGAAGTATATTTTGTTTGATATTTCTTCTTCTAAGTATATTTTGTTTGATATATGAGAAGTTTTGTATCTTTACTGGTATATGGCCATGTGGTGAAAATTCTTGAATTTTGATTGCAGTTAGAACTATATTCATCTCTGGTTACATGAATTTTGATTGCAGTTAGAATTATATTCATCTCTGGTTAATTTCAATATGTGACTTTAAAAAGTTAAATTAAAAATATTTAATGATGTAAATAAGTGAAATTAATTTTTCGTTCTGTATATATTTGCTGATCTGAAAGCTCTAAATTTGGCTTCACATGTAATTTTGAAAGTGAGTTGAATTGAAGAGGACTTCCGAGCCGAGGCCTTGCTGCATTACCGTCTCCTCTGCTGTGTCACTGTCACTGTCGCTCTCCACCACCACAGACAATCGGTAAATTTCAGTACTTGTATTTGGAGTTGATTTTGAACTTCGAAATTAACTGTTGATGCTTGTGTTAAAGAAATGTCCTCTGATTATTTGTTGTTTTAATTTCTAATCCTGAATACTTTGTTTATTCAGATTATATATATGTTTACATGTAAGTTACTTAAATGTGAAAAAGTATAGAGTTTAAGAACGACCAAAATCAAGAACTAAAATTGATCCTAATTGATTTAATTGCTACCAATTGGATTAGAGCTGAAAAAGTAGAAGAACTAAAATTGATTAAATTAAAATATATAAGTATTAAATTTAGAATTTAAAATTAATATAGGGAGTAATAGCAAATTTTAACTTTGTTGTCCAATATAAAGCAAATTCTCATTGTTTATGATATAGTTTTTGAGGGGATACACTACTTTGGGAGTTTGGACAATAATGAACACTCGAGTGCATGCCCCATGCATTAACCTTATTAACCATATTGATCAATTTAAATGCTGAAGTTATCAATTTAAAATGCTTAAGTTACTTAAATTGATCCCTTTTTTTCTATGTATATATTATGATATATATGTTTACATGTCAGTTATTGTTTGTAATTGTTTATGCTTAAGTTATTCTTTTAATATACGTCTTTAATATATATTTGTATGAAGTAAATTGATCTTATGTTGTTTGCATCTCAGTTACTGCTTCCTACTGCTCCTGCAATTGTTGGATTGGATTTGGTGGTAATAACTTAACAGGTATGAAATCATTATTATTCTTATTTGTATGTTGTTGCTTGCTGGAGGTTGTGCTGCAAATTGATCAATTTAAATGCTGTAAAATGAACTTTTAAACTATGGTATTCTGCTTTGTTTGATTTCTTTTCATTTTGCTAAGAATGTGCTGCAATTTGATCAATTTAAATGCTGTAAAATGAAGTTTTAAACTATGTGCTGCAATTTTCCAATAAAAATATGATTTCTAATATTGTCTATGATTTCTTTGTTTACTGTTAATATTTTAATATGCTTCTCTCTTGTTTTCTATCATTTTCCCCTTTCGCAGGTAGCCATTAGTTTGGAAAAGGCGTCAGAATATTTTATTAAGAGGAAGCTTTATCCAAATGTTAATTCGATTAAAATGTAAAATAGGCTTTACTTTATTCAATCAGTTAGGCTTTATTCAATCAGATTAAAATGTATATTGGAAATTGACATCTAATAGTCATTTTAATTTGTGGTAAGGGATTTGTGGTTTTTTTATAATATATTTTATTTTTTTTATTTTTTATCACCTTTAGCGGCGTTTGTAGGAAAAGCGCCGCTAAAGACCATGGCTTTTAGCGGCGTTTTTGGAAAAGCACCGCTAAAGACCATGACTTTTAGCGGCGTTTTTTTGAAAAGCGCCGCTAAAGACCATGACTTTTAGCGGCGTTTTTTTGAAAAGCGCCGCTAAAGACCATGGCTTTTAGCGGCGTTTTTGGAAAAGCGCCGCTAAAGACCATGGCTTTTAGCGGCGTTTTTGGAAAAGCGCCGCTAAAGACCATGGGTCTTTAGCGGCGTTTTTTCAACAAAAACGCCGTAAAATTTTGCGGCGGTTGTAATACCGGCGTTTTTTGTGGCGCTTACAAAAGCGCCGCAAACACTTTTAGTGGCGCTTATAAACGCCGCTAAAGGCCAAAAAAAACGCCGCTAAAAGTCTGTTTTGCTGTAGTGTTGGCATGTTTTAGATGCTTTGAATGTACTTTTAACCATGTGAAATAGGTTAGATATGGTGTGCATTGGTATGCAAGTAATTGAGTTTGAAATGGCTTGTGTTAGGGGCACTTTTTGTTGCACACGGCCGTGTGCCACACTCGACCACCTTGCACGACTGTGTGTTATATTAATTTAGGTGCAAGTTTCACACAGTCTGACTAAATCGGTGAGTTACACAGTTTGACACACTGGTTGGGACATGGCCGTTTGTCCCATAGTTCGAATGTCCACACGGCCGTGTGAACCCTATTTTGTAAATTTTCAAGTTTGGCCTAAAGTTTCTATTTTGATTCAAATAAGTCCCTAATTGTTCCCAAACTATTTTTAGGGCCACTTAAGTCCAATTTAAGGCCCGTAAAAGTATTTATATCATGTTTAAATTATGTTATCGAATATAATATGTGAATTGCATGTTGGTCCATATTGCGATGTTTAAGGTTCTGTTTTGCACTGTAATACTTCGTAATCCTAATCGGAGACGGGTTAGGGGTGTTACAAGTAGGCGGTACCATGCCCATGACTGAAGAAGGAGTATGCAACCAATGATTTTAATTTTTTGTGCTTCCATTGCCTGGCACATCTCTCAATACAATGTCGCCAATACAACTGATCCCCAACTGAGCCACCTTAAATGTACCAGATTTCGAGATTTAAATACCACCAATTAACCTCAATATGAATTGAGAATTGTTGTCTTTCAATCGAATTAGAAGAGTTGTCGAGATATGAGAAATTGTCTTCTGACCATTTCATTTCTATTCAGTTACTACTAAACTTGTTCAGCACCTTGCTTAATAGTTGGTAGCAAATTGCACTCCAATCTCCAACACACACTACCCCCGTAACGACTGGCGGTAAATCGAGTTGTAATGCTACATCCTCGAGTGTAATTGTACACTCACCACATGGAAGATGGAATTTGTCTGTCTCGAGTCTCCATCTTTTCAGCAAAGCCCTAATAAGTGCGGGCTCCAATTTAATCCCCCCAAGCATATGAGATACGTGCAAGAATCTCGTCTCTTGCAAGTGTTGTTCAAAGACATGTAGTGTCGTTGCATTTAACTTGTGTGTACATCTTAATAATCCGATCTTCAATCTGACTATATAAACATAAAAAATTTAATAAAATTAACTACTTAATAATTAAAATAATTAAAATAAAAAATATATATTATTATTTGTAATTAAACGTCGGAAATGCGCTTGTGAAAATAAAATAAAATATTGAGACAAGAAAAATTTTAGAGAAAATGAATGAAAATAGTTGAAAGAACATACGAATAGGATTGGGAGAATAAGATTTGAATGAAAAAGAGAGAAAATGAGTTGGGTTATATATAGCAAATAAATTAGTTGTTAGAAAAAAAAATTATAGTAGTTTGATTAGTTGTTGAATCTTTTACTATTGGAAGAATACTATTGGCATATCATTGGACGAGAATGCTTGTGCATTTTCGTAAGCGATCGATTTCCCTAAATTTAAAAAAAAAAAAATAATCTAAAACTCTTAATACGTTTAAAATCGACATATTCCCTTAAATATTAATTTTTTTTCATTCCAATTCGAGGAGAGGGAGGTAAAGAAATGATAGGGGAAAAGGAAAGAAATATAATAAATTTGTTTCCTTTTCTTTACCTCCCTCCCCTCTTTCACTTCTCTTTTCCTTTACTTTCTCTTCTTTTAACTTAACAATTTTATAGAATATGAAAAAATTAAAACATGGAAATAATAAAAACATAATAGAAAAATGGCAAAGTGAAAAAATTGATTAGTTTGTAAATAAATTATCAAAATGTAAATAATTTATAAGAACTTGGATAAATTAATTTTCCTTTTTTAGAAATTGTATCATATTCTCACAGTTGTTAGTTCAAGCTTGGGAACAACTTTAATATTAGGGATGGCCAACATATCAAATCCAACGGATATGCTTTATGTGTCCAATAATTTATTGCTTCATTTCTACAAGTCCTTTGTAATCCGTCAAAACTGGGACAGTTGTCCCTTTGGATAAAAGAAACACGTCTCTACCAACACATCTACGCTTGCATGAAAAAGGATTGCCTTTTCAACGTCAGCACCGCTTCAATCTTTCTCAGCCATTAAATAACATGGCAAATATTGTAACACATCAACCATTGCTGAAAGTTAAAGAAAAGAGCTAAACCAACAATTTATAGGTATAATAGAGGCCGCAAATTATTTCATGTAATATAATAATAATAATAATAAATGAAGAAGCTCCACATTCTGCCGTACAAATGGCAATATCAAGTTCAGGTTTGCTGGCATAGCAATTGACTTGATAAAAGACAAAAAAGTACTAGAATAGAAACACACACCATGCTGTATCACCAGGCAACGCCTGGGAAGCAATTTATTTAATAATTATAACATAAGAAAATAAGCAGTTTTAATTATAATAATACTCTTCCTCCTCTTCCCAGAGGCAACTCAGAGTTGATCTAGGTGATCCACATCCCCCAATGCCGTTGAAGCTCTGGTAAATGATGGAACCCCCTGAACCAAGCTCTTCGATGCTACTCTCCCGGCAACGGTATCCTTTAACATCCAGCAGACAGGTCTGTTCAAATGAGTGACAATCAACATCCACATGCACGGCAACAGAGAAATTACTTGGTTTGAAGCAAACTAAAACCCTTTGCACCAACTGCTCCAGATTCAACTCTTTCAGATCATAGCCCACAGCTTCGAAGCTTGCATAACTAAAACCGTCTTCGGGTGTAACATGAATGGTCGAAATAGCATCGGTTTCGATTGAATTCATAGAATAACCGCAAGGTTCGAACTCAAAATCGCATATCTCAGAGTTTGGAAGTATGTTCCTTATGCCAGACTTCATGGTCATCGAAGCTGCCGAGGTCGATTCGTCTTTGTAAAAAACTGTAGCCTTTTCAGTGTCCAAACCAGTCATGCACATTTCTAAAGTGTAAGTAGGGGCTTTGGTGTTAACAGATTCAGCAGAAGCAGAGTAAACGTGCCATTTCTGTTTATCCAGCCCACCCATTTCATAAGCTTTGCTACCAGCGCCAAGCTTGCCAAAATAGCTATCAAGAATAACAACTTCTTCGGTGAAGTAACGATGAGGATATGGCTGAGCAGCAGGGAAGATAAAACTCCCACGAGTGTACCGAACAGATTTTACGGTAAGAGAAAGGCTACCCGCCAACTTCAAGATGGGTGGGATCGAAAGAAGTAGCTTTGTTGTCCCGCAGGTTTTGATGATGATCTTGTATGGATAAACAAAGAGGCTAGACTCAGAAAGGACATAGGAGTCCAAATGATAGTTTGATAGTGAAGAAACTATAGTGCACTCAGCTGGTCCTAGAATCTCATCCAGCTGGGCTCTCGACAATGATCTGAGACCCTTTCCTTCAGGGTCAACCAAGGCACCAGGCTCAAAAAATGAAATCTCAAGCCTCTTTTCATAACCCTCAAATCCAATTGCATATACCGCCATTGTGAAGTCGCCCAAGGAAATACCAGAACTGGGTTTCTTAGAAACAAAGAAAGTAGACAGACGCCAAGTGATGAGATCGTAGATACAAAGAAAACAGTTGCAAGGAGAGCGGGGGAGGAAGCCGGCCGAAGATAGATACTAATACTAAGTAATAAAGCAAATAAAAATAAATTGACCACTTTAACAGTGGTCAGAAGGGCGCAGTTGCGTTACGAATATCAGGATGGTTTGCGAGCGCACTGCAAAACAAGGAACAAGATTTGTCAGCATCAAATGATTTATGCAAGTACAATTGCCTTGTTCATGATCTACAAAACTCAAATATATGCCAACTACTTACGTTGGAGTAAGCAGCAGATCTGAACTTCTTGATTCCACCGTTTGGTCGAACGTCTTCAATGCTGTAACCGAGAGGAGCTTCGTAGAATAATGATTTACTACTACTAGACTTCTTTTTCCCTCCCTTGGTCTCCATAGATCATTCAGCCACACCTAAATTACAATTAGAAAACAGAACAAACAGGTCAGATGAAACATGCACGTATCAAGAACGGAATTGATAAATCAATACCTTGAGCTCTGGACAAAAACAATTCTAATCATGAAACATCATATTCTTTGAAGTATACGGAAATCATGAATCCGCATATAGATTCAAGTATCCAGAAAACCATGAAACAGTATATATATTGAAAGTATTTAGAAATTCAAACAAAATATGCATTGAAGTATCAAAAAAATCACAGCATGTTTAAGTTCAAAACTCGAACATCATCGTAATTTATTTAAAAAAAAACATAAAAGAAAAGAAAGAAAAAAAATAATGACTTTGGCAAGAAGCAAGAAAATTAAAACTATAGAGGCAACAAAAGCTACCATCCAAAATACTGTAATTTTTAAGAAAATATAAAGTAAAACAAATTTATAGAAGGTACAAGAAACATGAAGACAAATATAACAATCTTATTCAAATAAATAAATAAAACATCATCATCTTAAATTTAAACTTCACTCTTTTCGTTCAAAATTACATATCTATAAATAATATTATTATAAATTAGCAGTATTTTATCGCCTCCAAGATTGCATCATAAAGATATCATTAATACGATAAACAAATAAAAGATCGGAAGAAGCAATACTCACAATTCAAATTTTGGAATGCCAGGATCAACCGCTTATAAAAACTCGATTATCAACCTTGGCTCAGATCCTTCAGAAACGAAAAGAAAAATCATCACATATGAAGATACAAGAAAAAGAATCGATGATTTTCTTTTATTTAAAGAACATTACGAACAAAACAAAAAGAAAAAAATACTTACAAAAATTGCGAAAAAGAAAAGAAATACTTACAAAATTATACGAAACAAAAAGAAAAAAAAAAGCTCAGAATATTATGAGAGGTTTACAATAGTTTCTCACTTCTCGCAGTTCACGCAAATAATAAGAATATGGTGGTTCTGTGGTGGAAGGGTCCAATTTATATAGGGCAGGAAGGTAGGGCTTTTCCTCGTGACTTCACGACAAAATTACGGTCTTGACCCTCCGTTTTACAGGGACGTTTCAGTTTTTTTTTTTTAAACTCTTATTTTAGTTTATTATTTTATGAGTCCATTATTAGCTGAAAACTGACCGCGTATGACGCGTGAATTCCGCAACTAATTTTAAATTTTTATCAAATTTATATTACGATTTAAATAAAAAATTAGTTCATATTTTTAAAATTTAAAAATTATGTGATTAATATTATATGTGTAAAAAATAAAAAAAATAAAACTGGTAGAAATGTATTATTTTCCATACTACATATGGGGTTTTAATATCATTCCCTGTTGTTTCAGAAAAAGCCCATGCATTTTTATTGGTTAGTTGACCAATTAAAAATAAATTATTAAATTTAAAAATGAAGGGATTAAATTAAAATCTAAAAAAGAGTAGAGATCTGGTTTAATTGGAAGATGACCAAAATGGTCAATTGAGTGAATTAAGGAAGTTTGAAGTGAGGAAGAGATTTGTGTGAATGATGACACCTACGATGATAAGATTCCTATTCACCCACTATTTTGACACGTACCTGACTCTTCACCTGTAATTTTCCACATCACTGCTTTGCTTTGCTTTGCTTTATTTGTTTCCTCTTTCAGAATATTCTTTTTTTCAATTTTATTTAAAAGTCATTTTCTTTTATTATTATAATAAGTAGGACTTTGTTCTCGAATTGAAGTAATTTTTAAAATTATTACTATTTGTTACTATTCTATAAGTTAATTTTTTTAAAAGAATTAAGAATATTAGTTTGAAAAACTCTTATAAATAAGTAATTATTGATTTTGTTTCCTTCTTTTTCGGGATTGGGGTTTTATTATAAAAAATAGTAGTAAATTAAAGAATTAGTTAGAAAAATAATGTCAACTAGAATTTATCTTTTGAAATTTATTTAATTAAAAAATAATTAGAGTAATAATAAAATTTTATTTTAATATTATTAACCGTGTTGAATTCTTAAATTTTTTATTTTTGATTGTATTATTTAAAGGTCATATAAAAATATGAAAAAATAAAAATATTATCATAATAATATTAATTATAATTTAAAAGAAAGTAAAATAATTTTTCTCTCAAATAGTAAACCTGCCATATGAGATGATTGGTTATTTGCACATAAAAAACGTGTCACACGTAAATTTTTTTAATTTTAAAAGAAATGGTAGGTTTACAAGCAACCAACACATGACAAGTGAACTTATTTTTAAAAACATATATACTTTTAGCTAAAAAAGGCGTTGCTAAAAATAAAACCTTCACAATTAAATCGGTACTTAAGGTAGTGGGCACTCCTTCAAGCACCAAACAACAAATAAATAGAACACAAAAAATGTTGTTTACGTAGTTTAGTTTTCTTACATATGCAGAGCCTAGCTCATGAGAAACATTTACTGTCTTTAATACTTAAAATAAATTATCCTAATCTATCACACACCCCATGACAAGTTTCCTCACAATTGTATCTTGAAGATTAGATACGCTTATCACTAAATTCACCCATTGTGAACTTAGCAAGTAAAACCACAACACAAAGGTTTTACTATCAATATGCACTCATACAATAAGGTTCCTCACTTTGAACAGATTAAGTGCTCAATTCTTTCCATACATAAATCTATACAAGTCTATCCATTATATAAAGTTTATTGAGACTTGCTTACATAACAAGATCTATCACAACCCTTATAAAACAGTCACATTACAAACTGAATACAATATAATAATAATGAACAAGATAGACAAGGATTCTTGGTAGCTAAGTCTTCAGAGATTCAATCCAATCCAATTTCCTTTATTCAAAGGATTAGATAAGTGTAATCTTATTCAATTGGTAGCTAAGTCTTCAGAGATTCAATCCAATCCAATTTCCTTTATTCAAAGGATTAGATAAGTGTAATCTTATTCAATCCAATCACCAATATATGACTCCCCAAGTGATATGATCTTCCATAATGGGCTAAATATCATGCATATAATCAGCATAGCCCAATCAAACAATTTAATAAATTGCCAGCACCTTAAAATATGAAAACTATCTCCATACAATTTGTTGGGCAAGGGAGTGGGTACTCCCTCTGGCACCAATTTGTCAATTTCATGTTTTTCAAACAATCTCCCTCATTGACAATTTGTTGAACAAAACATACACAAAGCAAGAAGTTATAACATTAAGTAACCTCAGCTCCCCCTTAGCATACTCTCATTAACTTAATAGACTTAACTTAGAAAATAATTAAGTAAATTAATCATCAATGCTTAGTTGAATTTGCATTAATAACCAACCAACCAACCATAATTATAACTAAGTAAGCTAACCAAGTAATGAACTAATGCATCAAAGTAAATGAAATCCATGAGCAAAACCAGTTCTCTAGCAGTTCAAAATCCGTTCACCAGCAGTATCATAATAAAAAGGAAGTAGCAGCAGCAGAAGCAAACAAACTAAAAATTGGAAACTTTCTTTCTCAATGAAGCAACAAAATTTCCAAAAATATCTCCCTCTTTTAGTAGTCCCCTGATGTAAGCATCCCGGGGCGACCGAGGATTCACTTTCCGATACTCTTAAGCTCCCTAAAGGCCCATGGCTCAAGCTCGAGCTAAGCGGATGCAAGAAGCTGTCAAGGCTTTAACAAGCCAATTTTGGAGTGAATTCCAACCCGAAGAAGTTGGACAAGCTCGGCCCCGAATTTTGAGCAACTCGTGCACCTTGACGCAAGCTAATTTCAGCTCACCTTGCTTTCAGCTCATTAATTTTCTTGTTGGAATAAATTAAGTTTTTAAGTTCATTTAGTTAGTATTACTACAGATCATAATTGTGTCTAAATTATTACATGTTTTTATGATGTCTTAGTCCTAACCGAATTAATGTGTCTTGACTTCATTGAATTCGTCCTAGTCTAATTAGTTGTTATTTAATGTGTCTAAATTATATTAATGTTTGATCCAACTGAATTTTCTGTGATTTAATTTTGGTTCATGTGTTCTTGTAGGTGAGCCGAATATGGGAGTGTAATTAAGCAAGGTGCATGCATGATGGATTCAATGAATGTAGTGATGCATGCATGGCTCTTCAATGAATGTTCAGCTGATTGCTTCACTTCACCAAGCACCTATTCGGCCAAGGGACAGCTGCACAATGAATTCCCCAAGCTTGGCCAAATGTCTTCCCAAGGCAGCACCTTTGCGTTCACATTTGGTGATCACACCAATGACCATTCGGCTGGTCATGTTCACACACAAGGAACTCTTCAAGTCTACTTTTGAAATATAAAAAAAAATACAAAAATTCAAAAAAATACGAGTATAAAAAAATAGTGAACATTTTGGCAAGTGATACTTTGTTTCATCTTTCTACCCCGATCATCAAAACCAGTCTTCTACCATCGATTTCCCCACCCCAATGCCACACTCAATCTGATTTTGATTTTTGTTTCAGCCTACCTACACCCGAAACATCTCATCCCTTGTAACCATTTTGAAACCGACCCCGAAGCAAGCAAATATGTCTTTCGAGATGAAATACGAAATTGCGAGAGTGAGGTCGAGTGGTAAAAGGCAAGAGCGAGAGAGCGTATTAGAGTGTTAAAAAAACCTTAAAACGAGAGAAAACACGAGCGGAGTGCAAAATCCTTATTTTTCTTTCCGAGTGATTAGTGAGGTTTTTGTAGTGAGTTATTTCAATTTTCTGTTTATTGTTCTTTATAACATTTTCTTTTCAGTAAATAAACATGTCTCAAGAAGAATTCTCAGTCGAGGAATTTCAATACTTGTTGAAAGAAATGGAGAATATGCTCGATCGAAAGATTAAGCCCATTCAAGACAAGCGATAACCTTGAGCAATAACCCGACGGAAGCAAACTCCACCGAGTCGAGAAACGGAGTTAAGTTTATCACGACGACATTATTCGAGAAGAGATTCTTATCGGGATTCCTACTCGTCAAGGAATTCAAGGCAAAGAGAAGAAAGTTTCGAGTTTGAGACTTTTCGAAATGCCGAACGAGAAAGTATGAGTTACTCTTCGTATGCTTCAAAGACATCACGCACGGAGAATCACTCCCGAAGAGTTGATAGAGATATCTATGAGAATACTTTCTCTTTCTTTGAGCCAAACACTTATCTTTTTGAGTCTCTTATATCGCCTCCATGTTGTAATTAGAGGTGTTCATGGGCCGGGCCGGGCCGGGCTCAACTAAAAATTTAGGCCCATTCATCGGGCTTGGGCCAGGCCGGGCCCAAAAAATGGGCCTAAAATTTTTCCCAAGCCCGGCCCATATAAAATGCTAAAGCCCGGGCCTGGCCCGTCCGTATTAAAATATTATATTATTTTATATAATTTTTAAATATATATAATACATCAAAAATACTAAAAAATCAAAATAAATATTTCCCAACAAATTGAAAATAAATTTTAAAAAATATGTAGACTTAAATAACACTAAGATAGATGTAATTTAACAAGTAAATACCTCTAAAATAATAATAAAATTAACAAATGCCTTTAAAATAATAACAAAATTAATAATAAAATAAGTTTTATACAATATTTAATCAATAACAACAAAATAGTAGCAACATAATAGTAATATAGTAGCAAAATAGGGAGAAAACAACAAGAAAATAACATTTAAAAATAAAAAAAATAGCAGATTTTTTTGTCATTTAGTGAATTCGGGCCGGGCAGGTCGGGCTCGGGCCAAAAATACCTTACTCGAGGCCCGACCCATTTTTTAAACGGGCCTTATTTCTTATTTTTTGTCCAAGCTCATTTTTCGGGCTTATATTTTTGCCCAAACCCTCCCAAATTTCTGTCGGGCCTTGAGGCCGGGCGGACACCTCTAGTTGTAATAAAATCGAAAAAGAAGAAAAAGAAAAAGCAAGTGAAAAAGAAAAAGAAATCGAGAAAGCGAGAGAAAAAGAAAACGAAGAAAAGAAAATTGAAAAAGAAATTGAGATTGAGAAAGAGTGTGAAAAAGAAACGAAAGAAAATGAAGATAGTGAGCGAGAACAAGAAAAAGAGAATGATATTTTAACTAACCCACACGATAGTTGGTCTTGTTCTGTTCCTTCTTTTTAGGTGCCTAAAACTCCATGTGGTGAATATCAACTTCAATACCTTCCCAATAAGAGATGTTTTCGCATGACTGCAAAAGGTAAGGTTGAAGATGAAATCGAACCACACAAGCTCGAAGGTAAGCGAGGTAAGGAAATTCTAACTACCGAGTCACGACAAACTTGTTTGAAAGTTATCAATAACATTTTCGGTGACTTAGTTTTTAAAAGATCCCCTTATCTTCATCTGTTTAATTGCTATTCCTTGACTGTGGTTAATGAACTCGTTCCAAAAGAAAGCACAAGGAGTTTTTCTCTTGATTTGCATTGTGAAGAAAACTTTGTTGATGTTGTTCAGTTCGATCGACAAACCAAAGATTTGATTTTGCGTGATGACGGTTTTTCACGAAAAGCGATTAAAATTTTCGATTGTGATAATTTTGTGCATCAATTACTGCCTTGTGAAAAATCCATGATTTGGTGTAAATCTGTTTTGAAGAATGTAAAGACTTTTGATTGTATGTATTTGTGTATGCAAAATTCCTTTTGTTTCCGCATGATTGATTTACTCAAATCTTTGCTACACTTTGGCATAAGTAATCAAACTCATGTTTTTAAATCAGAAATATATTCTGGTTTGATATGTGGGAAAAACCGTCATCCTCAATTTTGCGCGAATAATCAATACTTGTTTGATACTTGGTTTTTGAATAAGGTAACGAAATTTGACAATTTTGTTTTCAATTTAAATTAGTTCCTTAAACAATTTCTGTGGTTGTAAATGAAGTTCGCGTTTCATTCTGAAAAGGTTAACTCAACCACGAAGTTTTGACTACACTATACCCCAGAGGAGTGAAGGTTTGTGTTGATCGAACGAGGTAAAAATGATCTTTGTTACCCTCCTTCTAACGGTAAGACTCCTAAAATTTTTGAAACATCTTTATTCTCCTCGGATGGTGTTAAAAATCTTGTTGATGATTTGATTTTTGAAAAATGCTTAGATCGTGATGTGATCAACTGTTCTGCTTCGTTTAAACACGATCTATCTGTTTTGGTCGTTGATAAAAAGATTCTTGTTTTTGATAATTGTGTTGATGCATTTGTGGGTGAATCTAAAGTTAATCGTCTAGTGCACGGTTTGATTGTACAAATTCATGAACCATGTGAATCTTTTCAATTACCTGTTTGTGATGATTACGTCTATCTTTTGACCCATTACTCGCCATCCAATCATGACTTGTGGAAGCAATTTAAGTTGATTGAATGCCTTGAACCCTATTTAATTTTTTTTTGAACATTTGACGAGGCATTGTCGAGTAAATTAATTTGTTTGCATGGTAATTTGAATCTGTCTATTCACATGCATTGTACTTGTCCTGTTTTGAATATGCTTGGACTGCAAAGTTGTTCGGATTGCTTTTTGCTATCTCACGGATATAAATTTCAATTCACTCATTTGCCATTCGCCCCACTCGTCCAAGGCAAGCTGCGTAAATATCTTTAAGTGAACCAACGGTTCGACTTGAGGACAAGTCGCTTTGAAGAGGGGGGATGATGTGAGCATACCCAGGGCGACCAGGATTCACTTTCCGATACTCTCGAGCTCCCTAAAGGACCCATGACCCGAGCTCGAGCTAAGCGAATACAAGAAGCTGTCACGGCTTTAACAAGCCAATTTTGGAGTGAATTCCAACCCGAAGAAGTTGGACAAGCTCGGCCCCGAATTTTGAGCAACCTGTGCACCTTGGCGCAAGCTGATTTCAGCTCACCTTCAGCTCATCAAACTTAAATCAATGCGATTCAACTCACTTGAGCTCCAAATTAGCTCATTGAGCTCGATTATGCTTGCTTTCAGCTCATTAATTTTCTTGTTGGAATAAATTAAGTTTTTAAGTTCATTTAGTTAGTATTACTACAGCTCATAATTGTGTCTAAATTATTACATGTTTTTATGATGTCCTAGTCCTAGTCGAATTAATGTGTCTTGACTTCATTGAATTCGTCCTAGCCTAATTAGTTGTTATTTAATGTGTCTAAATTATATTAATGTTTGATCCAGTTGAATTTTATGTGATTTAATTTTGGTTCATGTATTCTTGTAGGTGAGCCGAATATGGGAGTGTAATTAAGCAAGGTGCATGTATGATGGATTCAATGAATGTGGCGATGCATGCATGGCTCTTCAATGAATGTTCAGCTGATTGTTTCACTTCACCAAGCACCTATTCGGCCAAGGGACAGCTGCACAATGAATTCCCCAAGCTTGGCTGAATGTCTTCCCAAGGCAGCACCTTTGCGTTCACATTTGGTGATCACACCAATGACCATTCGGCTGGTCATGTTCACATATAAGGAACTCTTCAAGGCTGACTTTTCACACTCATTTGGCTGTTCAAAGACCTTCTTAATTGCTCCTAATTATCCAGCCAAGAGGTGCCAATTCAATAAGCCAATTTAAGGCTATGGCTGAACCTAGACATGGCCATTGGCCTTCCCATGCATTCATCTCTTCAAGTACATTTGCTTAAGCTTTAAGCTGTCCATTGGAGCTCCCCATTCAGCCGAATCTTGCTATGGCATTTAATGGTTTTATTCTGGAATTTTCCAGCTCTTTCTAGCTTAATTTACTTAGTCTTTAAGCTTTGTTTGTGACCATTCAGCTAGCTAGTAGATAGGCTATAAATACTTTGTTGTTTCCATTTTTAAAGGACTTTTGAACTTTGATAAAATTTTATGAACATTTTGTTCTCGAGTGACTTTACCTCCTCTCCTATTTCGTGCAAGTCTTGTTTAACTTATCTAGCGTTGTAAGTGGCGTCTTCCCGACTTGTTTGAACTTATCACCAAACCCCTTTGGTGTGGCGTTCATCCTACTATCTCCATCCGACCACCTTAACCACATAAGAATCGGGGTGACACTTTCTATAATGTTGAATCGTTCTTGAGTTAAGTTTGCTTTCCATCCCAATCTTTCTATTTCCGTATTCCACCTTAAGCCATATAAGTCCCAGGGCGATACTCGATATAGTATTGAATCGATCTTGACGTTTAAGTCTCTTTTTCCATTTCCATCATATATCCAATTTGCTTTTTCCTTATTTTATTCATAAATCGAACCTACTAAAATTTATAAACTTGTCCTTTATTTTAAAACCCTTTGCTAAGCTTCCGCATATTTTAAGCAATTTTAACCATTTCTGACTTGCAAACATTCTCCTCGCCGACGATCGGGCAACTCCGTGAAGCAACTCGAATCAACCTGGGTCGTCTCACATCATCCCCCTTTCAAGAATAGTTTCTAGCCTCATCATCAAGCATCCTTTCTTTTTATCTCCCCCTTTTTTTTATCAACAAAATACCAAACTAATCTTTACAAGGCAATGCAAGTAGGTCAGCCTGTAAAAGCTCTTTGATTATCAATCAACTTACTCAAAACTTTGGCTTTAGCTTGCAATTTGTTTCAATATATTTGATTCAATTCAATAGAGGATTTGAGTTTATTAATTATCATTTTCTTCATGCTCGAGGGGGAAAATTTGGTGCCTACGACAATAGGCACTTCTTGGGTTTAAGATACTTCCTACTGTTTAACATCATCATAACAAAGTTACTCCCCCTGTGGCACCCCAAACTTTGTCGGGATGATGCGACCCAAATCCAGAACATCACATTAACCACTAAAGTGTCTCGAAACACATCCCAATATGTACACGCACAAATAATTTTTTCCTACCTATTTGATTAATAACGATAGTCATAGTCATGCAATTAAATCATACATAACCATGGATATCAAACAAAACCTAATTACATGCTTTAACTATCAAGATTCATTCAAATTGCAATAAAGGGCAAAATCGTCATTTAAAGTTCAACTTATGGAGACATTTGCATATTAACAATTTTGAAATACATTTCATCTTCAAAAACCTTTTAGTAACATTATTGAAGAAACAACTTAACCTGATTTACAAATCGCCATTAATTTTAAAAACAAGGTTTTAAAGACTAAATTGAAAGAATGAAAAAACATCAAAATAAACATAATACAAGATTATCTTTACATTTATGAAATTAGGCATTTAAATATCATATATGAATTTTTTTCAAAGCATTTTATTGCATTTTAAAATCCAATTTCACTATCTAAAACTTAAGACTAAACTACAAAGTTAGAAAAACAAGCCAAAACGGACAATTTATCACGTCATGACCACACAACTTACCACGCACCCGACCCGGTCGTCGAATCCCTGGGTATAAAATGTCACACTGAACAGGATCTTTCTTGACTGCATACTTTTATACTTAATAATTTTAAATAGTGGTTTATTTAAGTTACAATAAATACTCATTACAATCAAAGGCTTAAAATTTAATTAAAAAAAAATGCTGACTTGAAATTTCAGACTCTAGGGAAAACTGTATAGTTACAATATGTCCGACCCCGAGGCAAAGCCTCTAAAGGTATCCCATTCCTACGTGCATGACACCTTACCGACGATGATCTTGGATTTAACACAGACTTGCTGGTTCCCTCCCCAATATCCTTACACTTCCAATGAGTCCTGCAAACATAAGCCAGCTTTGGTAAGTTCAACAAAACTTAGAGAGTTTCCTTGATACTACTTTATAGATGTGAAAATGTTGAGCCCCTCCCTATGGAGGTATTAACTTAAATAATAAATTTTAATTCGCCAAATCCCTATTTCACTTATGTGTTCGCATTTTACCTAGAGTGGCGGACTCCGAGACGACTTCTGTATTACCTTCTTGGCGATTAGATTGCTTGCAATCATTACTTGGTCAAGCTTATGACCAATCACCACATTGTGGTGATTCCTGGGCCTTCCGTCATAATTACAGATCCTCGCTTTCCTACACATTACACTTTCCTAAATAGTCTTCTATTACGAGCATCCATTTTACTGATTCTCTTATCTCATAGTATATTAGCATATTGACTGATAGTCCCCTACTAAGACTACTAACACAAATCTGTTCCATTTCGGCAAACTTAACCCTATTTCATCCTACATGTTTCTACCCTTCATTTGGGTTGAAATATAGTTGGATTTACTTCTTTGTAATTCACCTTATTTGCGTTACCTTGCTTCTGATGTGTATTATGTCTATCTGTTTTGGTTCGCTTGAGCCTCCAGTTTCGAGCAGACTATTATCTGAATAATCGTTTGAGTCTACAATTTCTTTTACGTGATAGTTCCCTACAGAACTAACTCTAAGACGATTAAGCTCGCGGCATATTTTCCTCAGAGAGGAATAGTCTTGAAAAGCATATCTGTCACTAGGATACTCTTTTTGGGTATTTCTCTCTCTTTCTTATCCAAGTTTCATTTAGCGCCTCATGGGGGTCATTAATGGCAGATCCTTAACTACGATCCTCTAATACATCTTCTCTCATTTTTCTTTACACCAGGCATTACTGGTATATCTTTTCCCGTATCAGATTCTATCTGGTTTACCACCCATATGCCATACAGCTCTTCTGAGTACTCTTTGGTGAACCGTTTCCTTTTCTACTTCTTTTGCCTTATTCAATGGATCCCCTGATCATCTACTGGCTCAGTATCGTTTGGTCAATGCTTACATTTTTCATCCAACCCCTTTTCCTAGATTACATGACTTCCCACGATTTCCATCATCGTTATCTACCGTGTGTTTATTGTTCCAATGAACTACCCCGTGTTTAGTGTCCTGACAGACTCTATATACTGCTACAGTCGAGCTTTGGTCTTACACAACATACCCGTGTTTTCTGTCCTGACAAATTCACAATGCTACCATAGACGAGCTATAGTCTTACAGAACATACCCATGTTTTCTGTCTCGATGGACTCTCTATGCTTCCATAGCCGAGCTATGGTCTTACACATCATACACCATGTTTACTGTCCCGACAGACTCTCTATGTTGCTATAATCGAGCTATGGTCTTAAATAACATTCCCTGCATTTACTGTCCCGACGGACTATTTATGTCACCATAGTCGAGCCATGATCTTACATAACATACCCTGTGTTTACTATTCCAGCAGACTCCATTGGTTGTCATAACTGAGCTATGGTTGTAACAGCCAGTTTTTAGTCAAATCAGAACAGTGGTTTTGGGACCACAAATTCAAGGTCAAAATATTTATTTTATTATTATTTTAATGTTTACAGTATGATATTATGTTGGTGTGAAAATTTTGTTAAGAAATTTTATTGTTTAATTGGCCAATTTGAGAAAAAGGACTAAATCGTGTAAAGTGTAAAAGTGGAGTTCTATTAGTTAAAAGTATCTAATAGCTATAGAACCTTAAAGTTAAGGTCCTTAAGTGATAATTAACCCATTAGAGAGTTAATGGATGATAATGGTTTGGCATGTAGTGAAATAACAAATATTTATTAAGGTTATAGTTGTAATTTGGTAATTAAACTTAAAATAAACAAAAAACAAATTAAGTATCATCTTCCACTATCATCTTAACCACCGAAAATTGAGAAAGAATGGTAGCCCATGAGAGTTTAAGTTTCAGCAACCCTAAGTTATTTGATTAGGTATGCAATTTTATTCCGTTTTTAATGATTTCTATGTTTTTGAGATTGTTGCTTCGTGTTCTAGCTAGCCCAGGGACTAATTTGAAAAATTATTAAAGATTTTGAATGTTGACATTGATGAATAAGTATGAGTTTTGATGTTTAGTGATAGATTATGAACATTTGATGTTTGTTAAACAAGTTTTGTTAAGTGATTTTTGATGAAAATGCAAATTAGGGGCTAAATTGTGAAATGTGAGCAATGTATGGTTAAATGTGAAATAAATTAGAAATATGGGCTAATATGGACACTAGTGAAATTCGGTTATCATGAAATTGGATTAAATTGTATGAATTTGTGATTTTATGCAACAAGGACTAAATTGTGAAAAATGTGAAAGTTTAGGGGTAAAAGGGTAAATATGCCTTAAATTATGTTTTGGACTAAATTGAATAAAGTAGTGATTGAACAAGTTAATTTTGAATACATTTAAATTAAGAAAGAGGAATTCAGATCAGGATTGGGGAAAAATGAAAGTGATCGACTAAACGACTCGATTCGCCGTCTTAGCATCCGATGTGAGTTCGTACGTGATAAACATTGTTACAATTAAGCTTTTAAGCTTTGATATTTCATAAATTGTATATAGAAGACTACGTTCATGTTCGATGACAAATCGATGGTGTTTAGCACTTAGTGTGCGATTTGAGATAGCTTCGGCTATTATGGCACTTAGTGTGCGGTTTGGAATAGCTTCGACTATGCGATGGCACTTAGTGTGTGGGATTATAATAGCTTTGGCTACGCGATATGTAACATCCTGAAATTGGGCCTAGTAGGATTGGGCCCAATGGGCCTTGAGCGTAGTAGCGTTTAAATTTTTGGAGAACAAGATATCGGCTTAAATGCAAGTTGGACTTATTAGATAAGTGATTTTGGAAGGTTAGAGGGCTTCTATGAAGTCCCGGGATCGAATTTTGGTTTTGGGGAAATTTTGGTTTTAGGTGGAAAAAAACCCTGGAAGTTGGCAGGTAGGCCTTAAGAATAAAATATGGAGAAAAATGACACAAGTGGAGTGTGTGGTGTAGTGGCAAAGTGACGCCGCTTAAGGGACAAGGAGGTGACGCCACAAGGAAGGAAGGAGGTCCAAGGTTCAAGTCTTGGCTTTTGCATTTTGGTTTCTTTTTACCTGGACCTTAGAATTTGGGGTCATAGTTTATATTTAGTTGCGCATGGTTTAAGACACAAGAGGAGCTTGTGGCCAAGTGGTTAGCGGCGTGGATTATGTTGCAAGGGAGCCTGGGTTCGAATCTCGTGAGAAGCAAAGGAGTATTTATTTTGCGGATTGGACGGCAAGAGTTTCAGTTGAATTTAAACTCTACTGGCAAAGGGATCCCACATCGGAAAGACACAAAGAAGGAAGGTGAAGAGCTAGCTATATAAAGAGCATTCCAAGAGGAGAGTTAACATACCTTGGAGGGCGTTTGGGCACAGGAGTGGTCGGAGAGCGGATTAGTACCAGACTCCTATCAGGTGTGTGTGTAACTCTCTCTACTCTAGTTGTAGAGCGGCAAATGCCGAAGTGCCGATCACAGCAATAGTAGCCACACGAGCGTGCGAGCGCACGTGTGGGGCTTCGACGCGATAGTTGAGGCCAACAGTAGTATTCTTGTGGGTTGAGGCTGCTTGGGCCGCGATGGGCCGAAGTGGGCCCAATGGGCCCATGGGCCCTTATGGGTAAAATATGTGATTGTTTAGTATATAGTGAACTAGACTAGGTGGAACTTATATACGTGGCTAGATTTGTGCTAGGTGGGCCACACGAGCGTGTGGGCCCGAATGGGCCGAAATCGGGTGTTAGGCCCAATAGTCCGTTAAGGACCGGAAATGGTAGTTGAGTCGCTCAGGGCGACATTAGGCCTTCGAAAAGGCCATTGCAGGTGCGAATTTACGAAAATGCCCTTGGTGGGTAAATTACGAAAATACCCTTGGTAGGTAAAATTACGATTATACCCTTAGAGGTTGACTAGCTTGATTTTATTGTTTTATGTCTATCTGATTATGATGGTAACTCATGTTATTCTTATATTTGATATATGTTTTGCATACATGACACATTGCATAATATCTGAATAATATGTATGTTGCATGGGCATATGGGTGATATTGATAAAGGGGAAGTGTTCTGGTGGTTTTTACCACATTATCTGGTGACTCATGTCACATATTGTTATCTGGTAACTCTGTCATATTATCTGGTGACTAATGTCACATATTGTTATTTGGTGACTCTGTCACATTATCTGGTGGCTATGCCACGATTATAAGGGCGATGAGCAGTTGACTGCAGCGACTGCCTTCGATGGTGTGTAGCGGATGGAGGGTCGATTTAGTAATCCCCACGGTGTGATTGGCAGGTACAGGTGATGTGTAGCGGATGGAAATTTAGGCTGGGATTGGGTTCTGCATTACCATCTGTATATGCATCATATCGCATTGATTATCTGATTATCTGCTATACTGTGATGTTAGGGCTACGGCCTGATTCGATTTATGTAGGCTTCGGCCAAGTATGTTATTGTGAGGGCTAAGGCCCAATCTGCTTTTGTGGGCTTAGGCCCAGTTATCACTCGTGAGGGGAATTGCACACTGAGTTTTCGTAAACTCACCCCCTCTTTTTAAATGTTTCAGGTAATCATTAGACCGCGGATTTGGGGAGCCAAGGCAGACTTGTGGTGGCCCTGCAATGTTTTCTCGTAAACTCTTTTCTTATATTTAAACTTACTTTTAATTTTGGGATTTTGATATGTAATAAGGCCTTTGGTATTTTATTTGGTTTTAGCTTTCAATTTGGTTACTGTTTATTATTAAATGTTCAATATGGGATTTTCCTAAAATGATAATAAACCATTTTTTATTCAAAATTACTTGAACTCGATTTTCACAACAAATACAATTTTATTCAAATTAATAACAACTTTGTAAAGTGGGCATTGAATGAATTGGCTTTTATAAACAAACCACAAAACGCGGAGTTTTAAAAAGAATACGAAATTTTTAACAAACGCACAGTTTTTTAAACAACCCTTTTATGTGACATGCCAGATTCGGTCGTAACGTTTAGGCTGGGTTTGGGGTGTTACACGATAGCACTTAGTGTGTGAAACATCGAGTAAGGCACTTAGTGTGCAGAATTATAATAGCTTCGGTTATGCGATGGCACTTAGTGTGTGAAACATCGAGTATTCGACAATGTCACGAAAAAGTATGAGTTCATTATGAAATTGTACAGGTAAGTACATGTGAGCATGAGGTTCAAATAGAAAAGGTTATGGTTTTGCATATAAGTATATAAACAAGCTTATGGAAGGTTTGTTATATTCATGAATTATACATTATCTAGTTCAAATTGATAATTTGTATTTTATGAATTGTTGAGTATATTAAGTATGAACTTACTAAGCTTTGTAGCTTACTTTGTTTACTTTTTCCATGTCTTATAGTGATTTCAAAGCTAGCTCTAATTCGGGGATCGTCAGAGATTACGTCACACTATCCAACCATCTACTTGGTACTTTTGAGTTGTGTATATATGGTATATGGCATGTATAGGCTTGAGTCATTTTGGTTATGTTTTGAAAGTGAATATTGTCCATTGAGATGACTTATGAATGATTATATTTTGTTTGTATTTATAGCCATGAGATTTGGCTTAATTTGGCTAGTTTGATTATGTATATATAAGTGTGCTTATGGCCTATATTATGAGGTTTGTGGAATTGGTATTATACTTGTGAAATGAAACAAAATGATGTATGTTTGGTAAATATTTTTAGATATGAACTAATGTCATTTTATAAAGTGTTTAATGTTACTTAGAAATGGTTGATAAATTGATGATGATTGTGATTGAAGTTTAGGCTAAGAAATATTAGATGAAATGGCAAGAATTATGGTTGAATTGGTTGTTATGGATTGCCTATTTTGCCTTGTTTTTGTGCCATATGTGTAGGTGAAGGTGTGTACCAAATGAGGTGGCAAAATAACTTGTAAATAGCCTATTTTTGTCCACACGGGCAGAGACACGAGTGTGTGTCTCAGCCGTGTGTGGCACACGGTCAAGTTACACAGCCGTGTATCCCCTAGTGTTTAAATTAAATTGAAGTCAGTATGCTCCACACGGTCTCACACACGGGGCTGTGACTGGCCGTGTGGTACAAGTCAGTATACCCCTTAATTGGCACACGACTTAGCACATGGGCGTGTGACATGGTCGTGTTGCATAAGTCAGTATACCCTACAGTTTTGGCACGACCTAGCACATGGTCTAGCACACAGGAGTGTGTGGCCACTTCGAAGGATACACGGGCTAGACACACGGGCATGTGGTCGGCTGTGTGACCCAAGTCAATATGTATGCCCTATTTTCACACGGCCTAAGACACGGGCGTGTCTACTAGCCGTGTAAGGCACACGGCCTGTTCACACGGGCGTGTGACCCTTGTTTACATGAAAAATTTCTAAGTGTCTAGAATTTTCGTATGATATCGGTTTAGTCCCGAACCACTTCTAAAGCATGTTTAAGGCCTCGTAGGCTTTTAATAGGGACAAATTGATTGAGATTGAATGATGAATGATTGAATTGAATAATCGTATGTTAAATAGTTGTTTAATTGTTTCGTAAGTCAGGTACTGCTGATGTAAGCCAACCTGGGGCAACCAACGACTTGCGTTCCAATGCTCTCGCGATGTTCGATGGCCCAAATACTCGAGCTCGAAACAAGGGATGCAAAGGGCCGAGCACATTGGAGCACGTTCAATTCAGCTTGGAATAGTTCATTTGAGCTTATTTCAACTCATTGAGCTGTTTAGTTAAATTGTTTAATTTTAATGATTGAATAAATTGAACTTTTTAATTTTATTTATTTTATCACAGCAAGTTAATGTGTCTTGAAGTTTTATTTAGTGCCGAAATTATGATGTCCAAAACAATCGGCAAACTTGTTTCCAAATCACCTATCTCCCGAAGGATCCATTACTCCTCATAGACAATCGGGCACCCAACTGAACGACTCGATTAGTCCCGGGCCGTCTCACATCAGATGCTCTGTAACCCTATTCTGGCGTTGAATACGGGTGAGGGTGTTACATTTATTGGTATCAAAGCTACGGTTTAGTCGATTCTAGGACTAACGTAGCGTGTGTGAGAGTCTAGCTATACATGCCATATATAAACTATGATAGTGTGACGACTCCTGATGTTTTAAACTGTATTTTCATATAGTAATGGATCTCAATCGAGCGATATCTGATGAGGTTGAGAGTTATGCACCTGCTCCCGCACAAAAGACAGCACCAACTGACTCTGGACCTGTGACGGGTAGCTAGAGAAGAGAGGCTAAAAAAACCTTCTTCCAAATGATAAATGAGTGGTTCACTTAATATATTTATATGAACCCAGCTGCTCAACAACCTCCACCCCCTCCTATTCCCCAACTTGTACCAATAGCTCCTCAAGGAGTTGAGCTTTTAAAGTTTGAACAAGCCTCCAATAGATAAGATACGTAAACATGAGGATGAAGAGTTCCCGACTACTGTTGATGATGATGCAGAGAGAGCTGAGTTCTGGCTCAATAATACGATTCGAGTATTTGCTGAATTGTCATGTACTCTTGATGAATGTATTAAATGTGTTGTGTCTTTGCTGAGAGACACCGCGTACCAATGGTAGAACACGTTGATATCTGTAGTTCCGAAAGAACAGGTTACTTGGGAGTTTTTTCAATTCTAATTTCGAAAGAAATACATCAGTCAAAGATTTATCGATCAAAAGCATAAAGAATTTCTAGAGTTGAAACAGGGCCGAAAGACTGTAACAAAGTATGAAAGAGAATTTGTTCAGTTGAGCAAGTATGCTCGGGAATATGTTTCCATTAAAGAAATTATGTGCAATTGATTCATAGATGGATTGAACGAAGATATAAAACCACTGGTGGGAATTCTAGAGTTGAAAGAATTTGTCATTCTTGTTGAAAGGGCTTGTAAAACCAATGATCTTAGCAAAGAAAAGATTAATGAGTAAGCCGTATCAATCTTCATCGAAGAAATCCAGAGACTATTTTAACCGTGTGGGATATTCTAATCAGGATCGTGGCAAGCAGAATATCAGCCCTAAAGCTCAAACTACATCGGTATCAAGTGTTGGCAATGTGAAAGATGTTAAACCTGAGTGTCAACAGTGTGGAAGACGACATTTTGGAGAGTGCTGGATGAAAAATAATAATAGAGCTTGTTATAGTTGTGGTTCATGAGATCATTTTATCAGAGATTGTCCTGAGCTAAATGAAAAAGATAAATCCCAGAATGCAAGATCGAGTAATACAACTACTCGAGGGAGGCCACCAAGAAAAACAGGAAATGCAAGTGGTAATCGTGGTACAACAAGAGGTTCTACAATGAGATCTGAGGCCAGAGTACCTGCTAAAGCTTACGCTAATTGCGCCCGTGAAGATGCATCATCACTTGATGTCATTATCGGTACATTTTCTTTTTACGACACTAATGTTATTGCATTGATTGATCCTGAATCTACTCATTCATATATGTACGAATTTGGTGTCTAATAAGAGTTTGTCTGTCGAGTCTATTGAATTTGTGATTAGAGTATCGAACCCCTTAGGAAAATATGTTGTAGTTGATAAAGTTTGCAAGAACTGTCCTTTAATGACTCGAGGTTATTGTTTTTCAGCTAACTTGATGCTTTTTCCATTTTATAAGTTCGATGTAATTCTAGGAATGGATTGGTTGACTTTGCATGATGCTGTTGTGAACTATAGATGAAAGACTATAGAACTGAAATGTCAGAATAATGAAATTCTTCAGATTGAATCTGATGAGTCGGGTGGTTTACCAGTAGTGATTTCATCGATGTCAACTCAGAGATATGTGAGAAAAGGATGCGAAGCTTATCTTGCTTATGTTTTAGATACTAAAGTGTCTGAAAAAAAATTGAATTAGTGTTAGTCGTCTGTGGGTATCCGGATGTATTTCCTGAAGAATTATCGGGATTGCCACCTATTAGAGAGGTTGAGTTCGATATTGAATTAGTACCGGGAACAACACCGATATCAATAGCTCCGTACAGAATGACTCCGACAGAGTTGAAAGCTCAGTTACAAGAGTTAACAGATAGAGGTTTTGCACGACCTAGTTTTTCGACCTAGGGTGCGCATGTATTGTTCGTAAAGAAGAAAGACGGGTCAATGAGAATGTGTATAGACTATCGTCAGCTCAACAAAGTTACGATAAAGAATAAGTATCCGTTGCCAAGAATAGATGATTTGTTTGATCAGTTGAAAGGTGCAGCAATGTTTTCAAAGATTGATTTGAGATCGGGTTATTATCAGTTGCGAGTAAAAGACTCAGATGTGCCGAAAACTGCATTCAGAATGAGGTACGGACATTATGAATTTCTTGTTATGCCTTTTGGTTTGACTAATTCTCCTGCCATTTTTATGGATTTGATGAATCAGATTTTTAGACCGTATTTAGACAGATTTGTTGTTTTGTTCATTGATGACTGTAACACCCCATACCCGAGTCCGAGGCTAAGACTGGATACGACACATTACTATGCTTGAACTTGCTTAAACTTGAATTAACAGGCTATAAAATTTTGTTCTGAATTAAAAACTTCTCTTTCTTAAACAACTCGTACATCTCATAGGCCTACGAGGCCTTAAACACATATCTGGAAACTTTCGAAATTCAATCGAAAACTTTTCCTTAAAACAGGGGTCACACGCCCATGTGGCTTGGGACACGCCCGTGTACCCCTAAGACACACCTATGTCTTCCAACCGTGGTCAACACTGACTATATTCACACGGCCTTGACATGTCCGTGGACTTAGACCGTGTGTCACACATGGCCTAAACAAACGGCCGTGGGATTAGTCTGTAGTTTAATCTAACTTAAAGTACTAAGATGCAAGGGACGCACGGCCTAGACACACGCCCGTGTGTCTATCGTGTGGGCACTTGAAGGCTATTTACCAAGCAAATTGCCACCTTGAAATCAAGATCAATCTCATATTCAATCCAACAACTCAAATTACTATATCTTTCATGAACAAAACTACATGCTTCATTGATATCGATAAACATACATACTTAGTCAATCTTGGCCAATCACTTAGCCATATACAAAAGAATAATAAACTTGATCTCCCATACTTTTTCCCCCTTTTTTTTAGACATATTCTCAAAATGAAATGTTCCTATACATGCCATACTTAATATAAACATCTTGGCTATATCAAAATAGCGATTGATAGTGTGCTCTGAGCTCCGATGACAATGATCCACGAGATTAGCTTGGCGGGACTACATGAAAGAAAGAATAAAAGACGTAAGCATTTAGCTTAGTAAGTTTGCATATAATTCACATAACATCAGACTTGTTTAACATAACCCATTTGGCATAAACAATGGCATCATAATTTCAGCTATTTAAGCTTACTTACTCTTATTGATTCTTACATATCTCATGATACTTACTAGTCTCATGCTCGTGAGGTAGACAAGGTACCTGTATCACTTGATCACATAGATCAGCATACTTTACTATAATAATCATAATCTCTAATTCATCATTCATAACATGAATAATACTTATTTCCAACTTGATAATAGCTTTGCTTACTTAATTTTCTTGCTATCTCATTTAAGATTTACTCATTTGCCCGATGAATTTCTATGAATAACCAAGGATACTAAATCTCATCCCACATATTACTCGATGCCAAAGCCATATCCTAGATATGGTCTTACATGGGATCTCTCTCATCTTGGTATCGATGCCATTCTTGACATGAACTTACTCAAAGTCTTCCTTGTGTGTTCCCTTAAGAACTTACCATTGCCATGTCTTGACATGGTCTTATTTGGTATCTTTACTCATGAACTGGTCAATGCCGAGCCTTGGCTTGGACTTACTTGAAATCTTCCTTGTTACTTACCAATGCCATGCCTTGGCTTGGACTTACATGGGATTTCTATCTCATGATAGCTTTTTAATGCCAAGACTTGTCTTGGACTTACATGACATCTTTGCTTGGAGACTCACCACTGTCATGCCTTGGCTTGGGCTTATATGGGTCTTCATCTCATAATAACTCTTCAATGCCAAGAATTTTCTTGGACTTACATGATAACTTTGCTTGATTGTCGATGCCATGCCTTGGCTTGATTTTATACGGACTTTCTTATCTCATGTGGTAGATCGAGTATCCTAAGTAATTCAACTTCTATCGGGACTTTCTCATGTTTAATCTCATTGATTTCTTTATTTAACATAACATTAAGCATTTCTATGGTAATAATGTACATTATACTAAGCAATTCAATGATAGTAATCATAAAGCTTAGAAATCATACAAACTTACCTCAATATACAAAATGTATGTAGATATGCAATTTGGTCCTCGACTTTGTTCTTGCATCGGTTTCGATCTGGGCTTCGTTTTTCTTGACCTATAATAATAATACTCACATTGGCTAAATTGACTCTTAACTTATACTTTGGCAAAATTACTACTTTACCCCTAAACTTTCTCATGATTACATTTTTGCCCCTAGGCTCGTAAAATGATTTTCATTCAACTTTCCTTACAAAAATCATCAATTCTCACTATTTCTAGTATGTATGACCAATTTCATAACTATTATAAATTAGTCCATACTATCATTTTTCATGAAATTCACTAAGGAAAAGATGTTTATCTAACATCAAACTCTCATAATCTTCCATAAAATATCATTTTACAGACATGTCATACATGGGTAGATTTTTGAACATGCATTTTAGCTCATTTTATAGCTAAAAATAGCTAATTCATAATACGAGGACTCCAAAAATATGAAGAATATTAAAAACGGGGTTAGGATGCACTTACTAGCAAGCTTCAAAAATTTGAAGAACCCTAGCTATGGAGTCCCTCCAATTTTCGGCACAAGGAAGAAGATGAATAAGAAATTATTTTTCATCTTTTTCCCTTTTTAATCATTTAATTGATAAATGACCAAAATGCCCTTCTCTTTCAAAAATTCACCATTTACTAACTCATGTCCATTTTTGCCCAAAATTTATGATTTGGGCAAATTGCTATTTAAAGACTTCTAATTAATATTCTAAAACTATTTCATACAAAAAGCTTTTAGAAACTCATATTTTGCAACTTTTGCAATTTAGTCCTAATGGACCCTTTAAGGGAAATTTCCATAAAATTTCTAAATGAAACTTTCATATCATCATGCAAACATCTCAAATACCTTAAAAAATCATTTTACTAACTCGGATTTGTGGTCTCGCACCACTATTCTGGCTAGGCCCTAAATTGAGCTGTTACAATTCTCCCCCTTAGGGATTTTCATCCTCGAAAATCTTACCAGCAAATAGGTTTGGGTACTGGTTTCTCATGCTCTCTTCTAGTTCCCATGTAGCTTCTTCTATTCCATGTCTTTGCCACAATACTTTCACTAGGGCAATACTTTTATTCCTTAGTTGCTTGACTTCCCGAGCTAAAATCTTGACTGGTTCTTCACCATAAGTCATATCGGGATGAATCTCTATCTCTGACGGGGTAATTACATGTGATGGATCTGATTGGTAGCGTCTCAACATAAACACGTGAAACACATCATGTATCTTTTCTAACTCAGATGGCAAAGCCAATCAGTAAGCTACCGGCCCAACTCTCTCAGTAATATCATATGGTCCAATGAAATGTGGGCTCAACTTGCCTTTCCGGCCAAATCTTAGAACTTTTCTCCATGGTGACACTTTCAAGAAAACTTTGTCCCCGACTTGATACTCTATCTCTTTTCTTCTTAAATCTGAGTAGGATTTTTGTCTATCAGAGGCGGGTTTTAAACACTCTCGTATCATTTTCACTTTCTCTTTAGCTTCTCTAACCAATTCAACTCTGTGAATTTGATTTTCTTTGAGTTCAGTCCAAAATAAAGGCGTTCGACACTTACGCCCATATAGAGCCTGATAAGGCGCCATCTTTAAGCTCGACTGAAAGCTACTATTGTAGGCAAATTCTGCCAATGGGAGAAACTTTTCCCAACTACCTTGCAATTCAAGAATACAACACCGAAGCATATCTTCGAGTACTTGTATTAACCTCTCCGTATGTTTGATTTTCTCGTAGAATCTGTAAAATTGTCCGTAGGTGTTCAGCATGTTCAGTCTCATCTTGAGAATAAATCAATATGTCCTCAATAAAAATGACTACAAACTTGTCAAGATATGGTCTAAAGATGCGGTTCATTAAGTCCATGAATACCGCGGGAGCATTAGTCAATCCAAAGGGCATGACTAAAAATTCATAATACCCATACCTTGTTCGAAAAGCAGTCTTAGAAACATCTGAATCATTTACTCTCAGCTGATAGTACCCCGATCTCAAGTCTATCTTGGAGAACACAGTGGCTCCTTTCAATTGATCGAACAAATCATCGATTCTAGGTAATGGGTACTTGTTCTTCACTATCACTTTATTAAGCTGACGGTAATCTATGCACAATCTCATGGTGCCATCTTTCTTTTTCACAAATAAAACTGGAGCACCCCACGAAGAACAACTTGGTCTTGCAAAGCCTTTATCTGTTAACTCTTGCAACTGTAACTTCAATTCCCTCAACTCTGTTGGAGCCATTTTGTAAGGAGTAATAGATATTGGTACAGTACTGGGAGCTAGCTCAATGCTGAACTCTACTTCTCTAACTAGTGGTAGTCTTGGTAATTCCTCGGGAAAAACATCCAAGTACTCACATACTATTGGTACTGACTCAATCTTTAGCTCTGGTTCTCTAGCATTCATCACAAAGGCCAGATATGCTTCATACCCTTTTCTTATGTATCTTTGTTTCGTCATATGAGAAATCACTACCGGTGACCTACCTTGTTCATCTAATTCTACATAGATAGAGTCCCCATTCTCACATCTCATCTCAAGGTATTTCTTCCCACAATTTACTATTACATCATGGGTGGTCAACCAGTCCATACCAAGAATGATGTCAAACTCATCAAATGGTAGCAACATAAGGTTTGTCTTAAAACAATGGCCTTTAATCATTAATGGACAATCTTTACAAACTTCATCAACTAATACACTCTTGCCTAAAAGATTGGACACCTTAATCGTAAATTCTGTAGACTCTATAGGCATACTCATATTGGATACTAATTTCATGCAAATGTAAGAGTGTATAGATCCAGGATCTATTAAACCAATAACTTTGGTATCATAAAGAGAAAAGGTACCTGTAATAACATCAGAAGAAGATGCTTCTTCGCGAGCGCGAATCGCATAAGTTCTTGCAGGCGCCCTACCCTCGGGTCTCGCGGCCTACTCTCTAGGGTTACCTCTTCCACTTGCCCCACTTCCCGGGTTCCTCTACGGTCTTCCTCTGATCATACTCCTTGATCTCGGGTTCTGAGTTCTCTCTTCTTTTGTTGTCTCAGGACAATCCTTTATGTAGTGGTCTTGGGAACTACATCTGAAACATGCATTTTCATGCGCTCGACATTCTCCAAGATGACGTCTGCCACACTGTGGGCATTCGGGTCTATCAGATCGGATATTCCCCACACTAGCAACTGAAGTCGTCTGTGCCTTATTTCCCGAATACTGCTTACTCTTGTCCTTCCTTGAAAACCCCGTGGAAGTAGCTGATCGGGTGGAGAAATTTCTTAACTTCTTAGATGAGGATTGGAATGACTTATTCCACTGTCTCTTTCTAGAGTCACAAGACTCCACTTTATATTTTTTCTTCTCTTTTACTAGCTCTTCGGCTTTACAAGCCCTCTTTACTAGCATAACGAATTCATTTAGTTCTAAGACAGCGACAAACAATTTGATATCATCATTTAGTCCATCTTCAAATCTTTTGCTCATAATGGCCTCAGTGGATACACACTCTCGAGCGTATTTACTGAGTCGCACAAACTCGCGCTCGTAATCAGTCATCGACATCTTACCTTACTTCAGTTCTAGAAATTCCTTTCTTTTCTGGTCTACAAATCTTTGACTGATATACTTTTTCTTGAACTCTTCTTGGAAAAATTCCCATGTGACATTTTCCCTCGGTACCACCAACACAAGGGTGTTCCACCATTGGTAAGCAGAAACTCTTAAAAGAGAGACTACACATTTCATGCATTCTTCAGATGTGCACGACAACTCATTAAATACCCTGATGGTATTTTCTAACTAGAACTCAGCTTTTTCCGGATCATCATCTCTTTTAGCTCGGAATTCTTCTGCCCCATGTTTCCTGATCCTATCACCTGGAGGCTTAACTCCTCTTGCCGCGTCCACTACTTGAGGGGCTACCGGGATAGGTTGAGGAATAGGTGGGGGTGGATGGGGTTGTGCATTCGGGTTCATACGAACGAACCCTGTATACCATGTATTCATCATATGGAAGAAGGCTTCTCTAGCCTTTTCTCCTCCTCCTTGACTCACCGTAGTGGGTCTATTCTCATTCTAGTTTGGCACAGTCCCTTCAGCGAGAGCCAGTGTGTTACTTTCTATGTCATCCGCTATAGCTCTTTCAGGATCCATTTACTATATGTATAAACATAATTTAAGTCGTCAGGAGTCATCACACTATCATTATAAAAACATTCTTACGTATGACATGTATAGCTAGACTCGTGCTCATACTACGTTAGTCCTAGAATTGACTAAACCGTAGCTCTGATACCACTAAATGTAACACCCCATACCCGAGTCTGAGGCTAAGACCAGATACGAGACATTACTATGCTTGAACTTGCTTAAACTTGTATTTGCAGGCTATAAAATTTTGTTTCGAATTAAAAACTTCTCTTTCTTCAACAACTCGTACATCTCATAGGCCTACGAGGCCTTAAACACATATCTAGAAACTTTCAGAATTCAATCGAAAACTTTTCCTTAAAACAGGGGTCACACGCCCATGTGGCTTGGGACACGCCCGCGTACCCCTAAGACACGCCTATGTCTTCCAACCGTGGTCGACACTGACTATATTCACACGGCCTTGACACGCCCGTGGACTTAGACCGTGTGTCACACATGGCCTAAACAAACGGCCGTGGGATTAGTCCGTAGTTTAACCTAACTTAAAGTACTAAGGTGCAGGGGACGCACGGCCTAGACACACGCCTGTGTGTCTATCGTGTGGGCACTTGAAGGCTATTTACCAAGCCAATTGCCACCCTGAAATCAAGATCAATCTCATATTCAATCCAACAACTCAAATTACTATATCTTTCACGAACAAAACTACATGCTTCATTGATATCGATATACATACATACTTAGTCAATCTTGGCCAATCACTTAGCCATATACAAAAGAATAATAAACTTGATCGCCCATACTTTTACCCCATTTTTTTTAGACATATTCTCAAAACGAAACGTTCCTATACATGCCATACTTAATATAAACATCTTGGCTATACCAAAATAGCGATTGATAGTGTGCTCCGAGCTTCGATGACGATGATCCACGAGATTAGCTTGGCGGGGCTACATGGAAAGAAAGAATAAAAGACGTAAGCATTTAGCTTAGTAAGTTTGCATATAATTTACATAACATCAGACTTGTTTAACATAACCCATTTGGCATAAACAATGGCATCATAATTTCAGCTATTTAAGCTTACTTACTCTTACTGATTCTTACATATCTCATGATACTTACTAGTCTCATGCTCGTGAGGTAGACAAGGTACCTGTATCACTTGATCACATCAGCATACTTTACTATAATAATCATAATCTCTAATTCATCATTCATAACATGAATAATACTTATTTCCAACTTGATAATAGCTTTGCTTACTTAATTTTCTTACTATCTCATTTAAGCTTTACTCATTTAAGCTTTACTCATTTGCCCGATGAATTTCTATGAATAACCAAGGATACTAAATCTCATCCCACATATTACTCGATGCCAAAGCCATATCCTAGATATGGTCTTACATGGGATCTTTCTCATCTTGGTATCGATGCCATTCTTGACATGGACTTACTCAAAGTCTTCCTTGTGTGTTCCCTTAGGAACTTACCATTGCCATGTCTTGACATGGTCTTATTTGGTATCTTTACTCATGAACAGGTCTGTAACACCCCAAACCCGGCCCATTTACTACGACCGAATTTGAAATGCCACTGCGGAAAACGTTTGAAACAAATTTGAACTTAAGGATAAAACATGAAAATTTTGTTAAGTTTAGAAAACAGTGTTCATTAAAATTCTTAAGTAAGGTGTGGTGTTTATAAAAATATCCGGATTAAAACTTTAGTATATATAGATTTAAATAAAAATCGTTTGCAAATAATTCCTTAATTGTCAATCCATAATAAAACATAATAATAAACTTAATGAAAAACACTTAAACAAACTTTAAATACTTTTAGGGTCCTTATTACAATAATTGAATAATCAAAATACTGAAAATATAAATGCTTAATTAATTAAAAATATCTTTCTGCATGAAAATCTGCTTCTGCATGGCCACCTTTGTATCCACTCCAACCCGGTCCAAGCTTTACGCATCACCTGAAAGGTTTAATAAAATATTGGGTGAGTCAAACCGACTCAGTGCATAGTCATTTCACATATCTCCACATATGGGCTTGGCCCATATCCACACAGTCCATACACATAAATATGCAATTATGAAGCCCATCCCAACCTAGGGTCCATCCATTACACCTACCTTGGCAGACCCCCTGCTCAAGGCCGTGGCTAATCCACCACCGATCACATAATGATCCACATATCTTACCTTGGCAGACTTGCTGCTCAAGGCCATGGCTGAGCCATCGATCCCATAGGGATCCCACATATCAATCAGTCCACGGTGATGCACACAGCTATCAACCGCCGAGATGGGCACTTAGCCAACACCTCCCTTGATGAAGCACATAGCTAACATCAAGCGCTAATGTAGCACGAGGCTAGCATTAGACCACGTGCATAGTGTACACCCTTTCCTCCAATAGTCACATCCCAAGCCCCATGCATATATATATGTACCATGGCAACATATTACTTGAAACAAATATACATCACATGCCATCACATTTTTATACATTCATCAATAATCATTTATTATCGTAAATCACTGACCTGATTATTCAACTCACCCACCACGGGTATTCACAATCTTAGCCCTTATTTCAGCTATCATTCACTTTATACACATACATGAAATAACACATATAACACATATAAACATTCAAGAGACAGTGCGATAACTACGCACCTGATTAACACAATTGACTAAATCCCGAAACCCACGTCTAACGTTTTGCACCCCTGCGATTGTAGAACTCCTTCCTACACAACCTAAGTCAGAATCGGCTAACATTATATACCAAAATAGCTTATGGCCGAAAGTCACTACTGTCTTACCTTACGGATCTAAATCTCGAAAACCACCCCTTGTCTTCGAAATTGTCGAACTCCCTGCTTAACCTCTGTTAGATTCGGCTTAACAAATAAATCTAGGAAAAATGGCCCTTGGCCGAAACTATACTTGGTTACCTTGCACACTTCAAATCCCGAAAGACTCCCTTAATGCTCCTTCATGTTGGCACATGCAAAAGAAACACATATTATGGCTTATGAACATTCGGCCATCTCATAGAAACCAAGGCCAACCCTTGTTTTCAGCACCCTTATTGAAAAGAACTCATAACCGATTGCTAGATTAGAGAATACTTACCCTTACACGCTTAAAACGAAACCAAAAGCAAGAGATCGATGGTACTACCCTTGTAGATTCGGCCTCAAAGATTGTGAAATAGAAAAGAGAATAAGAGGTTGAAAGATTCGGCAATAGTGACTAATATTAGAGAGGCTTCGGCTTCAAAAACTCGCAACAACGAAGAGAAAATAAAGTACCTTGAGATTCGGCTACAAGAGAATAAGTATGGATTTGAGGTTGAAAGGAAAAACAAAGAACAAAAGGAAAAGGTTGAAAGAATTTCGGCACACAAGAGAATAAACAAGAGATGAGAGGTTTGGTGACTTAACAATTTCGGCACACATGGAAAAAGAAAACCAAATTTCGGCACACTCCCCCTAAACACACTTCAAAGCCGAACTAAACACCAAGAGAGTCCCACAATCGGCTAATTATCTAATTCCTATCAATCTTCTATGTTATCTCTTCATTTTAAAAAAAAAAAATAAACAAAACACAACCATTATCTTCTATCTTAAAATCAATAAATAATAAAAAGATAAAAGCCAGCATATTATCCCATCCGAATTTAAAAAAAACAAAGCTAGCTTGATCCTTATCAAATTAAAAGTCCCATGTGCAGGCCACGACCTCTTCTCCTGGACGCCAAAAATAAAAACCATCCATGTTGCTGCCCCTAGGTTTCGAACCCAAGACCTGCTGGAAACACCCCACGCCTCCAGCCACACTGCTATGGCGTCTTTGTGTGTCATAAACTCTCTACAACTCCTTTTAAGAGCTCCTTCCTTAGCTCCCCCTTGCCTTAACGCCAAAACAAAAATAAAACATGCCCATGCCGCCAACGGGATTCGAACCAAGGCCCTTGCCCAGGCTTCATTCCAGACCCTTAAGTGGGGCATGGAAGCCACTTTACCAAGGCGCTCTTTTATGCCAAAACGCCTAGGATTTTTCCCTTAAGGCCTCCCTGGCCTTGCTCCCTTTTAATGCCAAAAATAAAACTCCCAAGTGCGATTCCTGCCGCTCGAACCCCTTCCCTCCTGAAGCCCCCTTGCACCTTCGCGCCTCAAGCCACTCTGCCAATCAATTTCTTATGTCCTAAACCCCACGCAAATTTCCTTAAGGCCTCTTTAGCCTAGCTTCCTCTTTTCACTTAAAATTCCAAAAATTTCCAATGCATTCCCTTTTAATCCTAGAGTTTTAAAATCCCTTAAAACATCACTAACCACACTTAAAGCCTACTAATACTTGAGTTATGCTCCAAACGCACAACCCCTAATCTAGGATGTTACATGGTCAATGCCGAGCCTTGGCTTGGACTTACTTGAAATCTTCCTTATTACTCACCAATGTCATGCCTTGGCTTGGATTTACAGGGATTTCTATCTCATGATAGCTTTTCAATGCCAAGACTTGTCTTGGACTTACATGACATCTTTGCTTGGAGACTCACCAATGCCATGCCTTGGCTTGGTCTTATACGAACTTTCTTATCTCATGTGGTAGATCGAGTATCCTAAGTAATTCAACTTCGATTTGGACTTTCTCATGCTTAATCTCATTGATTTCTTTATTTAACATAGCATTAAGCATTTCTATGGTAATAATGTACATTATACTAAGGAATTCAATGATAGTAATCATAAATCTTAGAAATCATACAAACTTACCTCAATATACAAAATGTATGTAGATATGCAATTTAGTCCTCGACTTTGTTCTTGCCTCGGTTTCGATCCGGACTTCGTTTTTCTTGACCTATAATAATATTTTAGATCATTTAATACTCACATTGGCTAAATTGACTCTTAACTTATACTTTGGAAAAATTACTACTTTGCCCCTAAACTTTCTCATAATTACATTTTTGCCCCTAGGCTCGTAAAATGATTTTCATTCAACTTTCTTAGACATCATGCTTAGCTGATTCATTTTCTCTACTACAATAATCATCAATTCTCACTATTTCTAGTTTGTATGACCAATTTCATAACTATTATAAATTAGTCCATACTATCATTTTTCATGAAATTCACTAAGGAAAATATGTTTATCTAATCAAACTCTCATAATCTTCCATAAAATATCATTTTACAGATATGTCATACATGGGTAGATTGTTGAACATGCATCTTAGCTCATTTTATAGCTAAAAATAGTTAATTCATAATACGAGGACTCCAAAAATACGAAGAATATTAAAAACGGGGCTAGGATGCACTCACTAGACAGCTTCAAAAATTTGAAGAACCCTAGATATGGAGTCCCTCCAATTTTCAGCAAAAGGAAGAAGATGAATAAGAATTTTTTTTCATCTTTTTCCCTTTTTAATCATTTAATTGATTAAATGACCAAAATTCCCTTCTCTTTTAAAAATTCACCATTTACTAACTCGTGTCCATTTTTGTCCAAAATTTATGATTTGGGCAAATTGCTATTTAAAGACTTCTAATTAATATTCTAAAGCTATTTCATACAAAAAGCTTCTAGAAACTCATATTTTGCAACTTTTGCAATTTAGTCCTAATGGACCCTTTAATGGAAATTTCCATAAAATTTCTAAATGAAACTTTCATATCATCATGCAAACATCTCAAATACCTTAAAAACTCATTTTACTAACTCGAATTTGTGGTCTCGCACCACTATTCCGGCTAGGCCCTAAATCGGGCTGTTAAAATGACATTCTGATTTACTCATGAGCTGAGTCTGAGCATGCTGAGCATTTGAGGATTGTATTGTAAACCTTGAGAGATAAGCAACTGTATGCTAAATTCAGCAAATGTGAGTTCTGGCTTCTAGAAGTTGGATTTTTGGGACATATAGTCTCGGCAGATGGTATTCGAGTTGATCCGAGCAAGATTTCTGCAATTATTGATTGGAAACCACTTAGAAATGTATTCGAGGTTAGAAGTTTTCTGGGATTGGCTGGTTACTATCGACGCTTTGTTAAAGGGTTCTCAATGATTTCTACACCGAAGACCAGATTACTACAGAAAGATATATGTAGGTGAAGGTGTGTACCAAATGGGGTGGCAAAATGGCTTGGTAAATAGCCTATTTTTGTCCACACGGGCAGAGACACAAGCGTGTGTCTCAGCCGTGTGTGACACAAGGTCAAGTTACATAGCCGTGTGTCTCCTGGTGTTTAAATTAAATTGAAGTTAGTATGCTCCACACGGTCTCACACACAGGCCTGTGACTAGCCGTGTGGTACAAGTCAGTATACCCCCTAATTGGCACACGGCCTAGCACACTGGCGTGTTGCATAAGTAAGTATACCCTATAGTTTTGGCACGGCCTAGCACATGGTCTGGCACATGGGTAGTGTGGCCACTTCGAAGGGTACATGGGCTGGACACACAGGCGTGTCTACTAGCCGTGTGAGGTACACAGCCTGTTCATATTGGTGCGTGACCCTTGTTTACATGAATAATTTCTAAGTGTCCAAAATTTTCGTATGATATCGGTTTAGTCCCGAACCACTTCTAAAGCATGTTTAAGGCCTTGTAGGCTTTTAATAGGGACAAATTGATTGGGATTGAATGATGAATGATTGAATTGAATAATCGTATGTTAAATAGTTGTTTAATTGTTTTGTAAGTCAGATAATGCTCCGTAACCCTATTTTGGCGTTGAATACGGGTGAGGGGTGTTACAATGGTCTACACCTTATACCTCTTTCAAGTGTTGCTATGAAGGACTTTACCGCCATTGCGATATCACCCCATAGAGCCTGTTAACCGTCGTTACGGTGTTGCTTTATGGAACTTAAATATCGGTGTCATGGTGTCACCCAGAAGGACCAATCGATATCATTCCTTTGTACATTTTACTTTGATGCTCGAACATCGAAATGTCACATCACAAGGCCCGAAGCTTCGTACATCACGGTTTGCATTTAGCAAAACCGTATGGCGGTATCGTAACAGAATTTCATTCTCGTATTCATTTTCCCATTTATCCATTTTACCATTCTTATCCCTTGATGCTCGAACACCAAAGTGTCCCCTCCGTAAAGGCTCGGAGACGGGGGCGTAGCCGGGGGGCTAGCATGGGCCCCGACCCCCCTAAAATGTAAAATTGCTTAAAAGGCCCTTAGAATTTTTTAAAAATTCAAATTAATAAAGGTAAAATTGCACTTTGGCCCTCCTAAAATTATAAAAATTCAATTTAATCCTTTACAAATTATAAAGGTATAAACAATAAAAAATTAAAATTTTATCCAGCCCCCCCTAAAAAATTGTTCTGGCTTCGCCCCTGCTCGGAGCTTCTCACATCACGGATTGCACACAACAACTCTGTATGGAGGTATCTAACAAAAATTCCCATTTCCCAATCCTAACTTTATCTATCCCGTCAATAATTTCCCTTCAGTACTTCATTGCCACAGACATGAAATTCATGTACCTATTATCATGACCCTTTTCATATATGCCAACACACCCACTTGATTCTTTTTCGCCTTTTCAGCTTAGTTTTTTTCAAACACCAGAGCTTTCCTTCTTCTGAAAGCTAATGACTATAACCAAAACCATGAGTTAAACTCAACATTCTCAACTTTAAATTCAATTTTCTAGAAATATGCAAAACCCCTAAAACGGGCGTGTCTTGGCCGTGTAAAACCTGCACCTAATTTTCGTAACAAAATTAATTAACCACATTGCCTAGCACACTAGCATGTGGCCGGTCGTGTGGTGCAAGTCAGAGAGCTACCTATTGTAACACCCCAAACCCGGACAAGACACCACGTCCGAATCTGGTATGTTACGGGGAAAACGTTTTTGGGAGATTAGATTTTTAGCTCAAAAGCTGGGTAAAAACATAGTGTATTTGAAGAAAAGTTGAGTAGACTTGTTTGGAATCGGATGGTGTATTTGAAACCCAGAAATTTTGAAAACTTATCCAGAATGTGTAGTTAGAACGAGTTTCTTAGTGTTACTTAAAACAATTTTGACTTAGTAGGAAATAAAGTTTGATTTGAAAATCATTTGAGTTTACTCTATATCAAAACATAGTGAGATACCCGATGGTATTATTTAAAACACATTGCGTTATAGTTTTTGAAAACATTATCTTTCCAAATTTTAGTAAAATTTATACCAAGTTGTTTTGTTAAAGCATGGTAAAAATCTACCTTAAAGCATAACCATCATAAAACATAAATTAAAGGCCTTTTACAAATCCAAATTAAATCCCAAATAAAAGTAAATAAGCTAAAGTACCCAAATTGATTAGTCTGAGCAAAACTTTTATTAAAGCATGGTGTGTGCACCCCGAGTCCATCCCGGCTCCATGTCCGCGTCTACGAGTCACCTGAAATGTCAAGGAGAGGGTGAGTCGAATGACTCAGTGCATAAATCCCGCTCTCGATAAATCAACATGCTAACACACATCATACATAGCAACATGATTAATGCAACCCGATCCTAACCATCCGTATCACCTTTTCTACCCCGTGTGGTACCAAACCACTGGTGGTGCCAAACCACTGGTGACCCAAAGTCACGATATCCATAAGTGTGGTGCCAAACCACTGGTGACGTATAGTCACAATGTGTTACCAAAACACTGGTGACCGAAGTCACAAATCCAATGATGGGGCCAACCCATCGTGTGATACCAAATCACTAGCAGACAATCCCATATCTCAAGTGGGGCCAACCCACGGTGGTGTCAAACCACAGGGACGAGTCGCAATGAGGTGCCAAACCTCTGGTGTCCCAAAGACACAATGTGGTACCAAACCACTGGTGACCGTAGTCACGATAATCGAGTGATGGGGCCAACCCATCGTGTGATACCAAATCACTGGCGTCAATCCCGTATAATCAACTGTGGGGCCAACCCACCGTGGTACTGAGCCACTGGGACGAGACGCTGAGGTGCCAAACCTCTGGTGACCCAAAGTCACAAAATATCACTGTGGTACCAAACCACTGGAGGTGCCAAACCTCTGGTGTCCCAAAGATACAGTGTCCCAAAGACACGGATATCATCATATCCTCCCTCCACTCATATCACCCATCATCATGCCGTACTCATGTGATCATGCATGTCATACAAGTCATACATATCATGCTATCATGTTTAACATCATATCCCATCTCACATACATCCATACTCATGGTACCATATAGATCATCAGTAAGCTCATAACAATACTGACTTACCCGAGTCCAAAGTCATACCCAAAAGGGTATCATATCAATCCCTCAAACTGCCATGGTGTTAATAGGCAAACAGGTTTAATAACAATATCACTAAATATGGGTGTGTTAGTTACACACCTGGTAATTACGAGTCTAAAGATCCCAACGACCGATCTATGTCCCTCGATTATCAAGCTTCTATAACAATCGGCCAACATAGGATTAGGCACTAAGACCATTCGGCCAAAGACATATAAACCCAAAGGGGTTAATTTCAATCCCTTACCTTGAAGATGATCTGGTTTCCTACCAAACCTGAACCAAGCAGTGGTTCTCCTTTAGCAATCGGCTACACCTTAAAAGAAGAACAGTTAATCCATTGTCATCCTTGACTTAATCGCACTAAATCGATAAATAACCCAATAATAACATAGCCACTTACCACTGCTTACCAACCAGTCTCTAACAGGTAAAGGCCTCACTTGGTGGCTTCGAAATCCCGAATGCCCTAACAAGCAATCGGTTTTAACAAAGGAGAATAACACCCATCAATAGTTGTCATATACGACTCTTAAACAACTCAAATCGATTAAGAGAAAGAAAGAAACTAAATGACCATTCGGCCAAGGGCTTACCAACACCCAAACGATTGAAGCAAAACCCCAACACCAACAAAGATTCGGCCAAGATTTTTAAGAAGAAGAAAGAAAATGAAAATAAGGTAGATGCTTTTCGGTTTTGAGAGAAAAGATAATATGAAATGGAAGCAGAGTTTCGGCAAGAGTTGAGAAGAAGAGAAGTGGATGGAATGGAGGTACTTTCGGTTTTGAGAAGGTGTTTTGGTGGATATAGTTTCGGCTAAGGTGATTTCAAAAGCAAAAGAAAAGAAAATATGAGAGGAAAAGAGGACTATTTTCGGTTTACACAATTTGAAGAAGAAAGGGAAGTGAAGATACTTGAGAACTTTCGGCCACACCAACTCAAACGGCAAAACAAATTCGGCACATGAGAGCTTGAACTTTCGGTTTTCCAAGAAGAAAAGAATGAGAAACCCTCTTGGAACTCGGTTGCTTTTGACAAAAAGAGAACTTGTTTGACACCAAAAAGTGACCGAAAATGCACTAAGTTGGCAAGGTAATTTCGGCACTACCTCAAAACCACACTACCAACCCAAGCCGTCCACTTCCCCCCCACTCCAAGCTCCTTCAAATTCGGCCATACTCCCCCAATTCACTCCCAACCACAATTTCAAAAGAGTGGACCCAGTCTTTCTCCAAAAGTTGCTCTCCACCTTTCATTTGAAAGGTATGACTTGGTCCAAGGTAGAATTTCACTAGCCTTCTACCTCTCCTCCATGCCGTCCCAAAATAGGAACCAAAATGGGGATCCTGCAGCTTGAACTCAGGACCTCCACCCCATGCAGATGACGCCACACCAAACTCCCCCATGTAGCGCATGCTTTGCCACTAAGCTAGCTCCTTGCTTGTGCAACAAAACCACAATTAAAATTCTTAAACCCCAGCTTCCTCAGCTCCCTTCACTTAACACCCAAAAGCCAAAAATTTCCCATTCACTCAGGTATACTCCTAGCCCACAATTAAGCCCCTAAAACACCGAGATAGCAACACAGCACACTAAACACATGCAATAACATGCAACAACAAAATAGCCCCTAACCCGGGATATTACACCTATCTTCAAACACGGCCTGTAGCACGGGCGTGTGAGCCCTGCGCTTTGGAAAATTTTTGAAATTTCACGAAAAATTCTTAGAGTTTTTGATTAAGTCCCAACTCAATTCTAATGCTCATATTGGGCCTCGATGGTCCATTTAAGGGATGTTATGAATAAATCTTAGGAAATGAATAGTAATTGTTATGAATTATCTGTAAATATACTAAAAACTTTGGTAACGCTTTGTAGCCATGTTCCGGCGATGAATACGGGTTAGGGTTGTTACAGTTTGAATTATTGCCGACTCAACATCAAATCACAAATCTCGAGCTCAAGTGGTGATATTTCATTTTGTAATGGCATTGTAACAGCCCGACTTTGACCCTAATCGAAATAGTGGTTTCAGGACCACAAATCCGAGTCTAAAAAATATTTTAAAATTATTTTCCTTATTTATTATGTGTGAATTTGCTTGTGTTAAATTTTCGTGACTTAATTTTATCGTTTAGGTGTCCGATTTAATAAAAGGACTTAATCGCGTAACATGAAAATTTGATGGTTAGTTGTTAAAGTGCTTAATTGTTGATGTCTTATTAATATGGAGGATTTGCATTGTAATTAGTCCTTTCTATACTTAGTGGACGACATGTTTTTGCTTAAATGACTTTAATATATGAATTTTTATATTATAAAAGTTATTATTATTATTATTATATTATATTAACTTATTATAATAAAACATAAAATAAAAGAAACATGTTTTCTTCATCATTTTATTTCCTTCACCACTGAAACTAAAGAAAAGAAAAAAAAGAAGAAACCCAAGCTAGGTTCGGCCATTGCTGAGCTTGATCAAGGTATGTAACTAGCTCAGTTTTTGATAATTTTTACGTTTTTGAGATCGTTGCTAAGTTATCTTCAAAGCCCATGTCTAAATTTTTGAATTTGATGATGATTTTGTATTTTGCCATTGATGATAGCTTGTGATTTTTGTGGTTTGATGATGAAATATTAAAGATATATGTTAAATTAACAAGTTTTGTCTTGGGATTTTTGATGATTTTGAGTAATTTGGACTAAATTGCAAAAATAAATTTTTGAGGGATTAAAATGTGAAAAAAAATAAAATGCATGGACTTGTATGAGGACTAGGAATATTCGGCCTTTAAGGTGTTCATTCAAATTTTGTGTATTTTGTGTTTTGTGCAAATAGGACTAAATTGCAAAAAATGTGAAATATTAGGGGCAAAATGGTAATTTGCCCATGTATATGTTTTTGGATTAAATTGAATGTAAATATATTTGACTGAGCTTAATTTGAACATGTTTAGATCAAGAACCAAATAAAACAGATTTGGATCGGGGAAAAGCGAAAATAGTCGAATAGCCGATTTTCGTCGTCCGCCGATATCTGAGGCAAGTCTTTAAGCAATAAAACATCGAAAATTATGTACGTAACCTAGTACATGCTGATTTTTGGAAATTTTGTAGTTATATTATTGAATAGCCAAATGTGGTAAGTATAAGATTTGACTTGTTAAATTATTCGATTGATATATGTTATTTGAATGTTCGTACAATGAGTTCGAAATGTGTATAAGTGAATCGATATATGGAACGAATTGTGTGAGACAAGTTAAAAGTATCATGATTCAGGCTTTGAGCCTAGCAAGCCTTGGGCTGGTGAACTTAATCGGGCTTATGCCTAGCAGGCTTATTGTCGGTGATTGAATATCAGACCTCGGGTCTAGCAGGCTTAGTGTCGGTGTGTGATTCAGGCTTATGCCTAGCAGGTTTTATATCGGTGATTTATATTACAAGTTTATGCTTATGAAATGATCAAGTTAAGGTGAAAATTGAGCAAGTAAAAGCTTAGTTAAATGATGTAGATTACATTCGGCCATAAGGTATGTGTTTTATATATTGACATGTTTATATGTGATGTTTATTGAGCAAGTAAGTTGACTAAAAGATGCTCTTGTATATTCGATTTTCTACATATGTGAGAAAATGATATTGTATCGTTATTATATACTAGTATACATGTGATGTTTAATGGATGTATATATATATATATATATATATATATATATACATATACATTCGATTATATGTGATTAAATTGTACATGGTACTTACTAATTCGGTTGTATATGGAAACATATTAAACTATATGCAAATGGTAAGTTTGTATTTTTAAAGCAAGATAGTGATGTTTTGGATTTGATAAGTGATAAATGTAATGCTATATAAGGATAGTAGTATTCGGCCATGATAGTCCAGTTGTGCTATGTTATTATATTAATGTCATAAAATAATTGGTTTAAAGATATTTGAATATTTAATTGAGTAGTTATATTTGCTTAAGACTTACCAAGCTAAGTTAGCTTACTCTGTGTGTTTTGTTATTCTGTTTTATAGATTTTGGTTACAAGCTACTAGCTCGGGGGATCGTCAACGAAGTCATCCACACTATCGACTTATTTTGGTACTTTAAAAGTTGGGATTTTTGAATTTAAGGCATGTATAGGCTAGCCTAATACTTGGATGATGTTTTGATGTTGTAAATATAAGCCATGCGAAAATGGCTTGGCCATCTTGTTAACCTTGGAATTTATATTTTGGCTTGATGATTATGTTTGGTTGTGGTTTTGGTTGATTTGGTTTTAGTATATATATGTAAGTATGGTTAATATATAGAGTTTAAATGAAATGGAGTAAAGATGTTATAAACTAGTTAACTATGTTTTGCAATGAAACAGTTTTTGGTTAGCAGCAGTGACGTGATTTTGAAAAATCACCAAAAATAGGAGATATGGAATTAGAAAGTGAATAAGATATAGAATTAAATCTTATTGTGTCTATTTTTATATGAAAGAAACAGAGTAGGCAAAGAAATTTTATATTATGAGATATTTAAATTTTAGTGAGACTGGTTCTGAATGACTTCGTGATCCCTTGTTCTGTCTTGGAAAAATTATTAAAATTGTACAAAAATGATCGTGGACCATATTTTATATGCTTAGAATCCTTAATGAGTCTATTTTTGATTGGATTAAACGAGAACATTATTTAAATTCTGTACAATAAGATAACTGATTTTTTGTAAAGATAGGTCAGAACCATCAAACAGTGAAATAGGGGAAAATTTAATGATTAAAATGTACTAATTGGCTACATGAAAAATTCTGGAAAAATTGTAAGAAGATATATGAGTCTAGTTTCAAGGAAAATTTACGGATCTAAATTTTGAGTTTCGTAACTCGAGTTATAGTCAATTTAGTCAACATGACGCAGATGGATAGTTTCAATTTTTATGCCCCGAATTAGTAGTTAAGTCTAGTATGTACATGTGTATAAAGTTTTATATTTATGTGTTTTGAATTATGGAAGTTTACTTGGTCTTGTTGATTCGATTTTGATCTTATAAATGAATTGATCTATATTTTGTTTGGATGTTTGTAATTGGCCTATTTTGAATTAGGTTAAACAAAGTTGATGCAAAAACATATATGTATGTTTAGTTTTGGTAATTGATAATTTGTTTAGTAAAGTAATTATGAACATGTGCATATTGGGTCAATGTGACTTGAATGACCAAATGAATAGTAACCTTTGTATTTGTTGACAAATGCTTATGTGTGAAATTAGCTAAATGGATTTCAGATATGTACATTATTGTTTTAGCATACTATGAAAATGCATTACTCATAACGCATTTGGATATGACCATATAAATAGTAAATAATTGATATGATCTATGTTTTGCATGTTAATGCCTTGTAACCCTATTCTGGCGATGGATACGGGTTAAGGGTGTTACGGTACCTAGGAAGTTTTGTTGATATTGTTTATAAGATGTTGTTAACTTAATTGGTAGTGAAATGATGGTTAAATGTGTATCTAGTTGAGGTTGAGGCTATGTTGGTATGCTAGCCTAGATTATATTTTGGTATATGATAGTTTAAAGTTGGTATCTTAGCATAATGCTTGGTATGTGCTTAGCTCCATGTTTAGTAACTTTAGAAGTTTGGAAGTTAGTTCACATATGGAAAGTGTGATATGAATGAAAGACTTGAATGTTTGATGTGTTGTTGATGTATTTGAACATATCAAATGTGGTACCAATGAGGGTACATTGGTTAGGCATATTAGGTGATGAATTTGGTGTATTTTGGGCATATTTAATCGTGTTTTGAATAGGTTAAACGATTAGCAATTGAGTTGCTTAGTGTCCAAGTAATTAGGAAATGGTAAACTTGTGATTTAAGGCACAATTTAGGTCCATACGGCTAGACACACGGGCGTGTGACTTGGCCGTGTGAGACACATGGCTAGTACACGGGCGTGTGAAACCATTTCGAAAGGGTACACGGTTTGGCACACAGGCGTTTGGCTTGGCCGTGTGACTCAAGTCAGTGAGTTACATGAGCACGGACACAGGCTGGGACACAGCTATCTGTCCCTACTTCGAATGGCTACACAACCGTGTGACCCCTGCAGTTAAAGTTTTTGTAATTATTTCCTAAAATTTCAGAATTGCTTCAGATTAGTCCTTTCCTATTTTTGACCTATTTTTAAGGTCTCGTAGACTCGTAATAGGGGCTGTAGGAGTAACTTTTACTGTGAATTAGGGTGGATTAGCAAACCTAAATTAAATGCATTCCACTAACATCATCGAAGATAAATTAAAAAGATAATCGTAGACAGAGTATGGACTAATACTCTTATGCTAATAATTGGAATAGCCTTATATGTATCTAAATTTTGACATTCTAAAAGGGATAAATAGTGATAAGAGTGCAGACAGTGGAAGGTCAAGTTTAGAAATGCATAGCATAATTTATTATTCGAATGTATAAGGATCTTGCATGAAAGTATCAAATTGTCATGACCTACCATTGCATATTATAATGGTATTAGTGAGTTTATATGTTGATTATGATTGATTTAATTGTTTAATTAGTTAGTAATGCTCGTGACTTTAATCCGACGATAGAGAAGGGTTAGGGGTGCTACAATTATATTATAGGGTGTCATTCCCTTATACTCTCACCAGTATTTCGAAAATAAACCATCTTTCCCTCTATCTTCCTATTTGTTAACTAAAATTAAGCATGCAGCGTAGGTAGGGTGAGGAATTTTAACTTATAGAAGCACATTCCCCAAATATGATAGGGTGACAACCATCCAAGGGAATCTAATTACCCTATCTTACTTTTACTTTAGGGGTGGTTCGAGAGGAGTATCGATTAAGCGACACAACTGGCTACTCTAGAAGCTGTTTCTGGGTATCTCTCTATGCTACCGACCCTCTCATCTCTTTCAGTGAGTTTAAACGAAGTTAGTGAGTTCCCTTGCTACATTACCCAAATGTAGGCCCTGTCATGCAGAGGTAGTAAATGAAAAGAAACTAAACACATTTAACTCCTTGATCATTTTGGGACGATTTCTCCTAGCCTGGAATGGCGGTCTCTGATTCATTTTTTGAACTTATCTATTGGTAGATAGATTTTTAAGCAATCTTCCCCTAGTCAATCCTATCACCATTCACCTAGTTTTTGCTGTTTCTCATATCTTGCCATAACTGTGGACTCTATCCTTTCTTTACATGCATTCCTTCTTTCATCCATCCCCTACTCTGGATACCCATCTACTCATAAATTTTATGTTTAGTCATTAATTACCAAATTTGATGGACGGTCACCAGTATGGATATTCTTTTCCACTGTGTACTTATAAGGTTGTTAGCTTAAACTACCACCCTAATGACCCTTTGGATATGTCTTCCTTGGAAAACATTTCAAATCTAACTAGACTTTGGCGCATTCCTTTTTCTTACTATAGTCCTAAAGGACTTGCCAACATCTCGTCAGTCAGGTTAACTAATGAGGACCACGCCTCTCTGGAAGACTATATCTCATTTCACCCTACACTCGGGTTGAAAAGTTGTTTGGATTACTTTACTGTAATTCACCCTATTTGCGATTCCTTCCCTTTAAGATGTAACATGTCCATCTGTAGTGGACTGTTTTGGCCTACAAAATCCAACGAACTATTACCAAGCGACCATTCGAGTTTATGATTTCTCTTGTATGATGGTTCCTTAAGAAACTAACCCTTATGGCGTGTCTACCCGCTATAGTTTCCCCTCAAAGAGAAATAGTCTTGACAGACATAACTATCACTTTAATAATCCCTATTAGTACCTCTTTCCATCTTTAGGCTCCAACTAACCCCTATTTACGCACTTGATTTTTCGGGAAACATACAATCGGTCCTCCTTGTATAACTTCATCGAAGCCTTACATTGGGAGTAAATCTCTCGTTAACTTTCCAAAGTCTTCCTATAACATACAAAGTTTCTTAAGCTCTTTCTTGTTGTTCTTAGTGGTTGGTCTTTACCCGCGATCCATGGATAAGCCATCTTCCATTTACCTTTATACAAGGCATTATTAGCACGTTATTCCCATAACTGATTCCAGATGGGTTATCACTCTACGCCCTATCGGCTTCCTTATTTACCGCTTTGGCTGAATTTTCAATGATTGTTGTCCTAGCGAACTAACCCATTTTTATTGTCCTGGCAGACTATCCCATGACTACCGTCCTGGCGGACTACCCACGTTTATTGTCCCAATGGAATCTATATGCTGCTATAGTAGAGCTATGGTCTTACTCGTCATGCCCCATGTTTAATGTCCTGGCAGACTCTATTGGTTTCCATAGTCGAGCCCTGTAATCATCATGTTTAATGTCCTGACGGACTCTATTGGTTGCCATAGCTGAGCTATGGTCTTACACCTGCAATCCCCATGTTTAATGTCCTGGCAAACTTTCACGTGTTTACTGACCCAACGAACTATACTAGTTGCCATAGCCAAACTATGATCTTACACATTAAACCTCTTTCAGGTATCGCCCTGAAGGACCTTACCATCATCGTGGTGTCACTCCATAGAGTCAATAGACCGTCGTTGTAATAGTTTGTTTTTTAGTTGTATCAAAATTAATGGTTTCGAAACCACAATTTCAACCAGTGAGCCCATATTTTATTATTTATTTAATATTTATAAGGTTATTAAAATGTCGTATTAAAATTTGGTTAGATAATTTTAATGTTTAGATAGTTAATTAAGGAATAATGGTTAAATTGTAAAAGTTGCAAAATTTATTTACTATTTAACGAAAGGTGCTAAATAGGAAAAATGACAAGATTAGATGGATTTATGTGGAAAATATTCCAAAAATTTTAGTTGGACGGTTTTATGCATGCATTTTGGTTCTTTTATAAGTTGATTTAAGGGTAATTTAGTAATTAATGAATCAATAACATAAACAAATTAGCAAAAAAATTATCATCTTCTACATTTCAAATTTTGAAAAATGAAAACTCCATAGCTAACCTTGGGAAGCTTTCGGCCAGGTTCCTTTTCATGTGCATGGTATGTATTTGTCACCCGCTTTTAGTAATTTTTATGTTTTTGAGATCGTTGTAGCTTAATCTAGCTAACTCGGGGACTAATTTGTAAAGCTGTTAAATGTTTAGAAATTTACCATGGATGAATTTGTGATGTTCTTGAATTTTTATGATAGATTATTAAGCTTGATAGTTAAATAGGATTATTTTTAAAGTGATTTTAGTTGATTTTAAAGTTTAGGGATTAAGTTGTTAAAATTGTAAAATATCATGTAATTCTTGTGATAAGTGATAAAAGTGGATTGTTTAAGGACCATATAGAATTCGGCATAAGGTTTTTTGGGCTAATTTGTAATAATTGTGAGAATTTTGGTTTTAAGGATTAAATTAAATAAGAGATGAAAGTTTAAGGTAAATGTGTAAAATGTCATTAAAGGGTTAGTTTTATATATTTAAGTATTTTAAGAACTTTAATTTGGTTAATTGAATTAAACTATTATATTTAGATTAAGAAATGGATCAGTCTGTTGATAAACGGGGAAAAGGAAAATTTGTCGAGTAATTGTCGTCACGGTCGTCACGTGTCATCAGCTATTGTGTATTGGTAAGTTTGTATTAGGTTTATTATAATCTTCTTATTATTGTGAATTTATTTACTTGTGTGTTTTTTTGTATATATATACTATAATAAACATGACAGAAATGAGTAAGACCATAGTTGAAAGGCATTATGGCAACATGATGAAAACAAGTAAGACCATAGCCAAAAAAATACTATGGCATCATGACGGAAGTGAGTAAAACCATGGCTGAAAGGCGCAATGGCATCATTGTAAATAAGACTAAGAACATAGCTAAAAGACGCTATGGCATCCTTTGACAATTGTTTATCAGGTACTATGTACTGGTGATGGAGTTCAGTAAAGAAATAGTTAGTTTCATGTTTATATCTAATTTATAATTAAATTGAAAGGTATGATATGTTTGATTATATGAACTTACTAAGTTTTATATAAGCTTACTTCTTTTGGTTTTATTCTTGTAGATTGTCGGATATGCATCGTCGATTGAATCAGTTTTGGATATCACACTATCTGTCATCACTTCGGTAGTCTTTTTGTTCATTTTGGTCCAATTATAAGTGGCATGTAAATATGACTTTGATATGTTAAAGTTAATGGGTATCTTGATGATGTTTTGACCAATTGAAATGTAAATATGTGTATGGATGTTTGATAACTTGAATTGGTAGAATTCTATGGATGCCTCTTTTGATAAATTGTTATGAAATGTTAATTGTATTTTGGTAACTTATGAAACTTTGGTTATATTAGCTTTTGGAAACTTGATATGAATGGATGATTTTGACATAAGGCATTTGGGATTTGGTTGAATGTTTGAATAGTATTAACAAGTTTATTATGTCTTGGGTTGTATGATTGATGTTATGTTTGAATTGTTGTTTCAACGAGGGCATATTGGTTAGGTATATAAGTTGAGTGTGAATTGGTTTTTTAGAAAATACTATGTAAGGGTCATTGATTATTATTTATTTATTTGAAAAATTAACTTTTTTTTAGAAATATTTATATATATTTTTTGAAACTTTACCAAATAATGTCCAAAATCTATAAAATAATGCTTAATTTCTCTAAATGAAGTCCAGCAATTCTAAACCTAAAATTAATATGAAAAAAATTGAGAATCGAATTGATTATCATGGACGATTTGGAAAAGTAAAAAAGCATGACTAAATCGAAGTCACTATTAGTCATGCCTTTTAAAATATTAGCATATTAGAAACAATCCAAAATTTTAAAATTGAGAGTGCTGAAAAAATAATTGCAAGTAAATTGAACATAGGCAGAAGCAATGCTTAATAACAGTCCCAATTGCTTCAGGCACTGAGCATGAACAAGGTAGAAAAAAAGTAAATAATCGATAAGTTTGCATGGTTCGGTTTCCTTACATCTGAACAAAATCTTCAAAAAGGTTCAAGCAAAGAACTAATATAGTTTAGTCAAACATGCCTACAAATAAAGTAAGTAATGAATTTGAGTAGTGCTAGACACCAATGAGCATCGCTCTTTGGCACTCTTCATAAATTGTCTTAACAAAAATTTTCATCCAAAAAAATCCTTAAAAATCTCAAGAGATACATGCATTGACAGGTTTCGTACATTTGTCATGTTTTGAAAAAAACAAATTTTTTATGTGTAGTTACATTTTTTATGGAGAACTTTTAAATTTGATATAAGTAACATTAATAATTCTTAAAGGGATTAACCCGCAAATTGATACCTACACTATATCATTTTTCTCAAGTTGGTAGCTAAACTATTTTTTTCATTACCCATTTGTCATGATGAAAGCATGTTTAGAGATCGCGTGCTTGATCTTGTATCATGAAATGGTTGGGAAATGACAAAACTTGGATGAAATGCTTGGTATATGTGTTAGGCCTTGTTTAGCATTGCTTAAAAAAACACTTTTGGCTTGAAAAGTACTTTTGAAAGAAAAGCTATATTAAACAAACTATTTTTGACTGAAATTTCTGACTTTTGAAAAGCACTTTTGAAAAGAAGCTAAAATTTTTAGCTTTTCCTCTACCAAAAGCACTTTTGGTGTTTAATTATTTTTTCACCCATTCAACAACATGGTACTTTCCCCTTTTAAAATCATTAATTAAAAATAAAAAAAGTATTTTTTTAAAATAATACAAATGTGTTATATCTAATTACAAATATTTAATTATTTAAAATATAGTTTATATATTCTAATTAAATTTTGTAAATAATTAATATTTATTACTTAAAAATATTTAAAATTTATATTTCATACATTAAAATACTAACAACAAATTATAATAAATTATTTTGTATATTCTTACAAAAATATAATAATATTAACTAGTTTGAACATTATTTAAATACATATTTGTTACTTGATAATACCATGTCTAGAATGGATATTTTATTTCTCAAAAGCACTTTTTGACAACAATGCTAAACATTCAAATATTAAACCAAACTTTTCAAAATTACTTCTCAAAAGTACTTTTCCACAGCACTTTTTAAAAGCAACACTAAACTAGCCCTTAGTTGATAGTTGTGATATATGCATTTATGGTATTATATTGTTTCAGTGATATGGTAAGTTTTGAATATGTACCAAGGTAATTATATGATTGAGATATATGTTTGATCAATTTTGATAAGAGTTAAAAGCATGTTTTTAGACTTGTTAAAAGGTAAGCTTTGGAAAATATCGCTGGTATAATGCATAACGATGATATATGCTTGTATGTATGATTGAGTTTTATGTTTTGGGTTTGGTTGTAATGGTGCCCAAATGACATATTGGTTAGACACTATTAAGATGTAATATATCATGTTTCGGATTGAGTTTATGAAGTGATTTAGGCAAGATATAATGTACTTAAACTTGTGTTTTTGTAATGTGTAAGGGTTTGGATTGCATCAATTGAAAAATGGTCATTTTGATGTCACACAGTTTGCCACACGGCCGGTTGACATAGCCGTGTGCCACTGGTAAATTAGGTGTAGGATGCTTGACACGGTCTCAATCGCTGTAACAGCCTGATTTCTAATGGTGTTGGAAGCAGTGGTTTCGGAACCACAATTCTGACGTGTCGGCTCGTAAATATTAATTATTTAATATTTATGAAGTAATTAGTGTCATATTAAAATTTGGTTAATAAATTTTGATATTTGATAAATCAATTAAATAAAAGGACTAAACTATAAAAACTGTAAAAGTTAATCAGTATTAATTATTGTGTGACAGACCAATTTTGACCCTAATCGGAACGGTGGTTTCGGAACCACGAATCCGAGCCTGAGAGACATTTTAAATATTATGTTTTGTGTCTGTTATGTGTGATTTAGTGAGTGTGAAAATTTCGTGGAAAATTTTAGCCATCTAAGTGTTTAATTTGCTATAAAGGTCTAAATTGCAAGAAGAACCAATGTAGTGGGCGTTAATAAAAAGGGGGCTAAGTGAATTGTCCATTAAACATGGGGATTTGCATGACAAATTCCCCATATTTGAACAAGGTGGACGGCAAGCATGCAAGAATATTATGCTTTCTATGTATATTAAATCTTAAGTATTATTATATGATAAGCATGCTAAATGGGTGAAAATTGATTTAAACAAAAAGAAAAATTTCTTTCTTCTTCCCTCATTCATCTTCTACCCGAAAACACCATCAAGAAAAGAGAAGAACCTTCATCTTCTCCATTCGGCCCTTGCATGTACTAGGATAGGTAAGAATTTGAACTTTATTTTAATAACCTATCTTGATATGGCTTGATTTCTTGATCATTTTTCTTTTGAAACAAGCAAAGCTTGTTAATTTTGGTATGATGAGATTCGGCCATGGGTGCTAATTTTGTAGTTTGTTGTGTTAATAAGTTAGATAGTATGAGAAGAAATGGCATGAACTTGTAAGAAGATTATGTTGATTTTGGCTTGAAGGTACCCTCATGGTTGGCCGAATAATAGGATGGATATTCATGAAAACATTTTCTTCTTGTGTTTTGATTTTCGGCTATGGGTGTAAATCTATAGTTTATTGTGCAAGTGAAAATCTAGATACATGAGAAGATGTAGCATGAATTCGCAAGGAAATTGATTTAGTTTACACAAGAGAATGTTTTCATACTTGGCCGAATGTGAGGAATTCATTCATGAATCCTTTTCTCTAGTTTTGGTGTTCGATCAATTACCTATAGTATAATTGACCATGGATGATTGCTTATGCATAGATATAGTTATTGGGGGAGCTATGTATAAGAGTCAATTGTTCGGGTAAATTAGTGGAAGGGGTAAATTGATGGAAGGAAGAGTTATGGAAAATCCTAGGGACCTAGTGACCATTCGGCCATTGAAGAGAAATACAAATTGGTTGCAAACTTTATTGTGGCATGCTATGAGTTAAATTGAATAAATGGAATGCTTAAATTTTGTGTGATTATTGTTCAAATTAAACGAATGAAGTAGGAAATTAAGTTCTTAATTTTCTTAAGTTGAGCTATGTGTGTTTTGTTTTGAGTTGAGCAAAAAGGGATAGGATGAATATGAATAAAATTTGTTTAACATTTCTTAGATCGGGAACAAAAAGAGAAGGAACAAGATCGAGGAAAAACAAAGGTTCTCGAATAGCCGAGTTGCACGGCTTATCAACAACCGAGGTAAGTCCTAAAACTAAAGTAAATTGAAGAATTTATTTATGAACCTATTATACGATATTGTTTGATAAATTTTAGTAGGTATTCATGCCATAGCCGAATGTATATAAGTCCATTAGAATGATTTTGATTAGTTGATGTAAATAAACCAAAGTACTTTCATTACGCGACACAGTATAAAATGATATTAGAAATGATTGATTACATTAATGTGTTTCGGGCTTTAAGCCTAGCAGGCCTAGTGCCGGTGATTTAATTCGGGCTTTAAGCCTAGCAGGCCTTGTGCCGGTGTTATTTATCGGGCTATTACGCCTAGCAGGCCTTGTGCCGGTGTTATTTATCGGGCTATTACGCCTAGCAGGCCTTGTGCCGGTGTTATTTATCGGGCTTTTATGCCTAGCAGGCTTGATGCCGGTGTTATACTTCACAAACTAGAAACCGAAATTTGGGTTCAAGGCGAGTTATAGCAAATTTACCGAGTTAACGGCTCAGGTGAGTACGTAACGTTGAAATGAGCCTTCTACTTAATTAAGACAAGGTAAATTAGTGATTCAGTGATCTATCACTAATGGTATGTTTTCTTGGTTATATTGATGAATGATGTGGTATAGAAATTTTGGTCTTTTAAGTATATGAATGTTGTACCTAAGTTTACATGATGACACCTTGATAGGAAATACGAGTACAAGCCTACAAGTTGGATAGTAGAAATTTTTAATTGTTGAAAATTGTACGTTATTTTATTTTTGTAATTAGGACTTACTAAGCTAGCAAGCTTATCGTGTAAAATGTTTCCCCTGTTTTATAGATTAGGAGCAAGCTCATCGGGATTGTTCGGAAAGCCACTCACACTATCAATCTACAATTTGGGTACTCTTCCATTTTGGTTTTAAACAAAGGCATGTATAGGAAAGTTTTGGTCTTTGTTTGATGAACTCTTAAGGCATATGTATATAATAGCCATGCGAATATGGCTAAAATTTTTAGTTAAGGATGCTGTTGTGTTTTGATTTGTATGATGAATTATGATGGCAAGGTTTATGCATTCTTAATCGAAGTTAAATCGTTTTTGTCAAGGAAATGTGATCAATGAAATGGATTCTTGAGTTAGGGGTTTATGTATGTTCGATTAGAAACTAGTATCTCATAAATTGCAATGAAACAGCGTGCAGTAATAGCAGTGATGTGATTTAGAAAAATCACCAAAAATAGGGTGCATTGAATTAGAAGGTGAATAAGATGTGATATCAAACCGTATTGTGTCTATTTTTACATGAAACAAACAGAGTAGGCGAAAGATTTATATATTATGAGATAATCAAGTTTTAGTGAGACCTGTCCTGACTGAATTCGTGAGTCACTGTTCTGTTTTGGAAAAATTGTCAAAAATTGTACAAAAATAATTGGGAATCATGGTTTATATGTGTAGAAACCTTAATGAGTCTACTTTTCATTGGTATAAATAAGAACAGTATATGAAAATTGTACAATGAGATAACTTCATTTTTGTAGAGACAGGTCAGAATTAGCAAGCTGTGTAATAAGGGTAACTTTGATGAATAAACTGTACTAATTGGCCACATGAAAAATTCTGGAAAAATTATGGTAAAAATTTATATGAGTCTAGTTTCAAGGAAAATTTATGGATCTAAATTTCGAGTTTTTAAACTCGAGTTATGGTCAAATCATTCGGCATGACTCAGTTTGACAGCTTTTAATTTTTATGTCCTGAACTTGTAGTCAAGTCTAGTAATGCCTCTTACTCGACTTTGGCGATGGTCTCGGGTAAGGGGTGTTACATATTGTTAGTTAAAAGGTTTAAATAATTAAATGGGAGGATCTTAATGGAAATTATACCATAAATTGTCATGGTGGACGGCATTAGCTAGATTTGGTAATAAAATTTTAGTTAAAATAGTGTTAAAATAAAAGGAATAGAACTGTAAACCAAAAAAAGTATCATCTTCTTTCTTTTTACCCCGTTTCCACGAACCACCATTCTCAAGCTTGGGAAGCTTCGGTTTTGATTTTTGTTCTTTCATGTAAGTTCATTTCTTACCCCTTTTTCATGAATTTTATGTTTTTGAGACCGTTTTAGCTTAATCTAGTTAACTCGGGGGTTAATTTGTGAAATTGTTAAATGTTTTGGAAGATGTCATTGATGAGTTTGATGTGTTTTTGAAGGTAAATGATAGATTATTAAGCTTGGTTGTTAAATAAAATTATTTTGTAAAGTAAATTTGTATAGTTTTGAGTTTAGGGATTAAATAAAAAAATGTGAAATCGAAAAGGATTTTATTGAAAATTTTTAGAATTTAGGGGTTGTTTATATATGGTTGAATGTTTGGAAAACATCAGATATATGAAGTAATTGTGAAAATAGGCTCCTTTTAATATTAGGGATTAAATTGATTAAAGTGTAAAAATTTGGGGCAATTGTGAAAAATGGTAAATAGGAAGAAATATGTACTAAATTGAATATTATATGAAATTGAAGCTAATAAATTGAAATAAACTATTTTATAGATCTAGATCAAGTTAATAACTGAGGAAAAGGGAAAGTTGTTGATTAGTCCTTGAACTTTTACTAACTCTACAGTTTAGCCTTGGTAAGTTCGTACAGTTTAGTTTAATATAAATTGAAATGTTATATTGATATTGTGTTGTTGTTATTGGATATTTTAGATATAATTGAATTGTTATAATTTTATGTGAGTCGAGAAAGTAAATGATTGAAATATTGTTAATAAGATGATATATCGAGCCTGGATGAACAAAGGGTAAGATACAATTGGCATGTCAATAGGTTTTATTACATGCAATACGGGTTTTGGTTTGTGATAAGATGGTGATTATTGACTTGTTACTATCCACTAAATATACCAAAGTCCAGCATTTGTTGTGGACTATCGTGTTATATTTACAGTGATTCTGGTGTGTTATTGGAGGCGGATATAAAGCCTATGGGCTAGGCACTTGGTGCCCAAGTGTGTTCTCAGTTGATTTAGCTTGTTTGAGTGTTCTGGTGTGTTCTAGATGGTTAACCGCGTTCCAAATCTATTTACACTGTTCATCGGGCCGGTTTCCAATGGTTATATGATGTGTTATTAAATCTTATAAGTATTTACATGGTCTTTTGAATGTATATCGTGGCTTGGTATTGAGTGATCTCATGTGATTAAATATATTTTGCAACTTGTATATGTACGTGTATAAACTCACCTACTGAGTGATCATGATTGACAGGATTTTTTATTTGTTAATCTTATTAATGAAACAGTCATGTTTATACAGTAAATTTTATTGTTTCAACCATTGAACTTACTGAGCTCTATTGAGGCTTACTCGTGTCATTTTTCAAGTTCCTTGTAGATAACTTTTTGTGGAGTGGGGCGATCGGATCAACTTGAAGATCACACTATCCAGATACATTTTGGTAGATTTTGATACATTTATTTTGGGTTATGTGACACGTAATAGGTGTGTTTTGTATATGTTTTGAATACTTATTACACGTGTATATATATATGAAATTGATACAAAGATGCTTAAGCTTGGCAAAGATGCTTAAGCTTGGTATTAGTTTGCTTGTGTATGTGCCTTTAATCTTGGTGTGAATATGTTCATATAAGTTGTTTTGGTCATTTGATATAAACCTTAAGTAAGTGTTTAAATCATGGTATGAATAAATAAGAAGAAATGGTAAGTTTGGCATGAGTTTTATGTCTGAACTTATGAACTTGAGTGCAAATTAGTTTGGTGTGATATGTGAATTGAAGTTGTAACACCCCAGACCCGGCCCGGACGTTATGGCCGAATCTGGCGATGTCACATTGAAGTGTTTTTCGCAAAAATATATTGTCGTTGAAATCCTCATTTCTATTTAATCACTTTGTGTTATTCAATGATGAGTCAAAAACGGGTCGTTCATTTTTAAAGCATAAATCATTGAAAAGTTGTTTATTTTTAAAAACGTTATTAATTTTCAAAGCGTCGTTTATTGCGGAAGCTTTTAAACCGATTGCGTATTTGAGGAAATTTTGATAAAACATTTGTCTTTTTGAAAACTCGCGGCTTTTCCTACTGTTAGCAGTTATAAACCAAAACAACCATAAAATCCCAAATTAAAAATATAAATCCAAAGGCCCTTATTACAATAAAATACCCCAAAAATTAAGTTGAAATTATAAAATACTAAATTGAATTAGATAGGTCATGTGGCCACCGCTGAGTCCTCCGTTGCACCGATCCGCCTACGACTGGGAATTACCTGTACAGTTAAAACAGATGGGTGAGTTTACGAAAACTCAGTGTGTAATCCCATAATAGCAAACAGACAGAGAACAAACACAGTCTAGGCCTAAGCCCCTTTTCAGTATCAGAGACAATTTCAGTTTGGGCTTTGGCCCATCTCAGTACAGAACAATCATGTGCTTCGGCCTTGGCCCATTACAGTAACATTAATCAGTGCAGTATCATATGAAACAGTATACAAGTCCTACCCATCCAGCCTCTACACTCCATCTACGTCTAACCCTACACTCCATGTGGGGATATAATCAACCCACCCATCCCTACACTCCAGAGAGTACCGAAAACGGCACTATATGGTGATATGCAACTGGGCTGCCAATAATTTCTGCTCGAAGCCTTTCAGTACACTTCCTCCGATCAATAACAACCCCTCCCTATACAATGCATCATGCAATCATGTCATGTCATATCATAGTATCGTGTATGTATTCAGTCAAGTCTACATAGCATGCTAAAATATAGCCTTACATGTACATATATATAAATATATCACATAGGGGCATAACAGTCATTCAGTCAATTAGGGGTCTAAGTAAGCTTACCGACCCAATAGTAGGTCCACAGTCGACTCGGGCGACCCGTGCAACCTTAGCAGTCAAACAGTGAAAATGGGCCTTTGAGCCCATGTTGTTGGCCCATGTGGGCCCACATGCCCGTGTGGTCCACACGGCCCAAAATGACCTTGTCCTTATGGATTACATGGCCTGGCCCAATAATTTCCACACGCCCGTGTGGTTCGCTTGTGTGGGGCCCATATGACCTAGTTCGGCCCAGCCCATAAATCGTCCATGGCCAGCCTCGTCGATAGTACACCCATGTTGGGTCACACTACTTACCACACGGGTAGCCGCAAACCCGTGTGGCATCGACGATTCACATTTTTCGACTTTTTGCCGATTTTCGATTGTAGAACAGTGTTTACACACTTGGTTACGAAAATAGCGCACATAGTCTTTGAACCCTCCAAATCTAAGTTCAAAACAAAAATAACCGATTAGTCATAAGACCAACGAATTTAAAACGACTCTATTCGACCCACTTAATCACTTCGTTGACATCCACCTATCTCGTTTGAACAACCGAGGCCTGCTCTACTTAAACTGTCGAAACCGAAAGATCACCAGTTCCTACAATTCAACCGAACCCTTATTTACTAATATTCAAATGAATAGTTTGAACCAAAACTGAAATCAACTTACCAAAAATGCCAAACCACGAAGAGGGAAAGAAACTAACGGCACAATAACACCAAAAGAAAGGGCCAATGTCATAGTAATTCGACAGAGAGCAGAAAAAGATGATGATCACGGCAGCAAGGGAAGAAAGTAGGGAATGGCACAGAGGGGGAAACAGAAGAAAAATAATTGACAAGAGAGGTGAAGGGAAAATCAGACGTGGGAAGGACAAGACCGAATGGAACTACAAGATGTAGCAAACTCCCCACTAACAAAATTCGGCACAGGTCTTCGGAAAGAGTAATAATTCAAAATGAGCAAATTAGCAAAATAAACGATGAATCAACAGGGTTGGAATGAAGAAGATCGGAAACACAAGCAAGGTGTTAGGAGAAGCAAACCAAATCGGCAAAGAAAACTAGGAGGGTATGGCGGCAGAGAGGGAGAAAAATTGAACAAAATCCTAAAAAAACTATATGAAAGACTGAAATTGGCAAAACAAGGAGATGAGCCGAATTCAACATCCACCAAATCGAAATATTCCTTCAATCCCATAATTGCCTCCTCAAATCACTCCAACCTTTCCACTACTTAGACTTTTAATAAAACACAAACACTAGTCGTCTATAATAGCAAAATTTGACCCCTTTTTGTGCAAGCAAGGGTTCGAACTTCAACCCTCAAGTAACAATATCACGCCCCTTATCCCCTAAACCAGCAGGCCCATTCTGACATATTTTTACCAACTTTTATTAATAAGCCTATTGTCTAAAGATAGGGGTTTATTCAAATAAAAACAAAATTTCGCCCAAGCTAAGGCTTGAACCCAAGACTTCTCAGACACTCCCAGAACACATAACCACTGAAGCAGACAAATATTTGTGTCACAAACATACAAAAATAAATATGTAAGGGATTTTTGGGGCGTTACAGATTTTGATAATTGAATTGTGGTGTCAATGAGGACACATTTATTAGGCACTTAGGTTGAATGTTTTGGCATGTTTTAGGCTTGTTTGAATGTGTTTTTAAAGTATGGAAATGGTTGATTTTGATTTGGCTTGGTACTTAAGTGTTGGATGAAAGTTTGCCTTGTTTTGGAAGCTTTTTAAGTTGCACATGGCCTGGGATACAGGCTGTCACACAGCCGTGTGTCACACACGGCCTGACCACATGGTTATGTGCCTTATTAATTTTAGGTGCAAGATTTTTCACACGGTCACAATTAGTTACACTTTTTGAGCACACGGGCGTGTGGAGTGGCCACACGGCCATGTTTGAGGCCACATGGGTTGGTCTCTTTCACAAGGCCGTGTGACCTGTGTTTCCAAATTTTTTTAAATTTTTCATGTTTTTCTATTTTGATTCAAATTAGTCCCTGGTTATTTCAAAATTATGTTTAGGGCCTCGTAAACTCGATTTTAGGCACGTCAATATATGAATAATATTTAGTTTTTATTATTGATATTTAAATTAATATATGAATAGTTTAATGATGTTAAATGTTTCAATATGTGTCGTAATACTCCGTAACATTCATCCAACGATGGAGACGGGTTCGGAAGTGTTACAATCTCTCACACGGCTGTGTGAATGTTTGTAAAATTTTATAATTAGGTCCACACGGTCACAGTTTGTTACAAGGCCATGTGACCCTACATTACATGGCATCAACCTTTCACACGGTTTGAAGACACGACTATATGGGTCATCTTCACACAACCTCAGCCTATCACACGGCCTAGCCACACGGTCGTATGATCTCTATTTTGCATTTTTGCCTCACTTTATTGAAAATTTTCAAAATTAGACCCTACTTAGTTCTAAATTGTTTTATAGATTTCGTAAGCTCCATCTAAGCTTAATCTTGAATGTATAACATGTTTAACTGCATGTTCGATGATTAATGAATGTTTTAATAAGTTTTGAATTGAAATAACATGATTTTTTTTGTTATTTATTGTAGTATCTCATAACTCTAATCCGATGACGTATACGAGTGAGACCCTTCTTAGTTCTAAATTGTTTTAGAGCTTTTGTAAGCTCTATTTAAGTTTGGTCTTGCATGTATAACATGTTTAACTGAATGTTTGATGATTAATGAATTTTTTAATAAGTTTTGAATTGAAATAACATGTTTCTATTTTGTTAATTACTGTAGCATCTCATAACCCTAATCCGATGATGGAGATGGGTGAGAGGTGTTACACCACATATGATGACGACTGACCTATACCGACCCTACCACCTGGTCGACTACGTGCATAGGCCTACCCTTCATATTCTCAGCTATGTGGCACTGCCAAACAAAGGGTAATCCTCTTATAAATACCCCATAACACAAGTAGCAAAAGACATTTTCCTTGTTTCTATCCAAAAAACCTTAAGCATTAGCATCCCTGTCTATTTCATCCTCATTTCCCTTTTGCTTAAATCTTCTCAGTTTTGGCTTTCTATCTATCATAGGTGAACGGTCATCTCCACCACATTCTCCTCTTTGCGAAGTCTTGTATCAATAATGGGTAAGGTGAGTATAGATCGAACCACCATGACTCATTCTTCCACTATTGTCCCTGAAAATGTTGCAAAACAAACCCCAAAACTCCCTTAAACCCAAACCCAAACTCAACAGTCTCAAGTCATTCAACAACTACTACTCAACCCTAACCAATAACGAGATATCCAACACCAATCTCAACCTTCATCAGATACCTCCCCTACTATCCCATGATACCCATACTTATCCACTGTATTGTCAATTTCTTCCTTTTCTTTAGTGGTATGTCTAACCTTCCTAGGGCAATACCAATGTCTCTCCTAACTAGCAAACCTCATAAAACCCCAACTCTAGCTATTAATAGTTTACAAAGATGTAAGAGAAAATGAGGATCCTTGAACCCAACTTTTAGAGTAGCAATAACTTTACTAAGAACAATAGGAGTGCCAACGCTTGTTAGAACAGAAAAATGTAGGGAATAAGTAAATCATTGAGGAGCTCAAATTTAGTACAGACTCTACTAGAGCCAACCATCCAGTTTAAAAGGAGGAAATTTCCCAATCCTTCCTCCATGGACAAAGAAACCAACAGCCACTAAATGATCCTTAATGGCAACCTCAAGATAACCCCATCCACAGATTCTCAAGATAAGAGTCCGCGTGACCAAGATGCTTCCTTGGATGAGAAAATGAAGTACTTAAGAGAGAGTTGCTACAGAAACTCTGAAATGGCTATTAATAGACAACTTTGCAAAAAATAAAAATAAAAATTATTGGTTTTCGAGTTATGTGCCAATTTAGGTTAGGAGCAACTTGACTCCAAGTTAAATGAGTTTAAGTTTGTTGATCTAAATGAACTAGATTTGAATTAGTATTGATTGAATGAGATTTTTTGAATTCTAATAAAAGTTAAAAATTTCCTTATAGCACTCATTTTATTATTGTCTTTTTTTCTATTTTTTAGAAAACTTTTAAAATGGGTTTGGACGAAAAATTTGATGGAGGAATTTCATTTCTATTAAGGTTTTTATTTTTATTTTAAATGAATTAACTTGTTTGGTAAAAATAATGAATAATTTAAAATGCCCAACAAACTTCAAAATGAGATTTAATTAATTAAAGTTCCTATTCACATTCCACCAAAAGAAATGGTTTTTTTAGAAAGTAGTCATAATATTATTTCATCTAGAGTACATTTGGATGTGGAATTTTAAAATTTCAGAGATTTTTAGAATTTTAGTATTTTAGATGTCATTAATTAATAAAAGTTATCAATTTGAATTGCATTTTTTGTATAAATAATTATTTTAGGAAAAAAATAGTTTATTAGAATTTTATAAATAATAAATGAAAAATAATGATATTAAAAATAAATAATATTAAAATATTCAATATGAATATCATTAAATAAAATAAAATTATGAAAGAATTTAAAAATAACACCTCTTCAGGTGAAATTTGAAAAAAGAGATTGAACTACTCAAATATCAAGTTGAAATTCCTCACAAATTTTGTAATTTTCCATTATTTTTAACTGAACAAAAAAATCATTTTTATAAATTTGAAAATGTCGATATAAATAAAATTTTTCATTCAAATCTTTTATCCAAATACACCCTTAATACATATGGCCCCACTATAAAATTAAAAAAAAACCCTTTATACTTTAAAATATTACTTTTATTTAATCCTAATACATATTATTATATTTTATATTATTAAAAATTTATATATATTTATAAATTTAATGATATTCAGATTGCATATTTTTATATTATTTATTTTTAATATTATCATTTTTCTTTTATAATTATTTTCTTGACTCATGAAAGCACATTAACCTAAATTATTCTAAAAAAATTATTTATCCAAAAAAAAAAATCACAAATACTAGTATTTTTAAATGATGCACTGAGCTAAGTAAAACAAAAAAAAAAAAACCAAAAACCGATCTGAACTATGATATTTGGGCCGTTTATAGAACACAAGTTAAAAATTGTAATTATCAAATAGAACTATGTTCTATTTTTATTCAATTTATAATTAAATTATTTTTATGATGAAAAATAAATATTTAAAATTTAAAATAGAGAAATTAACTTAAAAATACTATATAAGGGTTATTGATTATTATTTATTTACTTGAAAATTAACTTTTTAAAAAATATTTATAAAAGGGATTTTGAAACATTACCAAATAATGTCCAAAATCTATAAAATAATGTTTAATTTGTTTAAATGAAGTCTAATAATTCTAAACTTAAAATTACTACGAAAATTTCAAGAATCAAACTGATTATTCCGATCGATTTGGAAAAGTAAAAAAAATGACCAAATTGAACTCACCATTAATCATGCCTTTTAAAATATTAGCATATTAGAAAAAAACTCTAAAATTTTAAAATTAAGAGTGTTGAAAAATAATTGCAAGTAAACTGAACATAGCCAGAAGCAATGCTTAAGAGTAGTGCCAATTGCTTCAGATACTGAGCATGAACAAGGTAGAAAAACAATAAATACTCGATATGTTTATGTAATTCGATTTCCTTATTGTAAAAATAGAATGTCAGTAATGACAATATATCGCAAAGAAAAGAGAAATAAAAATAAAGAACACACAGATTTTTATGTGGAAACCCTTTCGAGAAAAACCACAGGCAGAGGAGAAGAAAATTCACTATGTCGAATTCGAATGATTACAAGAAGAGTAGATTATGTCTTATTTATAGGCTTGTAAAGCCATATTCTAATAGGAGTGTAGTAAGATTGAATCACCTTATTCGAATCAATATCAAATAGATGGAGTTTAATAAGGTTTAAAAAACCTTATTCTAAAATAAAATAAAAGAAGTGTAGTTCTATATGGATTTTACTTTTATTTTATTTTACCACTATATTTTATTTAAATAAGGATTCGAGTCACCTAATTCTAATAATCTCCACTTTGACACAAATTCTCAATGAACAAGTTCTTCATCGCGAACTCTCAACGAACAAGTTCTCCACCTCTTCCATAAAACCCCTTAAGGGTTTAACTTCAACAATGAACACCAACCAAGTCTAAGCAATGCTTAAACTTTGTTATTGGAAGTGACTTAGTCATCATATATGCAAGATTTTCATGAGTACTAATTTTGCTCACAACAATATCACCACGAGCAAAAATATCACGACCAAAATGATACCGAACATCAATGTGTTTTGTTCTCTCATGAAACATTTGATCTTTTGTAAGGAAGATGACACTCTGACTGTCACAAAATACTACACTGATTTGAAGGTCTTCATTGAGTTCACTAAAGAGCCCCTTCAACCAAATACCTTCTTTACAAGCCTCAATAATCACCATGTACTCAGCTTTAGTGGTAGACAAAGCGACTGTAGTTTGCAAAGTGGCTTTCCAACTGTTTGCACAACCTCCGATTGTAAAGACATAACCTATGAGAGATCTTCTTCTATCAAGGTCTCCAGCAAAATCAGCATCAACATACCCAATGACTCCATCTCTAGTTCTTCTAAACTGTAAGTAAACATCCATAGTACCTTGTAAGTATCTTAAAATCCATTGAATTTCTTTCCAATGTTCTTTACCAGGATTCATCATGTATCTACTAGCTGCACTAACTGCATATGATAAATCTGGACATGAACAAACCATAGCATACATGAGAGATCCCATTGCACTAGAGTATGGAACATGAGACATGTACTCAATCTCATTATCTGATTGTGGAGACAAAGTCGATGAAATTCTGAAATGGGCTGCTAAAAGAGTACTAACAAGCTTAGCACTCTGCATATTGAACCTGCAAAGTACTTTCTCAATGTAGCCCTTCTGACTTAGGTACAATTTACTTACTTTTCTATCTCTGAGAATCTCCATAGCAAGTATCTTCTTTGCTAGTCTCAAATCTTTCATCTCAAATTCTTCATTTAGTTGCGCTTTGACCTTTCTTATCTCTCCTTTATCTTTTGCTGCTATCAACATGTCATCAACATAAAGGAGTAAATACACAAAAGAACCATCACTATTTTTCTTAAAGTAAACACAACTGTCAAAGCTACTTCTTTTGAAATCATGAGAAGTCATAAAGGAATCAAACCTCTTGTACCATTGTCTTGGTGACTGTTTCAAACCATAAAAAGGGATTTTTGAGCAAGCAAACATAGTCATTTTTCTTTTGAGACTGTAAAACCCTCTGGTTGTTGCATGTAAATATCCTCCTCAAGTTCTCTATGCAAAAATGCAGTTTTTACATCTAATTGTTCAAGCTCTAAATACCAAGCAAAGCTCAAATCAAACTATGCTCCAGAACTGGGGAGAACACATCTGTGAAGTCTACTCCTGAAATTTGACTATAACCCTTTGCAACAGGCCTTACTTTATATATGGATTCTACAACTCCTGGAGTTCCTTCTTTCTTTTTAAACACCCATTTACAACGAACAGCCTTTTTACCTTTAGGAAGTTTCACAAGATCCTATATTCTGTTTTTGTGGAGTGATTCCATATTTTCTTGCATAGCAAACATCCTGTAACGCCCCAAATTTTTGGGCCTGGAAGAATCGGGCTTTGGGCATTAGGTCTCAGAAAATTTTTAAGTGAGCAAGAAAGTGACAATTGGCATGTGGGCCTTGAGGGTTAATGAACTTGGAGTGTCTAAGGGTGTTGGAGAAGTGCTGGGTTCGAACTTTGAGGAGAAGGAATTTTTAATTAATTATTAAAGGAACAAGGGCGGTGAGTAGTTGGGCTTTTAAATAAAAATAGGGAAAATGGCATCAAAGAGCCTTGTGGTAGAGTGGCTAAGTGATGCCATTTAGGGTAAAGGAAGGTGGCGTTATGGGCTATCAAGGAGATCCTAGGTTCAAATCCTAGCTTCGTATTTTTAGGAGTTTAATTTTGGCCTTCTAGAGGGTTGGAAGTGGTGTGATGATGGACTCTAAGGAGAGTGATCAGAAGAGAAAATTTAGGAAAAGGACTGGGGAGTTATTGTGGAGAAAAATTAGGAGATGAGATATGTGGAAGAGGTTGAGCCGAATTGGGAATTTGGGGATAGGAAATTCGGCTATAGGCTATAAATAGGTGTCGATTTTGGGGTTCTAGGCTAATACCAAAATTGTTTTTCCCTTTAGCTGAAATCCTCATTTTTGAGTTGCCAAAACACTTTTTCTCTTTAAGTACTCAGAAGCCGAATTCCTTCTTTGCTTGTCGATCTTCCATACTTTTTCTTCTCAAATTCTCTTTTGATACACCCTTGGTTTTAGCCGATTCCTTATTCTCTCCTTCTTCCTATTTGAGCCGAATAACCCCTTTCACTATACTAATCTCAAAAGCTGAATACCTCTTGAGCCGATTGCTTCTTGGGTAAGTATTCTCAATTATGGTTTAGGTGTTGGCCGAATGGTCATAGATAGGAAAAGGGGGACTTGTGTTGGATACAAGTCACCTATTATTCTGTTTTTAATTATTAAGAGTGATGCAGATTTAGGAGATACGCGTGATTAGTGATCACAGAAGGGCTAAGAAGGCTTGGTGTTTCAGGTAAGGTTAAGGTGAGACTTCGGCTTTTGGTAAAGTTTCGATAAGTATTTGTGATTAATCTTTGAGTAATATCGTTTGTAGGATCGTCGCTAAGGAGATCGCAGCGTGTTTTGTTATCAGGTGTGTACATACACTACACACATTAGATCGGCAAATCCCGAAATGCCAAAATGCCGAAAAGCCGAAAATTTTGGCTACGGTAGTCTTGCGAGTGCGTGAACACTCGTAAGGGAAAATCGATACGTTATCAGAGGCCCCATAAGCGATCTCATGGACTTGGGCCGTGTTTTGGCCAATCGAGCCAGAATGGGAAAAATGGGCCTGATGGGCCGTAGGCTCAAAATAGGTGAATTTGATGGTTTGGTAATAAGTGATGAACTAGTCATGCTGGTTACATGGCTTGGAATTGATTTGGGCCAGATGGGCTCTATGAATGTGATTGGACCAGATAGGCCATATAATTGTGATTTGGGCCTAGTGGGCCATACGAATGAGATTGGGCATGGTGGGCCATATGAACGTATGTGAATTTGTTTGGGCTTTGCAAGGGTCTTGGGCTTAGTATTTGGTAAATTGCTTAACCTTACATAAAACTTTAATAATTTATTAAGTGCGACTGTGAACAAGTCATAAGGTTTAGGTGTGGCAACGGGCATATGCATGTCTAGGATTGGATCTAGGGAGAGTTTGGTACTTAAGCGGTCTTAATGACCCACCTCATCTTCTCTGGAATCCTACCTGGTGCGTAGTGTCTGTTCACTTTAGCCGCGAGGACTTGTTGATGGGCCAAGGTTCGTAATTAAGACCCATACTATTAAGAGTTACTGAAATACCCCTGTAGGGTAGAATTATCGAAGTACCCTTGATGTGTGAAATGACTAAAATACCCTTATGTGTTGAAGGTAAGATTTATGGATGTTACATGTACATTTTGCATTCATATGATATTCTGTTTAGGTTGCATATGGGTGGTAATTATGGAACAGAGGAAGTATATGAGGATCGCATGGTTGCTTGACAATTGTGGATCCACCGATGGCTTTTTAAGCCCATTATATGATTAGCAGCTTTGCTGCAATGTTTGGTAGTACCGCAACCGGGCTGCCCTTGATGTGTATCAGATGGGTGGGTCGATTTAGAAATCCCCACAGATGTGTTTCGGCGGGATAGAGATGATGTGTACCGATGGATTATTTGGGGAGGGTTTGCATAGCATTACATGTATGATATTATTATGTTATTATTATGATATGTATGCTATTTGTTTGATGATGGTCGTACACACTGAGTTTTCGAAAACTCACTCCCTCTTTTATTTTTCTCAGGTGATCCTCAATAGGCGGTTCAACGGATGGAGGGACTCAGAGGTGGTCAACTAGCAAGACGATTAGACTTGTTTTCTTAATATCTAAATTTTGGGATTTTAAGTTATTTTATTTCGGATTGTAATAAGGTTTTCCCTCTAGTTATTATTCCATCACTTCCATTATGCATTGAAATTTTGAAACGGAACCTGGTTTTATTTCTTTTAAGTATATTTCAAGTTTTTGAAAATAATTGTGTTTTAAGAACGAGCTTCTGCTGTTAAAGGAATCCTTTTTCCCATAGTAACAAGGAAATGGTTTTTTGGATACACCTCGTTTTGAAAGCAAACTGGATTTTACTTAACTTTTCTCTAGAAAGGTTTTCAATGAAAACAAGGTTTTCGCAAAAACACTTCAATGTGACACGCCGGATTCGGGCCTAACTTTTAGGCCGGGTTTGGGGTGTTACACATCCACTTTTCTGGGTCTTCATAGCTAACCGCCTCAGAATAATTAGATGGCTTTTGGTTTGCATCTATATCTTTAGCCACATTTAAAGCATAAGCAACTAGATCAGCCTCGACATACTTCTTTGGAGGTTTAATTTCTCTTTTAGTTCTATTTTTGGTGATAGAGTATTGTGGTGAAGAAACAACTTTATTCTGAATTTTTGTACTGGCTTGAGGAGTCGACTCTGTTGTAGATTTTGGATTAATCTGATGCTCCGTCTGCTTTTGATTTTCTTTATTGGAAGAGTCTTTAAGAGATAAGTTAGGTAGCATAGCAGTTTCATGAAAAAAACAACATCTCTGCTAATCACAACTTTTCTATTTTCAGGGCACCATAACTTATACCCTTTTACACCAGTTTTATAACAAAAAAAACACATTTAATGGATCCCGGTTCTAATTTTTCATTATCAACATGGGCATACATAGGAGACCCAAAGATCTTTAAATCAGAATAGTCAACAGGATTACCAGACCATACCTCTTGTGGAGTCTTCCTCTCAATGATAATGGGTGGAGATCGGTTGATCAAAAAACATGCAATAGAGGCTGCTTTGACCCAAAATGACTTTGGTAAGTTGGCATTTGACAACATACATCAAACATTCTCCATGATCGTTCTGTTCATTCGTTCTGCAACACCGTTTTGCTGTGGAGTATGACAAACTATCATGTGTCTCACGATCTCTTCTGACTTGCACAGTTTATTAAACTTATCAGAACAGAACTCTAAGCCATTATCTGTGCAGAGGTATTTTATTTATTTTCCCGTCTGTTTTTCAATCATAGTTTTCCAATACTTAAATGCAGAAAACACATCACTTTTCTGCTACAAGAAGAACGCCCAAATTTTTCTGAAAAAATCATAAATAAAAGTTAGCATATAATTAGCTCCACCTTTCGAAGGAACTCTGGATGGCCCCCACAGATTAGAGTAAATATACTCCAACGTTCCCTTCGTGTTATGGATTCCTCTGGTGAATCAAACTCCCTTTTGCTTCCCAAAAATACAGTGCTTACAGAACTTCTGTTTGCAAATTCCTTACCCATCAAGAAGTCCTTTTTTGCTCAATTCTGCCATGCCATTCTCACTTATATGCCCTAGGTGCATATGCCAAAGTTTAGTAATATCATCATCTGATAAGGAAGAGGAAGTGACAGCTGCATCACCAGTAACAGTAGAACCCTACAGAACATATAACTTGGCAGTCTTTCTCTACCCTTTCATCACAACGAGAGAACCTTTGGAAATATTCAAAACCCTACTTTCAGCTGTGAATTTGTACCCTTTTGAATTAAGAGTACTCAACGAAATTAAATTTCTCTTCAATTCTAGAACATGTCGTACGTCACTGAGTGTTCTAACAACTCCATCAATGTAACACCTCAAATCCGGTCAATACACCACGACCGAATCTGGTATGTTACGGGGAAAATTGTATTTAAGAGGATAGGTTTTCGTTTAAAAGTTTGATAAAAACACTTTGCTATATTTTGTACTTGTAGAAATCTTGGGCATGATTGTTTAAAAACCGATGGTGCATTTGAAAACCCGGTAATTTTGAAAACTTAATCAGATATGTAAGTAAAACAAGTTTATCTCATTTAGAAATTCAAGTAATTCCTTATTGTTGCTTAAAAACATTTTGACTTAGTAAGAGAATGTATTCAAGTTTGGAAAACATTTGAGTTTCATTCATCTTAAATTACAGCGTGATACCCGATGGTAAAGTTTAAAACATATCGCTTTGTAGTTTGAAAACTTTATCTTTCCAAGTTTTAGCAAATTTTAACCCAATAATTTGTTAAGGCATGTTTAAAATCAACTCTATGCATAAACATAACAAAACATAGTTTAAAAGGCCTTTTACAATCCAAATAAAACCAAATGAAAATCAGCCAAATAAAGTACCAAGTTTTAAATCAATGCAACTCCAAATTTATTCATGGCATGGTCACCTCGAGTCCACCTTGGCTCCATGTCCGCAATCTAAGTGTCACCTAAAATAATAAGGGAGAAGGTGAGTCGCAAGACTCAGTGCATAGATCCCCCTCCCGATATATGCAACATACTAACACACATAATAACAAAGCAATACAGTTAATGCACCCGATCCTAACCATCCGTAACACCTTTTCTACCCCGGGTGGTACCAAACCACTGGTGGTGCCAAACCACTGGTGACCCAAAGTCACGATATCCATCAATGTGGTGCCAAACCACTGGTGACCCAAAGTCACGAATAATCCATCTGTGGGGCCAACCCACGTGTGATACCAAATCACTGGCGACGATCCCGTATCTCAATAGTGGGGCCAACCCACGGTGGTGTTAACCATAGGGACGAGTCGCAATGAGGTGCCAAACCTCTGGTGTCCCAAAGACACAAGTGTGATACCAAATCACTGGTGACCGCAGTCACGAATCAAATGATGGGGCCAACCCATCGTGTGATACCAAATCACTGGCGTCAATCCCGTAATATCAACCATGGGGCCAACCCACTGTGGTGCTAAGCCACTGGGACGAGACGCTGAGGTGCCAAACCTCTGGTGTCCCAAAGACACAAAATATCATCTGTGGTACCAAACCACTGGAGGTGCCAAACCTCTGGTGTCCCAAAGACACGGATATCATATTCCCCCTCCTCTCATATCACCCATAACATATCATACCGACTTATGTAAAGTATGCAATCATGCAAATCATGCTATCATGCTTAATGTTGCATCTCATAACACATATATCATATCAATAGCAGAACTCGTAATGAAACGGACTTACCCGAATCCTTGCACATACCCCATCGGGTATCATATCAATCATCATACTGTTTTGGTCTTAATAGGCAATCAGGTTTATTAAACATATTACTAAGTAAAAAGTGTGTTAGTTTACACACCTGTTAACCCGCAAGTCTTAATCCCAAAGAACCGGTCTAAATCCCTCGAATACCTTGCTCCTAAAATCGGCCAAACAAGAGATTAGCATCTAGACCATTCGGCCAAAACCAAATAACTCAAGAGGGCTTACATTTACACCCTTACCTTGCAAATGGTTTGGTTTCCTACCAAAACCCGAACCAAACAATGGTTCCTTTGACAATCGGCCACACCCTAAAATGTAAACAGTTAGTCCTTTGAAGACTTGGTTAAATGAAACTAAACGAATAGACCATGAACCAAAATCTCACCATCACTTACCAATCAATCAACTCAAGATAAAGGCTTCGTTTGACTGCTTCAAACTCCCGGATACCCTATAAAGAAATCGGTTCACACAAGGGATTAACTTCTTCCAACAAATGCCCAAAATCGGCACTTAACCAACCGAAATCAACAAGAACAAGGGAGGGAGGAAATGGCCATTCGGCCAAGCACTTACCTTCCTCTAAACCCGACTAGAACCAAGGCTAGAAGAGATCCACACCACACCAATATTCGTCCAAGAAAACCACTAGGAGAGAAGGGAGATTCGACTAGCACTTTAACCAAAGAGCAGAGAGAATTCGGCCTTAGGTGTTTAACACACTTTTGTTCGGCTTTGAATGAAAGAAAAGGAAGAGTAGAGATGAGAATGGAGGTTACGGTAATAGAGTTTGAGAGGAGAAAAAAAGAAGGTTTGAAGGAACAAGTTGAGAGGGTTTCGGCACACAAAAGAAATGGGAAAAAAACAAATAGAGGAAATCGGCTAGAGCTTTGGGGAAAAAGAAAGAAATAAGAGATGAATAGAGGGAGGGAACTTTCAGTTTTGAGAAAGAAAGGGATGGAGAAGGTGCTTTGGAGAACAAGTTTCGGCTTAACAAAATGAAAAAGAAGAAGATATGGAAGAGAGCACTCGGCCACACGCACAAAATGTAAAAACACAAATGCAAAGTTTCGGCAAGAAGGTGTTTGGACTTTCGATTTCAAGGAGTAAAAAAATGAAAGAATCTCCTTTGAACATTCAGCTTTGGTACCCTAAACTAAGGCTTAGTTTGGATGGGCGGTGAGTTTACCTCCGGTGAGATTAAAAACAGCGGTGGCGGTGAGATTAGTTACTGTAGCGGTGAGATTGGATACTGTAGCGGTGAGATTAGAAACAATGGTGGGGTGTGTATTTGGATTCAAACGCAGCTGTAGCGGTGAGGTGAGAATATGAAATGACTATTAAAGACATCAAATTAAAAAGGATATATAATAGAAGTTTTTTAAATTATTTTACTTTTATGAGATTATTAAAAATATATGAATTTTTAAATTTATTTAATAAAATATTAAAATGTATCTTTGACATTTTATTATAAATATTTCAATTAATTACATAATTATTTTTTATAAAAATCAACTTAAAAATATTATTTATTATCATGAAAATACAAACAATATTTTTTATTAGACTTGATTACATTTCATGGCCTTGGTCCCACAAATGAAAAGAAAAATGCTGGGGCTGGGTTACTGAAGAACTCTCAACCTCTAAAAAAAAAACAACAGAGAAGATTTTGTGACTTGAATCTCACAATGACATTTTTTAGGGATGGAGTTTATGTGAGCCTAAGTTCTTTGATTCTGATCGCCATCTTTTGCAAGGTGGTTTTTAGATTGTAAATATCAGTTGGTATTAAAGACATCTATCGTAACTCACAGTTACAATCGCATGACCAATAATGACATTGTATTATACTGTATTTGTTCGTGGTTAAAGAAACTAATGCAGGTGTCGTATGTCCGAAACATGATAGATTATTATATGCTTGATCGGAAAAGTAGTGCAGGTGTCGGTGTGTAACATGATGAACTAATATTTTCATTTTGATGATTGGGGGAAAAAAGCCCAATCTCTGTCGGATACTCCAAATAATATCAAGAAGTTACAAAAATTGATTTCATTACTGGAGTCTTTGGAAGTTTAGGAGGGGAGTGTTACGAGTTTAATAAACGTGAATTGTTACTCTTAAATAATAGATCCTTTTGCTAATAATTTGTGCGCCTATAATGCCAGTAGACAGCTTGTTTGTTTGAAAGCAAAAAATCGTCGAGTCATTCCCTTGGGGAGAATGATGTTTCAGAATATATATCATGTGGCAAGTGTCAGGGATCCATGGAGCAGACCAGAATTCCATAAGCTAGATTAAGGACTTTTAACTTTCATTCCTTCAATATAGGAGCCAAATCAAGAAACCCATTAACAATTGAAACAATGTTCCTGGGCTTTAAACACCCATATGCATTCTATATTTCGTGCTTCATCCTCTCTACTCCTAAAACCAATTGTTTTCTTTCACTACCAAGGAACAAAAATGATAGGAAATTCAATCCCCTCCCCAATATCAAAGATCCACAAACTTAACCCTGGTTATGGTGGTCTCAATGTGTTTAGGTCCATCTGCTGTGGCAGTAATGAAAGGTAAACTGGAACCCAAAAAGAAAAGTCTTTGTCATTAAGCATCGAGTAGAAAGTGCAAAAATGAAAGACATACACAAAGAAGGGGAGAGAGATACCTTATGTTTGCCTGAGTCAAAGAAGATAACTCCATTTTAGTTTTCTCAGCTGTCTCAGTTAACCGCTGAAGAGCTTGTTTGTCTTTCAAAAGATCCATGCCTTCATCCCTCTTAAAGTTTTCAGCAAGCCAGTCTACAATTCTCTGCACATAAAATATGACATATATGACATGCTTCAGCACTGAAAGATACAACTAACCCAAAGAAGAATGTTCAAAATTCATCAAGTACACCAACCTTATCAAAGTCATCACCACCTAAATGTGTGTCTCCAGATGTACAGAGCACCTCAAACACTCTATCACCAACCTCAAGCACTATAACATATTAAACAAATAGGCAATCAAACATTTTCTAATATCTTCACCAATAAAGGATAAATGAAATCACTACATATGTAGATAAATAGTTTCTCAACTCGCTAACATACCTGAGACATCAAAGGTACCACCTCCGAGATCGAACACAAGGATGGTTTCATTGTTCTTCTTCTCAAACCCATATGCCAGAGAGGCAGCAGTAGGTTCATTGATAATCCTAAGAACTTCTAACCCAGCAATTCGACCAGCATCCTTTGTGGCAGTCCTTTGGGAATCATTGAAATAAGCAGGGACAGTAACAACAGCTTTGGTCACTTTATCGTTCAAAAAATTCGAAGCATCATCGACAAGCTTTCTCAAAACCTATATCCAAAAATAGAAACAACCAATTAGCCATATAAAGATTCCATTACCCTTAAAAAGCTTCATCCGTAATGCATTCATTGCCAATAAACTCAAAGTTCCATAAATTTGGTTTTCAAAACATTTTCAATTTCTCAAACTTCCAAGTCAAATAAGCTCAATAAACATAGCAAAGACAACCCAATTCATGACCCAACATATCAGTGAAAGAAAGAAGCCGTTAATATAACATACCTGAGCTGAGATTTCCTCGGCGGCGAATTGTTCACCAATGGCAGGACAATCAAGCTTAACATTCCCATTATCATCTCTAATAACCTTATAAGAAACCTGTTTCGATTCCTCATCCACTTCCGACATCTTCCTTCCGATAAACCTTTTCACAGAGAAAAACGTGTTCTCAGGGTTCACAATGGCTTGTCGTTTCGCTATCTGTCCTACTAACCTATCCCCAGTCTTCGTATACGCCACCACGGACAGCGTCGTCCTCTGCCCCTCAGCATTCGTTACAATAGTGGGCTTCCCTCCTTCCATGGCCGCCACCGCCGAGTTAATAGTCCCGAGATCGATTCCGACCACTTTCTCGTTCACAACTCTCACTGGCCCAACGCTGTACCGTTTACCGTTGTTGTTGGTCTTAGCGAGTCTTAAGGTTATAGTAGGAAAATAGCTTTCCACTGCAGGTGAGTTTTTTCCCACTGGTAGCTTTAGCTCCAGTCAAAAATAAGACCAGCAGTGAGATGAGAATTTTTAAACTCACCTCACCATTAGATATCCAAACAGCATTTCAGTGAGTTTCATACCTTCAGCTGCACCTCACTGGCACCAACTGGTGAACCAAAGGCAGCCTAAGGCTGGCCGAAAATCACCCACACATGCCAAAAGAATTTTGGCACACTCCCACTACACCTACCAACCGGCCACTCCCCCCATCAAGCACCCAAGATTCGGCCACCACTCCCCAAACACTCACAACCACCCATTCAAATCACTTTGAACAAGTCTCCCTCCTAAATTCACTCTCCACCCACCATTCAAGTGGGTTGACTTGGTCTATGGCAGAGTTTGAACTGCCAACAACTTCTCCCCTCTATGCCGTCAAAAGGAAAGCAAAAAGTGGGCATTCTGCAGCTTGAACACAGGACCTCTTCCCTGCAAGTGGCGTCACACACACAAGCCTCAAGTGGCGCCTATCCTGCCACTCCACCAGCTCATTTCTTATGCTATCATTCACCAAATAATATTTATAAACCCCAGCTTCTTCAGCTCCTCTCACCTAAGCCTAAAAGCAAAGATTTTTCCTACCACTCAGGCTTACACTTAGCTTACGACTAAGCCCCTAAAACATCAAAACAACAACATAGCACACCAGACACATGCAAACAAAGCCATAACAAAATAGCCCCTATCCCAGGATATTACAGTTCTACCCCCCTTAAAATAATTTCGACCTCGAAATTACCTGATCAGAAGAGTTGAGGGTATTGTTGTCTCATCATATCCTCGGGTTCCTACGTAGCTTCTTCCACGCCATGATTCTGCCATAGTACCTTTACCAAAGGCACAGACTTCCTACGCAGAACCTTCACATCCCGATCTAGAATTTGCACTGGTTCTTCCTCTATGGTCAAATCTGGATTTATCTCGATCTCTTCCACTGCTACGACATGCGATGGATCTGAACGATAACGCCGAAGCATCGAAACGTGGAATACGTCGTGAATCTGACTTAGCTCTGCTGGCAACTCAAGCTGGTAAGCTACTGGTCCCACTCGTCTCAGTACCTTATACGGCCCAATAAACCTCGGACTTAGCTTGCCTTTCCTTCCGAACCTCAACACTTTCTTCCATGGCGAGACCTTCAGAAAAACTTGATCTCCCACAGCAAACTCTATATCTCTCCGCTTAAGATCGGCATAAGACTTCTGCCAGTCCGAAGCTTCCTTCAATCGAACCTGAATCAACTTAACCTTGTCTTCGGTCTCTGCAACCAACTCGGGTCCCAACAACTGACGTTCACCCAACTCCGTCCAACATGTAGGTGAGCGACACTTCCTACCATACAACGCCTCATATGGTGCCATCTTGATGCTTGCTTGGTAACTATTGTTGTAGGCAAACTCGGCTAATGGCAGAAACTCCTCCCAACTACCTCTGAAGTCTAGAACACAACCTCTCAGCATGTCCTCTAAGATCTGTATAACCCTCTCCGATTGCCCGTCAGACTGCGGGTGAAAAGCCGTGCTGAAATCCAAACGCGTACCCAGAGCCTGATGCAACGCTTTCCAGAACCTTGACGTAAACCTAGGATCCCTATCCGAGATGATCGATACTGGCACACCGTGCAGCCTCACTATCTCTGACACATACAGCTTCGCTAACTTCTAAAGTGAGTAGTCAACCCTCACCGGAATGAAATGAGCTGATTTAGTCAGACGATCCACAATTACCCAAACTGAATCTTTCTTGCTTGGCGTAAGCGGTAATCCACTGACGAAATCCATGGTTATCCTTTCCCACTTCCACTGAGGAATCTTCACTAGCTGAAGCAACCCTGACGGCAACTGATGTTCAGCCTTGACTTGCTGACATGTCAGACACTTTCCTACAAACTCTGTCACTTCTCTTTTCAGACCTGGCCACCAAAACTGCTCTCTGAGATCCCTATACATCTTGCTGCCTCCAGGATGCATAGCATATGGGCTGCTATGTGCGTCCTGAAGAATCATCCGCCTCAGCTCAACATCCTTTGGCATACAAGCTCTTCCTTGAAAACACAGCACCCCATCACTAGACAAACTGTAACCCTCCAAACCACTATCCTGCACCTGCAACCTCTGCACACTCAAAACCTCATCCTCTAACTGTTTCTCCCTAATCTGCTCAACCCAAGTAGGTTTAACCTGCAACTCTGCCAGAATACTTCCGTCGTCATACAAAATCAAATGGGCAAACATCGCCCTTAAGTCCGAAACAACCTTACGGCTCAACGCGTCTGCCACCACGTTAGCCTTGCCCGGGTGATACTCAATCGAACAGTCGTAGTCCTTTAGCAATTCAATCCATCTACGCTGTCTCAAATTCAAATCCTTCTGAGTCAAAAGGTACTTCAGACTCTTATGATCTGTGTAGACTATCGATCTCTCTCCGTACAAGTAATGCCTCCAAATCTTCAAAGCGAAAACTACAACCGCTAACTCCAAGTCGTGCGTCGGATAATTGACCTCATGTGGCCTCAGCTGCCGAGATGCGTAGGCCACAACCTTACCTTCCTGCATCAGCACACAACCCAAGCCCATATGTGATGCATCGCAATATACTGTGAATTCCTTTCCAGCCTCAGGTTGAATTAGAACCGGAGCCTCAGTTAAAATCTTCTTAAGCTTATCGAAACTCTCCTGCTGTTTCTCAGTCCAAACAAATGGAACCCCTTTCCTTAACAACTTGGTCATCGGCGCTGCGATCAACGAGAAACCCTCTACAAACCTTCGGTAGTATCCTGCCAAACCCAGAAAACTCTGAATCTCAGCCACTGACTTAGGCGGCTTCCAATCCAAAACTGCCTCAATCTTCCGAGGATCCACTCTAATCCCCTCAGCTGATACTACATGACCCAAGAAAGTCACTTCTCTAAGCCAGAACTCGCACTTACTAAACTTAGCATAAAGCTACTTCTCCCTCAAAATCTGTAGCACCACTCGCAAATGCGCATCATGCTCTTCTTCTGTCCTTGAATACACCAAGATGTCGTCTATGAAAACCACGACGAACTGATCCAAAAACGGCTGAAACACCCTATTCATCATATCCATAAATGCTGCCAGCGTGTTAGTCAACCCGAATGGCATTACCAGAAATTCGTAATGCCCATACCGAGTACGAAACGCCGTCTTGTGGATATCCGCCTCCTTCACCTTTAACTGGTGATACCCAGACCTCAAATCGATCTTCGAGAATACCGCTGCACCCTTCAGCTGATCAAACAAGTCATCTATCCGTGGCAACGGGTACTTGTTTTTAATCGTCAGCTTATTCAACTGGCGGTAGTCTATACACATCTACATCGTACCATCTTTCTTCTTGACAAAAAGTACTGGCGCTCCCCAAGGCGAAACACTCGGCCTGATAAAGCCTCGATCCAACAACTCCTGGATCTGAGCCTTAAGCTCCACTAATTCCTTTGGCGCCATCTTATACGGAGCAATAGACACTGGTGCAGTTCCGGGTAACAAATCTATCCCGAACTCTACCTCACGATCCGGTGGCAAACCCGGAAGCTCCTCTGGAAACACATCCACAAATTCCTTAACTGCCCGAACCTTCTCTACCGCAGACTCTTTAGCCTCCAAGGCATAAACATGAACCACATACGCTTCACAGCCCTTTCTGACCATCTTCTCAGCCTTCAAAGCAGATACCATATTGGATAAGTAATCTCTCCTATTACCTATCATAACCACTTCATCACCCTCAGACGTCTTTAGAACCATGCGCTTAGCCGCACAATCCAACCTCGCCTGGTACTTAACCAACCAGTCCATTCCAAGAATCAGATCGAACTCCCCAAACGGCAGTTCCATCAGATCAGCAACAAACACTACCCCTTGGAGTTCTAGGGGTACATCCTTATACAGCTTATCTACAACTACAGAGTGACCTAGAGGGCTAATTACTGTCATCTGCCTAGAAGTAGTTTCAGAGTCTAAATCCATAGTCTCTACTATACTACTAGCAATGTATGAATGCGTCGAACCCACATCAATCAAAGCAGTAAATGGAGAACCAAAGATCAAGAACGTACCGGTTATGACGTCCGGTGCGTCGCCCTCCTCTCGGCGCCTTGCCGCATACACCAACCCAGGCTGTCTTGCCTCAGAAATACCCGCACCTCTGCCCGGTGCTCCACGGCCCCGACCAGAACCATTACCTCCTCTGCCATTACCACGACCCCTCTGCGGTGGCGGTCCATTATTCCTGGACTGAGTACGGCCCTGACCCTCAGACTGAATCCTAGCCAGCTTACGCGGACAGTCCCTCACACGATGATCCAAAGAACCACACTCAAAACATCCTTTTCCACCGGTCCAGCAACCTCCCCAATGAGATTTCCCACAACGGTTACACTGTGGCGGTCCCTGACTAGCAGCAACAAACCTACCAGACTGATTCAGCCCACTCTGTCTAGCCCTTTTCTGAGGATTACCTGACGACCCAGAAGATCCAAAACTCCTCTTATGCCTGTTCCTATCCATGCCTTGCCTCACAGACTCCTTAACTCCCTCGGCTACCTTAGCCTTCTCTACCAGGACAGCAAACTCACGCTCCTGCTGTGGAGCAATCAGCAACCTTAATTCATCCCTCAGGCCATCCTCGAAACGAACACACCTCTCGTGTTCAGTAGCCACAATGCCCCTAACATACCGACTCAGCCTCAAGAACTCTGCCTCGTACTCTGACACAAACTTACTCCCCTGGACCAACCTCAGAAATGCTTTCCGTTGCGCGTCGATGTAGCTAGCTCCAATGTACTTTTTCTGATAAGCAGCCTTGAAATAATCCCAAGTAAGATCCTCTGCTGCAGCACTGTCCCGAACCGTGAGCCACCACTGGTATGACTCATCCCGAAAAAGCGATACTATGCCCTTCAGCTTCTCCTCAGCAGTCAGGTCTAAATCATCCATAACCCGCTCTGTAGCCTCCAGCCAATACTCAGCCGTGCTGGGAGCAACACCAGAAACACCTCGAAATACCTCAGCCCCGTTTGCCCGGAGTCGCTCAGGCACAGATTTCCTAGCTCCTACGCCTCCACCTACTCCAGCTACCCTTTCCAAAACTCGCAGCATCGCCTGCGACACTGCATCATCCCCAGTCTGATCCTGAAACTCACCACCTCCAGCTGGTGGCGGTACCGGTATCTCATTCTCTGAGCCCTGACCAGAACCTACGGGTTCAGAAACTGTCATCCTACCCCGACCACGTCCACGACCGCGTCCACCTCTAGCGCTCATGACTAAAAATCTCGACTTATCTGATTTAAAAGTTTTATGCATCAGTAATTATTCCACTGTTTAAAAGCAAAGTCTTATGAATATTAAAGAAGCTTTGTTTTCGCAAGTTCACAGAGTCCTATCAGTTTCGGTTTCTAAAGTAATCCACTATTACTAGTCATCCAATCACATCAACATCAAAATCACAAGCAACAGTAAGGGGTACTTACCTGGGCGGATTGGTGCCGGAGACTCGGTGCCATGCCTTTCAAACCACATATTTCAAAACAAGAACACTTAAAACAACCTTTTTAAAACCTTTTGGGCCTCAGGCCCACAGCCGAGCTTTTGAACTTGGCTCTGATACCACAATTGTAACACCCCAAATCCGGTCAATACACTACGACCGAATCTGGTATGTTACGGGGAAAATCGTATTTGAGAGGATAGGTTTTCGTTTAAAAGTTTGATAAAAACACTTTGCTATATTTTGTACTTGTAGAAATCTTGGGCATGATTGTTTAAAAACCGATGGTGCATTTGAAAACCCGGTAATTTTGAAAACTTAATCAGATATGTAAGTAAAACAAGTTTATCTCATTTAGAAATTCAAGTAATTCCTTATTGTTGCTTAAAAACATTTTGACTTAGTAAGAGAATGTATTCAAGTTTGGAAAACATTTGAGTTTCATTCATCTTAAATTACAGCGTGATACCCGATGGTAAAGTTTAAAACATATCGCTTTGTAGTTTGAAAACTTTATCTTTCCAAGTTTTAGCAAATTTTAACCCAATAATTTGTTAAGGCATGTTTAAAATCAACTCTAAGCATAAACATAACAAAACATAGTTTAAAAGGCCTTTTACAATCCAAATAAAACCAAATGAAAATCAGCCAAATAAAGTACCAAGTTTTAAATCAATGCAACTCCGAATTTATTCATGGCATGGTCACCTCGAGTCCACCCTGGCTCCATGTCCGCAATCTAAGTGTCACCTAAAATAATAAGGGAGAAGGTGAGTCGCAAGACTTAGTGCATAGATCCCCCTCCCGATATATGCAACATACTAACACACATAATAACAAAGCAATACAGTTAATGCACCCGATCCTAACCATCCGTAACACCTTTTCTACCCCGGGTGGTACCAAACCACTGGTGGTGCCAAACCACTGGTGACCCAAAGTCACGATATCCATCAATGTGGTGCCAAACCACTGGTGACCCAAAGTCACGAATAATCCATCTGTGGGGCCAACCCACGTGTGATACCAAATCACTGGCGACGATCCCGTATCTCAATAGTGGGGCCAACCCACGGTGGTGTTAACCACAGGGACGAGTCGCAATGAGGTGCCAAACCTCTGGTGTCCCAAAGACACAAGTGTGATACCAAATCACTGGTGACCGCAGTCACGAATCAAATGATGGGGCCAACCCATCGTGTGATACCAAATCACTGGCGTTAATCCCGTAATATCAACCGTGGGGCCAACCCACTGTGGTGCTAAGCCACTGGGACGAGACGCTGAGGTGCCAAACCTCTGGTGTCCCAAAGACACAAAATATCATCTGTGGTACCAAACCACTGGAGGTGCCAAACCTCTGGTGTCCCAAAGACACGGATATCATATTCCCCCTCCTCTCATATCACCCATAACATATCATACCGACTTATGTAAAGTATGCAATCATGCAAATCATGCTATCATGCTTAATGTTGCATCTCATAACACATATATCATATCAATAGCAGAACTCGTAATGAAACGGACTTACCCGAATCCGTGCACATACCCCATCGGGTATCATATCAATCATCATACTGTTTTGGTCTTAATAGGCAATCAGGTTTATTAAACATATTACTAAGTAAAAAGTGTGTTAGTTTACACACCTGTTAACCCGCAAGTCTTAATCCCAAAGAACCGGTCTAAATCCCTCGAATACCTTGCTCCTAAAATCGGCCAAACAAGAGATTAGCACCTAGACCATTCGGCCAAAACCAAATAACTCAAGAGGGCTTACATTTACACCCTTACCTTGCAAATGGTTTGGTTTCCTACCAAAACCCGAACCAAACAATGGTTCCTTTGACAATCGGCCACACCCTAAAATGTAAACAGTTAGTCCTTTGAAGACTTGGTTAAATGAAACTAAACGAATAGACCATGAACCAAAATCTCACCATCACTTACCAATCAATCAACTCAAGATAAAGGCTTCGTTTGACTGCTTCGAACTCCCGGATACCCTATAAAGAAATCGGTTCACACAAGGGATTAACTTCTTCCAACAAATGCCCAAAATCGGCACTTAACCAACCGAAATCAACAAGAACAAGGGAGGGAGGAAATGGCCATTCGGCCAAGCACTTACCTTCCTCTAAACCCGACTAGAACCAAGGCTAGAAGAGATCCACACCACACCAATATTCGGCCAAGAAAACCACTAGGAGAGAAGGGAGATTCGGCTAGCACTTTAACCAAAGAGCAGAGAGAATTCGGCCTTAGGTGTTTAACACACTTTTGTTCGACTTTGAATGAAAGAAAAGGAAGAGTAGAGATGAGAAGAAATGGAGGTTACGGTAATAGAGTTTGAGAGGAGAAAAAAAGAAGGTTTGAGGGAACAAGTTGAGAGGGTTTCGGCACACAAAAGAAATGGGAAAAAAACAAATGGAGGAAATCGGCTAGAGCTTTGGGGAAAAAGAAAGAAATAAGAGATGAATAGAGGGAGGGAACTTTCGGTTTTGAGAAAGAAAGGGATGGAGAAGGTGCTTTGGAGAACAAGTTTCGGCTTAACACAATGAAAAAGAAGAAGATATGGAAGAGAGCACTCGGCCACACACACAAAATGTAAAAACACAAATGCAAAGTTTCGGCAAGAAGGTGTTTGGACTTTCGGTTTCAAGGAGTAAAAAAATGAAAGAATCTCCTTTGAACATTCGGCTTTGGTCCCCTAAACTAAGGCTGGCCGAAAATCACCCACACATGCCAAAAGAATTTCGGCACACTCCCACTACACCTACCAACAGGCCACTCCCCCCATCAAGCACCCAAGATTCGGCCACCACTCCCCAAACACTCACAACCACCCATTCAAATCACTTTGAACAAGTCTCCCTCCTAAATTCACCCTCCACCCACCATTCAAGTGGGTTGACTTGGTCTATGGCAGAGTTTGAACTGCCAACAACTTCTCCCCTCCATGCCGTCAAAAGGAAAGCAAAAAGTGGGCATTCTGCAGCTTGAACACAGGACCTCTTCCCTGCAAGTGGCGTCACACACACAAGCCTCAAGTGGCGCCTATCCTGCCACTCCACCAGCTCATTTCTTATGCTATCATTCACCAAATAATATTTATAAACCCCAGCTTCTTCAGCTCCTCCCACCTAAGCCTAAAAGCAAAGATTTTTCCTACCACTCAGGCTTACACTTAGCTTACGACTAAGCCCCTAAAACATCAAAACAACAACATAGCACACCAGACACATGCAAACAAAGCCATAACAAAATAGCCCCTATCCCGGGATATTACAATCAAACATCTTAACTTTAATTGTTTCAACACCTGCGATTTTACATGAAGTATTATTTCCCATCAAAACAACACCTTCAGAAACTATTTCGAAAGTTGTAAACCAATCTCGATTGGGACTCATGTGGAATGTGCAACCCGAATCAAGGATCCACTCCTCGATCACTTTAGAATTGTTGACAGAAGCGACTAGAAGTTCACCATCGCTGTAGTCTTCTACAATATCAGCTTCACTGGAATTTTCTGGTTGTTCTCCCTTTTGATTTACAGCCTCTCTTTTGATCTTGTTCTGTAGCTTATAGCATTCAGACTTAATGTGCCCTTTCTTCATGCAAAAGTTACAGGTTTTACCTCTGTTTGAAGACTTTGATCTACCCTTAGATTTACCGCGAGGATTCAATTCCTGTGTCCTTCCACGATCATCATCAACATTTTGATCTTGTCTCCAATGAACAATGAGACCTTCTCCCTAAGAATTGGTTTTAACCATAAGATGCTTCATATTATCATACGAGGTCAAAGAATCATAAACATCATCAACTGTGAGAGACTCGCGGCTATATAAAATTGTGCCTCTAAAGGTTGAATAAGACGGGGGCAACGAACAAAGTAGAATCAACCCTAGATCTTCCTTATCATACTGAACCTCCATGGCCTCCAAGTTTGAGAGAATTTATTTAAACACTATTAAGTGTTTGTGCATAGACGCATCTTCCTCTAAATGATGAGCATAAAGACGCTGCTTCATATGCAGCTTGCTGGTTAGAGTTTTCAATATACATATTTGTTCCAGCCTCTTCCATAATCCAGCGACAGTCTTCTCCTTCATCACATCCTATAAAATTTCGTTAGACAAATGCAGATGTAACTATGTTAACGCCTTTCGATCCTTGCGCTTCTTCTCTTCCTTCGTCAATGTCGAAGGCATCTTATCTACCCCTAGCAAGGCTTCCTCTAAGTCCATCTGTGCAAGAACTGTCTGCATCTTTATTTGCCACAACGCGAATCTAGTGTTGCTATCCAACAACGAAATTTCATACTTTACCGTGATTGAGATGAACAACCCGAAAGCTCTGATACAAATTTTTTTTAAAATAGAATGTCGGTAATGACAATATATCGCAAATAAAAGAGAAATAAAAATAAAAAAACACACAGATTTTTATGTGTAAACCTTTTCGGGGAAAAACCATGGCAGAGGAGAAGAAAATTCATTATATCGAATTGGAATGATTACAAGAGGAGTAGACTATATCTTATTTATAGGCTTGTAAAGCCATATTCTAATAGGAGTGTAGTAAGGTTTCTTAAACCTTATTCTAAAATAAAATAAAAGAAGTGTAGTTCTATATGGATTTTACTTTTATTTTATTTTACCACTATATTTTATTTAAATAAGGATTCGAGTCACTAAATTCTAACACTTATGTCTAAATAAAATCTTCAAAAAGGTTCAAACAAAGAACCAAGATAGTTTGGTCAAATATGCCTACAAATAAGCTAAGTAATGAATTTGAGCAGTGCCAGACACCAATGAGCATTGCTATTTGGCATTCCTCATAAAGTGCCTCAACAAAAAATTTTCATCCAAACAAATCCTTAAAAATCTCAAGAAGTACATGCATTGACAAGTTTCGTACATTTGTCATGTTTTGAAAAAAATACAATTTTTTATGTGTAGTTACATTTTTTTATGGAGAACTTTTAAATTTGATATAAGTAACATTAATAATTCTTAAAGGGCTTAACCCGCAAATTGATACCTAAATTATATTATTTTTCTCAAGTTGGTGGCTAAACTATTTTTTGATTAAAAGTAATACTTAAATTGTTTTTTCATTACCCATTTCACACAAAATGTTATGTGTCTTAAAAAAAAATTCACACAACAATAAGTTGCCACACCAATCTATATATATTTTACTTAGTTTATTATTTTCTTCCCCTCTTATTTTCCTTCTTATTTTCCGTCTATTTCTCTCTTGTCTTGTCTCCTTTCTTTCTTCTTCCCCATCAATTTAAAAAGAAGGATTTATTGATAACGAAAGGACCTAGGGATTCATATGGGATTGTCCATATCAAATCATATTATTCCATGTAAATAAGAGAAGCATTTAAACCCATTTTTAGAGATAAACAAAGACTTCTAACTATCGAGGCTTTGAAACAAGTTTAGATTTAAATGTATACTTCCAATTTTCCGTACAACTCTTTTGCAAACAAAAAAGCAAGATACAAGGAGAAAATGATTAAATATACATTTATAGACACCTCCTTCAACTTGGTTGAAATTTTCAATGGTTTTATTATAATAATCTATTTTATTTGTGTTAGGAAATGACCCGATTAAGCAATGAACAAGTAAAAATAGTAAAAGAAATTGAGAAATTGAACACACATATTTAACGTGGAAAAACTCCTCCAAAGAGGATAAAAAACTACGGGAAAAGATAATTTTACTATAATGGCAAAAGATGGAGATAAAAACTAAACCCTAAAAACCCGAAAACAAAGAACCCTCAAAACGTAAACACAAAATTCTCTAAATGTGTTATGAGTTCTAATATCTAATGAGTGTTTTGTTTTTTTCTAAGGTTGTAAAAAAGCCTATTTATAGGCTAAATTCATAGGTCAAATAATAATAAAATAATTTAAACTAATCAGTGTTTGATTGAAACAAATAAACAGAGTTTAACTACAAGATTATTTCTCAAATTTGACTGAAATAGGAGTCATACTTAACAAATCTCCATCTTGACTCATATTTCCACAACGCCATCTTTGCCAAAGCCCGCCACGAGCCTATCTTGAACCATGCAGGGAATTAACTGAGTCGAATTTGTGCTTAGAAACAGGAAGACTTCTAGCCTTCGACTTGTACACTGCTCGGGTTTGATTTTCACGAACACAGTGCCCTAACTTTTCAAAACCTATATCCAAAAGAGAACCTCTCTTCAACGAAACGGTCATACATTTTTCCCTACTATGACCAAGTTGCCTTCGCTCCAAATGAGTTAACTTCGACTCTGTAACGGACGAGGGATGTCCGATTTCACCGGTCACTGTAGAACCTTCCAGAATATAAAGACTGCCAGTTCTTTTACCTTTTAACAAAACGAGAGCTCCACGAGATACTTTAATGCCGCTCGACTCGATGTTGAAATCGCATCCTTTCAAGTCTAAAATACTCAAGGAGATGAGATTCTTTCGTAAATCAGGTACATACCTGACATATGAGAGTGTCCTAATCGTCCCATCGTGTATCCTAATTTTAACAGTACCAATATCAATTACCTTACTAGATGAATCGTTTCACATGCACACAACTCTACCTTCAACCGAACTGTACGTGGAGAACCATTCTCTATTGGGATACATGTGGAAAGAACATCCCAAATCTAGGATCCACTCGGAGTGAGCTTGGAGTTATCGCTCGTTGACACTAACAAGAAATCATCACTGCTTTCATCGACCAAATTAGCACCAGCAACATGTTCCTCGTTACTCTCGGCAGCTCTTTTATTTCACAGTTTATAACAATCTGCTTTGACGTGACCTAACTTTTGACAATAGTGACACCTTTTGTCTCGTTTCTTTGATGCTATCAAAACGGAAGCTTGCCTATCTGCCTTGCTATCCAAATGAAGCTCATTGTCGAGTTTGTCTCTACTCAACAAATGACCCTTCACATCTTCGAACGAGAGTTTGTCTCTGCCATAAATCAAGGTCTCCCTGAAAGACTTGTATGAAGGGGTTAAAGAGCACAATAATAGCATAGCTTGATCTTCATCGTCAATATGAACCTCAACATTCTTTAAAAGAGTAATGAATTGACTGATGTGATCTCTAAGAAGCTCATCTTCGTTCATGCGAAATGTAAATAGACGTTATTTCAACACTAAATGGTTAGCCAGAGAATTAGTCACATAAAGAGTTTCTAACCTTTTCCACAAAACAGATGAGGTCTTCTCCATCAATACCTCCTGCAATACCGTATTCGCGAGGCACAACTGGATTGCAGACAAAGCCTTTTCATCAAGCTCTTCCCATTCTGTTTTATTTAGATTCTCAGGCTTTTTCCCGGTAACAACATTTTTCAAACTGGATTGAACTAGAATTGGCATCATCCGAACTTGCCACAGATTGAAATTTGTTTCACCATTGAACTTCTCAATTTCAAACCTTGTTGCTGCCATATCTGAATGGGCTGATCTATGAAAATTGAACTAGCTCTTGATACTACTTGTTAGGAAACGACCTGATTAAGCAACGAACAAGTAAAAATAGTAGAAGAAATTGAGAAATTGAACACACAAATTTAGCGTGGAAAACCTCCTCCAAAGAGGATAAAAAACCACGGGCAAAGATAATTTTACTATAATGGCAAAAGAAACGAAGAATACAAAAGATGGAGATAAAAACTAAACCCCGAAAACCCGAAAACAAAGAACCCTCAAAACGTAAACACAAAATTCTCCAAATTTGTTATGAGCTCTAATATCTAATGGGTGTTTTGTTTTTTTCTAAAGTTATAAAAAAGCCTATTTATAGGCTAAATTCATAGGTCAAATAATAATAAAATAATCTAAACTAATCAGTATTTGATTGAAACAAATAAATAAAGTTTAACTAGAAGATAATTTCTCAAATTTAACTGAAATAGGAGTCATAGTTAACAATTTGCTTATCAAGTAACCAACGAATGTAAGTCTCCCAACTCACTTATATATCATTTTAATGGCATATGCATTCATTAATTTTTTTTCCTCAGTTCTTAATTTTATGTTTCTTTCTTTGTTGGGCTTTTGTTAAATTTAATGACAAAGAGAATAAGTTGAACAATGGATGCTAACAAAAAAAAAAAAAAAAAGTTTATGTCACTAAATTAAATTTGCCTTTGACAGGAATAAAAATTTACAACTATTTGCAGAGTCTGCTGACTATTACTACTTAATAGAGGTTATCTTGTATGTTTGTTTTACATAAAAAAAAAATGAATGAACAGCAAAGTGGACCATTCCTAAGTTAAATAGCAAAAGTCCAATATTGACCCATTTTAAACCGAAATTTACTTCAATTTTCTTCTTCAATCATTTCTAGCTTTGAACCATTTGTCAGTCCACTGTTGACACCATTTTGTTGTTTTTAGGGGTTCTTTTATATTCTTTTCAAGGTTTACTTGTCTTTTAATTTTAATTATTTAAAATATGTTTCTAACAAAAGAAATTAATTTTTAACAAGTTTAAAGTAATAGATTTGATCATTTCTATAAATTGATTTAAGGGATTTGGAACTTCATTTCTCAATAATATACTTCTATTATATGTAGCTAAAGAGATTAAATAATGTTTTTATTTAAATAAAAACCTTAACATATTAATTTTGTCCACGAATTTTAATGTTTCTTAATCATATTTTGAGAATTCCCAATCCAAAAGAGAAAAAAGTGGATGCTGCGGGTTTTAAAAATGGGCTAGTCTTGGCCCATTTTGGTGGAAAGCCAAAAAAAAAAAAAAATCCAAAAAGCACTGAACTTGGCTCAGCCGAAACAAAATTTGCGGTGAGCGTGGATCGAACACGCGACCTTCAGATCTTCAGTCTGACGCTCTCCCAACTGAGCTATCCCCGCAAGATGCCACCTCCTTCCAAGTGTTGTTATTTAACGTATATTGCGTAGACAAATATGCAATTAACCTTGTCTACTACTATTTTTAATCGGTTTTGTGTTATAACATCCTTATATATCTTAATTGATATATTTTATTTGGTAACGAAAGAAATTAATATATATTTATACTATATAAAAAACTGATAAAATATATATATTAATGATTGTGAGTTGTCGATGATAACCATGGCTAAAAGGTAAGAAGAAAAAAATCTTCCCTCAAAAAAATTAATCTTAATTTTTAAGAAATATTTAATTGAGTTCGAGTGAATTTAATAAAATAGTAGTTGACCTTTTAATTGATTGATTTGATCGTTAATCGTATTATTGCCGTTGATGTAAATCACTGGAAGTTGTGACATGACAGTACATTAATGTTGCGTGTCAGATAAAAAAAATAAAAGTAAATATTTTTAAAAAAATTAAATTATCTTAAAAAATAATAATGTGTATGTTGAATGTATTTGGATAAATGATTGACACTTAATTGTCCATGTTCATTTTAGATGAATGCAAAACTAAATTTTTTTAGAAACTATAAAAATTATTAATAATTCTTAGAAAAATATTAAAAATTAAATATGGAAAAATTCAAAAGAATGAAAAAACTATATAAAAAAAAAACCTAATGAAAAAGTGTATTTAGAATGTACTTGGACGAAATGTTGTCCTGATTCAGTTGAATTTAGATAACTATATGTCTAGATTCATTCAAGATGAGTTTAAAATTATAAAAAAGTTTAAAAAATTTTGTATAAATTTTGTTTAAAAATCGTGGAATCCTACTTTTGTATAAATTTTTTGAACTTTTTCTGTTTTAGCCTAAAATTTTTAATTGTGGTCTTTCAAAATTTTATATTTTTATCTCCAAGTACTTAACATAAAAGTCTTAATTTCTTAATTGAATAATTTTTTTTGAGTTTTTACACAGTAATTATGTATACACTAAGGATGAATCATATATACACTAGGAATAAATGATAAATTTTTTGAGTTTTTACGACTTTAAAAATTTTCATATATTTTAAATAATTTTTTTATAATTACAAAGAATTTTTTATAACTTATAATTTTTTAGTAGAATGACTTTGGAAATCATTTATGTATATTTTTATTATTTATCGATGTGGCATGCCATATCTGAAATACTATCACATGTGACAACTTATGGTGGCTTTTGTTAGTCACATCAGTATGATTAACGGTCAAACTGATCAATTGATGATTTTCATTAATAGAAAGGGCTAATTAATAATTTTGAGGTTGAATGTACTTTTTTCACAAGAACTCAATTACATTTTTTTCTTTTTTTATTAGGAGACTTGTTGACCCTTTAACTTTATTTAATTGTGTCAAGTTTAACGAAAAAAAAAATCAATAAAAGCAGAAGGATCCTTTAAAACATAAGTATTGTCATTTAATGTTGTTGAAATAAAAATTACTTGTCATTTAATGATAAAAATTGATATGATATTGACAATTTTGATAAAAAAAACAATTTTTGGCAACAGTTCCCATCAGGTGCTACATTATATGCAAATGCAAGCACCCTAGGATGCATCTCTTTTTTCTTTGCAGTATATGATACGAAAACTTCAATTCTAGTCCAGATGTCTACCATTATTCATACATTTAAGTCATAGATGATGTCGAAACCACCCCTCGGCTCTTGAGAATGGCGTGAATCGAACTTGGGTTTTGAAAATGATAAAACATGGGAGTCGCCACCAATCCTTTTTGTTGAGGTGTGATTGGGTCACCTTGAAAAGTAGTTGTTTTAAATAAACCATTTAATTTATTAAAACAACGATTTTGGTCTACGAAGTTTAAAGAAATAGGTTCGGGAGTCAATTACGCACGAGGAAGGGTTAACACCCTCGATACGCCCAAAAATTGGTACCTGATTGATTATCTAATGTCTTGATGTCGAAAATTTGAAAATGTGAAAGAATTAAAACGATCCCTTTTTATGATGATGTCAACTGATAGTTTTTAAAGAAATCGAAGATGTATGCCAAGGGGCTATTCCGTCTCGAGGCAAAATGTCGCATCCAATACTTTAGGACACCCCTTTTGACCATCGAGACTAAACTTCCCCTTCTTATTTATAAATTTACTTTAAGGGACATTCTATTATTTAAAAATGGACGAGAAAATAGCAAACCCAATACTTTAGGGCACGTTTTCTCGAGCTTCTAAATATAGAATGTTGCCTTGCTTTTAGAAAACCTTACTTCGGAATAACCAAACATCACGTCCAATACTTTAGGAGATGCCATTTTGAGTTCCAAAAATAAGCCCTTTTTGGTAAGAAATATACTTGTTCGAAAGGATATTCGGATATTTAGATTAAACGAGAAAATTGCAACCCAATACTTTAGGGCACAATCTCTCGTGCTTCTAAACACAGAACATTGCCTCGGTTTAGAAAATCTTCTTTCAGAATAACAAATCATCACATTCAATGCTTTAGGACACGACATTTTGAGTTCTCGAGAATAAGCTTTTTTTTTTGTTAAAAATGCATTTGTTTAAAAGGATATTCAGTTATTTAGAATGAACGTGAAAGAATCGCTACCCAATACTTTAGAGCGCGTTTTCTCGAATTTCTAAATAAGGAATATTACCTTTACGAAAAGAAACCGTTTTGTATCGAGCAAAATTGATGTAACAAAATTTATAACAGAATGTAAAAAATACTGACGTGCATGGCAACATGGAAATAAGTGCGTCAATATGAATAACAATAATGGAAGCGAAAAATAAAATGAATGAGAAAAGAACATAGCAGAAATAATAATAAAACTAAAATAATAATAATAAGCATATATAAGTCATAGTACAATAATAGAAATAATAATGACATAATAATAACAATATAATGATAATAATAATAAGATAACAGTAATAATAATACCAAAATATATACAATAAATAATAATAATAATAATAATAATATAATAATAATAATAATAATAATAATAATAATAATAATAGAATAATGATACGATGGTACCAAATATGTACAATAAATAATATAAATATAATAAAAATAATAATGGTAATAGTGGATATAATAATAATAATAATAATAATAATAATAATAATAATAATAATAATAATAATAATAATAATAATAATACGCAATATATATAATATACTAATATAGATATAGCAATATATAGTATAGCGATAATATTATAACATAATAATAATAAAATGCTAATATTAATAATAATAACCATAAAGATAATACTAATAATAATAATAATATAGTAATAATACGAAGATAAAGTAAATAATAATAATAATTATAAAATACTAAAAAGGGGATCAAATTGGATTAAAAAGGTGATTTTGGGGTCAATTTGAAATAAAATAAAGAGGGGAGGGCCTATTCGAAATGCGCGCGGAAGGAGGGGGACCAAAAAGGAAATTATCCCCTAACTCCCATGCGCTGCGTTTAGTTCAGGGCCAAATTAGAACAGAAACAAACATATCGGGGTAAATTTGAAAATAACAGAAACTTGATTAGAAAGGGAAGAAAATGCGGAAGGACCAAAAGGGCAATTAGCCCAATACATGAAAACATGCGGATCCTGAGGCGGGTCGGGTCAACACGCGGATCCTGGGGGCAAAACGATGTCGTTTTGGGCATTAAAGGCTGGCCCCAAAACGACGCCGTTTCGATGGGCTATTTAAGGCTGAAATTTTTCCAAAAAAATCATTTCTGTTTCATTCTAAAAAAAAAATCTTAACCCCTCTTTTTTTCTCTGCAGGTATGGGGGAGGGGCGATTTTCGGCGACCAATGCCGTCGCCAACGCCGCCGCGCCGGCCACTAAAGGTAAAATCTCGCCCCCTTTTTTTTATTTTTTTTATTTTATATGTATATATATTTTGAACAAAAGAGAAAAGATTCGAAATAAAATAGAGCAAAAAAGCAAAATAAATAAATAAAAAAATACCTTCGACAGTATTGGTATGGTTTTTTTTTTTGCTTCTTTTTTGATTTTTTGTTTTTAATCTGTTATTTCTTATTTTTTGATTCAACAAAAGGAAAAAAAAAGCCTCATTTACAGATCTATATTCGGTCTTTTATAACCGATCTTTGAAGAAAAGAAAAATAAAATACAAAGATTCCTCTCTCTGTTATTGTATTTTTTTATTTTTGCAGGGGCTAGTGACGCAAGTGGAAGGCGTGCGAACGACGCTGGTGGCCGACAGTGGCCAGTGCGGTTGCGGCGCTGGTGACGCGCGTAGAGGCACGCGCGCGGCGCTTCCCGGGGTCAGGGGCTAGGGTTTCCTGAAAACCCTTAAGGATGTAGGCCTTTTGGGCTTGTTTGTTATTGGGTTTGTTTGGTTTTGTAATTGGGTTTTATTTGTATTGGGCCTTAGTTGGTTTGTAACAGGCCCGGGCTAATTTGGGCTCGTACAGCTACCCCTCTTTGCTCATTTTCGTGTAACGGGAATAGAGCAAAGACATAAAAAAGGCCCAAATTTGCCCAGATCCATTGAGTCTGGATTCTTTGGTGCCCCTATTCTTCATGTGGCCTCATTCCGGTTCACTGCATCTTGCTGCCTCGGTCCACTTCACTGTAAATCGGAGACGATTATTGACTTTGATCTGCTTCTTCGTAACTTCGGGAATGCCAGTTTTGCTGTCTTCAATCTACCCCACTGGGACTTCAAGGTGATAAGAATTTAGAAAGAAGAGATTCGTAACTTTGATCTTCTCACTGAGACTTCTCGGAATAGAGGTTGTCCCTCAATACACTTAGGGAGGAGGGATTAGTAGTTTTGTCCTGCTCCCTTGAAACTTCGAGTCGATCAGAATTCAGAAAGAAGAGATCTGTAACTTTGATCTTCTCACTAAAACTTCTCGAAAAAGGATGATCCTCAATATACTCAGGGAGGAGGGATTAGTAGCTTTGTCCTGCTTCCTTGAGACTTCGAGGTGACAAGAATTTAGAAAGAAGAGATCCGTAACTTTGATCTTCTCACTGAAACTTCTCAAAAAGGTTGATCCTCAATATACTCGGGGAGGAGGGATTAGTAACTTCGACCTGCTTCACCGGGACTTCGAGGTGACAAGAATTCAGAAAGAAGAGATTCGTAACTTTGATCTTCTCACTGAAATTTCTCAAAAAGGTTGATCCTCAATATACTCGGGGAGGAGGGATTAGTAGCTTCGACCTGCTTCACCGGGACTTCGAGGAAATAACCTTGAGCTTTCAAATTTGCTTCCTTACCATCTTCAGGCAGACTTCAATCTTCAGCTTGTTCCACTACCATCTCGAGGGAACGAAATCTGAACTTTTCAATTTGCTTCCTTACTATCTTCAGGAAGACTTCAATCTTCAGCCTGCTCCACTACCATCTCGAGGGAACAAAATCTGAATTTTTCAATTTGCTATACCGTCTTCTAAGGGACATGTCCTGTGGAATATGCTTATGCTTATGCTCATGCAAATGATGAGGATGTTATGATCGGGATGACTCAAATCTTCCTAACTACATGTGCTATGGATGACATTTACATGATTAGGATGTTATGTAATGAATCAAATGCTCCTAACTGGATGCATCTTATGGATGACATGAGAATTTTTTTTTTAGGGATTTTTGCTTGCATCATGTTTCCTTGTTTGGGCCGGAATTTTGACTCAAAACCCGAGAGAATTCAGTTGTACTTTGCCTAACTGATTTGCCCCCACTGTAGCTTCTAGGTCTGTTCCTTCAAATCTCGAAGGGAATCTAGACACCCCTTTTCCAGATACTTGTCAAGCCTTTAGACCTGGTGAGTTCTAAACAATAGTTCTGTTTATGGCTCATGTATTATTTAGAAGCTTCTAGAGTAATATGCAGAACTTCTTTCATGAAAGTATTATTAGTCCAATAATTGTTTTTTCAATGCCAAAATGCATGAAAAAGATCATGATGATGAAGCAGAAATTTATTGGGAGCATAGCTCGAGCCAAACAAGTTAATCAAAACTAGCAGATGCGGTAAAAAAGAAAGTTTATTTAGACTGTATTTTCAAAAGACAAAGATAGCAAACCCAAAATGGGTAGAATGGAAATTAGGTGCCCCAGATATCGCAGTTTGAGCTTCTCTGCCTGAGCGTCTGGAAGACCATTTCGAGTTCGACATGTGTTTAGGAGATCTTGAGTATTTTATCGATGCATCAGGACGCAACCTACCCTTCCTTGTCAATTCGCATAAAGCGGGATTCTTCCATCATGATTTGAGCCGCCCTTTTTAGGTTTTCAACCCAAATCCCCTTTGATCTCCAAACGCCCATTGCGGTTTTTTTTTTTTGAGATTTCAAAGTGCCCTTTGCGGGACTTCGACTTTGGCTTCTTTCTCTCTTCAGGTATAGTATTTTTTAACAGAATCTGAATTTACAGGATTGGGCAAGTTTTTCCCATCCATTTCGGCCAAGATCAATGCTCCTCCAGAGAAAACCTTTTTCACCACATAAGGTCCTTCCCAATTTGGAATCCATTTCCCTCTGAAATCCTTTTGTATAGGAAGGATCTTTTTCAAAACCAGGTCTCCCTCGCGAAATTCTCTTGGGCGCACCTTTTTGTCATAAGCCCGCATCATTCTATTTTGATACATCTGGCCATGACGAATAGCCTTTAACCTCTTCTCCTCAATCAAGTTCAGCTGATCGTACTGAGACTGGATCCATTTCGCTTCATCTAATTTTAGCTCTGACAAGACTCGAAGGGAAGGAATTTCAACTTTCATGGGTAATACCGCTTCCATTCCATAAACTAATGAAAAAGGAGTTGCCCCGGTGGATGTCCTGACTGATGTTCGATAAGCATAAAGAGCAAAGGTTAATTTTTCATGCCAATCTTTATAGGTTTCGGCCATCTTCCCCACGATCCTCTTAATGTTCTTATTGGCTGCTTCCACTGCACCATTCATCTTTGGACGATATGGCGATGAATTGTGGTGTTTAATCTTGAATTGACTGCAAACCTCCGCGATTGCGTTGTTATTTAAATTTAAGGCATTGTCAGAAATGATCCTCTCGGGCATCCCATATCGACAAATGATTTCCTTTTTTAGGAACCTACTGACCGCTGCCTTGGTAACACTGGCGCATGAAGCAGCCTCCACCCATTTGGTGAAGTAATCAATGACCACGAAAATGAATCGATGCCTGTTTGAAGCTTTTGGCGAAATCGGTCCGATGACATCCATGCCCCACATGGAGAAAGGCCAAGAGGAGGTCATAACATGCAACGGTGAGGGAGGTACATGAATTTTGTCCCCGTATATCTGGCATTTGTGACATGTTTTAGCATACCTGATACAATCCCCTTCCATGGTAGACCAGTAGTATCCGAATCTCATGATTTGTCTAGCCATTGTGAAGCCATTAGCATGCATTCCGCAAACACCCTCGTGGACTTCCTCCAAAATTGTCTTAGCTTCCATTACGTCGACACATCTCAACAGTACTTGATCCTTCCTTCTTTTGTATAGGACCTCCCCATCCAGGACATAATCACAGGCTAACCTTCTCAGTGTCTTCTTTTCATTCTCGGTCGCTTGTTTGGGGTATTCGCGATTTCTCACATATCGCAAATATATCTTGGTACCAGGGGTGGTCATCCCTTTCTTCTTCTTCTATGTTGCAACAATAAGCTGGGGCCTCATAAACACTCATTTGAATGGGTTTTACATCTTCTTGCTTACTCACTTTGATCATGGAAGCCAAAGTAGCCAAAGCATCCGTCATCTGGTTTTCTTCTCGTGGGAGATAACTAAAAGTGATATCATCGAATTCTTCAATTAACTCCAAGACTATCCTTCGATAATTGATCAATTTGGGGTAGTGATCTCCATTTGGGGATACCAAAATTGCCCCAATCCCATTTCCAACAGCATTTGATGCTCCATCGAAATTCAATTTCCAAAGGCAATCTTTTGCAGTGTCTTCTTCAGTAGCTGCCACATACATTAAATCCTCATTAGGGAAATCAAAGTTTAACGGCTCATAATCTTCTAAAGCTCTGCTAGCTAGGAAGTCGGCTATTGCGCTCCCTTTTACAGCTTTCTGGCTCACATAGACAATATCAAATTCAGACAGCAGAATTTGCCATCTAGCCATCATTCCATTCAAGGCGGTTGCCTCCATTATATACTTTAGCGGGTCTAATTTCGAGATCAACCCGGTCGTGTGATACAGCATGTATTGTCTCAATCTCTGAGTCGTCCAAATCAACGCACAACACAGTTTCTCAATTGGCGAATACCTCATTTCACACTCAGTGAACTTCTTACTGAGGTAGTATATCGCCTTCTCTTTCCTTCCTGAACCATCATGTTGACCTAACACACATCCCATAGAGTGATTAAGCACCGTCAGATATAGGACTAATGGCTTATCTGGGTGCGGGGGTGACAGTACTGGAGGGTTTGACAAATACTATTTGACCCTATCGAAAGCTTTTTGACATTCATCATCCCATACGCTTGGATTATGTTTATTCAAAAGACGAAATATGGGATCACATTTCTCGGTTAACTGTGAAATAAACCGAGCAATGTAATTTAATCTTCCAAGAAAACCTCGAACTTCTTTTTGAGTGCGTGGTGGAGGCAATTCTTGTATAGCTCGGACTTTGTCCAAGTCAATCTCGATCCCTTTCTTGCTGACTATGAAGCCTAGCAATTTGCCAGACCTAGCTCCAAAAGTACATTTAGCAGGATTAAGTCTAAGTTGGAATTTCCTTAACCTCAGGAATAGCTTCTTCAAAACTCGGATATGTTCTTCTTCCGTTCTAGACTTTGCAATCATGTCATCCACGTAAACCTCAATCTCTTTGTGCATCATATCATGGAACAAGGTCACCATGGCCCTTTGGTATGTAGCTCCTGCGTTTTTCAACCCAAATGGCATTACTTTATAACAGAACGTACCTCACAATGTTATGAAGGTAGTCTTTCCCATATCTTCAGGATGCATTTTTATCTGATTGTACCTGGAAAAACCATCCATGAAGGAAAACAATGAAAAGCCTGCTGTATTGTCTACTAGAGTGTCAATATGAGGCAAAGGAAAGTTATCCTTTGGGCTAGCCTTATTTAGGTCTCTATAATCCACACACATTCGTACCTTCCCATCTTTTTTAAGGACAGGCACAATGTTGGCTACCCATTCTGAATATTTGATCTCTTGCAAGAACCCAGCGTCAAACTGCTTTTGGACCTCTTCCTTTATTTTCAACACGATATCTGGTCTCATCCTTCGAAGCTTCTGCTGAACTGGCTTGTGATCTCTTCTTATGGGTAAGCAGTGTACTGCAATATCAGTACTTAAACCAGGCATATCTTCATACGACCATGCGAAGACATCCTTGAATTCTTGCAACAACTTGATAAGGTTCTGCCTTGTTTCTTTGGCTATACATGTTCCAATATTTACCACTTTCCCTTCTTCCAACATCACGGTCTCTACCGTTTCCTTATAAGGCCGAATTTGTCTCTCTTCCTGCTTCACCATTCTTAACAAGTCAGGAGATAAGTCACCATCCGTGTCATCTTCAAAATCCTGTAAGTCTTCTAAGCGTATGTCTTGCTTAAAAGGATATTTTGAGTCCATGGCAGCGTCGCTCATGTCATTGATATCCGGGGACCTGTTGTAGTTTAAGAGAATACGGACAGAATGAATGAATTCGTGAATGAATATTTGTATGCATGATAATGACAAAAGAATGATCAGAAAACACAGAAAATAATGGAAGAGTATTTGTTTCAAATGATGTTGGAAATGTGCTTTATTGATATAACAATACTTGAACATGTGCCTATTTCACAAAAGAAATCTTGTTGCTCTTAGGCTCAAAGCGATAAGTGTGTTCTAGACATTACTCTGAATAAGCTTTAAATACTACAGGAATTTCCTCTGCAGTCCAATTGTTCAAAATATTTCCAGCTTCATAAGGTCTAATATCTGATAAGATTCCCCCTTCAGCTGCCTCCTCAGATATGGCATTAATGCAGACATTACCCATCATTGCTACGATATCATCTTCCTTCCGTATCTTCAGCTCAGAGTGAATTACCCCTCCCGGCACAAAGGTCTTGGATATGTGTGGGATTATCATGGGATCCCACTTGGTTTCCTTTCCGCTCAGACGAGCGCGTCTTCCTTCCTGCCTCCTTTCTAGCTCCTTCTTCTTTTGTCTTGCATCTGGTCTGAATCCCAGGCCAAAGTGGTCTTGTTTTTCTCTCAGCATCGGGGCTGCCATTCTCCCCTGAAGGTACTTTCCCATTCCTCTTCCCGGTAAAGCGCCTTTCCCCACGGTCATTTTCAATCCCATCCTTGTAGTCTTGGAGATTCTTGGTTTCAAGATTTTGTTTCCTTCCATAATAAAAGTTGCATTCACAAACTCGAGAGATCGGAAGGAACATTCAGTTGTCTCGTCGTTTGTCTCCAAGTAGGGCATATCACTGGTCACGGTTGCAATAATGTCCTCCTCCGCTTTTATCATTACCAGCCGCCCATCCGCTATTAACTTCACCTTCTGATGTAATGATGAAGGCACTGCTCCCCACGAATGTATCCATGGCCTCCCTAATAGGCAGTTATAGGAAGACTCGATGTCCATCACCAGAAAATCTACTTCGTAAGTAGTTGGGCCAATTAGTAAGGGTACCTCAATCCTCCCCATGACCCTTCTTTGGGTGCCGTCAAATGCCTTTACCACGCTCTGGCACTCCTTCATGTGCGAACTGTCCACCGGTAATCTGTTGAGGGTGGACAAGGGTAACACATTTAATGCAAACCCGTTGTCTATCAAGACCCCTGGTAGTATGTGCCCTTTGCACCTAGCGGTAACGTGTAAAGCCTTGGTGGATCCTCTACCACCTAGTGGTATTTCATCATCATTAAAATAAATGAAGTTGTCTGCACTTATATTGCTGATCAATCGATCCAATTTATTAACCGAAATGTCACTAGTGACGTAGGTTTCGTTTAAAGCTTTCATCAGTGCGTTCCTGTGCACTTCTGAGTATTGAAGTAAAGCCAACACAGATATGCGCGCTGGTTGTTTATGCAGCTATTCTACCACACAATATTCACTGTGTTTCAGAAATTTCAGGAACTCTTTAGCCTTTTCCTCAGTCACTGGCTCCTTGGTCCTCAGCTTGGGCTCAGCTGGCTTTCCTTTCTCCTGTTCCACCATTGGAGCTTTCCCCTTTATTAAATCGTAGCGTCTCCCGCTTCGCGTATGGAAACCTTCACCTAGATTTTCTTTCGACGTATTAGCTGAATTTTCCTTCCCTGGGACAGTTACATTATATTCGTAATTCCAATGGACTTCCTTGCTATCTTTATAAGCAAAGGCAGTGGGCCTTCGTATTATTACTTTCGGCGCTACTCGTATTCCAGCCTCATCACTAACCGAATTCTCATTTCTGGGGGCTGCTATATTACACTCATGGTTCCGAGGAACCTCCTTACTATCTTTATGAGCAAAGGTAGGGGGCCTCCGTATTACAATTTTTGGCGCTACCTGTATTCTCGCCTCATCATTTTTGAGACGCGAAATAATGATCATCGGAAGGTTGACTTTCGAACTCTTTACCGTTGACTCTGACGCGCATATGCTCCTTTCTTCTATGCCTTCATCATAAAATTCAACTTCTTTGTTGTTCATTAAGTTTTGCACCAGAGCTCTAAATTCCCCACAATTTTGAATTTCATGCCCCAACTCCTGATGGTACTCACAATAATTTGTCAGCTTTCCCTGACTCTTTTCAGTAACTATTAATCCACGTTTGACCATTTCTCTCCAGACCAATCTCAAAGGAGTCTTAACCTCTGCGACACTTGCTTTGATTCTTTTCTCTGAATTTTCGCTAATTGCGTTGACTCCGCTATTAGCATGATTGGGTAAAGGATTTTTTATGTTTGACATGTCATCTAACTCCACCACACCCATATTGATAAATTTCTCCACTAGTTTCTTAAAAGCAAGGCAGTTCTCTATTGAGTGCCCCGTGATTCCCGCATGATATTCACACTGTGCGTTCAGGTCATACCACTTGGGATACGGAGGCTGCATTGGTTTTAGATGATAAGGGGACACAATGTGCGCATCGAACAGGGTTTGATACATTTTCTTGTACGTCATCGGAATCGGTGTGAAGTGTATTTTCTCATTATTTTGTCTTGTAGTGCTAGGTTCTTTCTTAGGTAACCCCTGCTGCCCCGTGGCCATTGCTTTCGGCTAATTAATGGTGATTGACTTCGGGTACCCTACGCGTTATTCACCTCACTTTCTTTCTTCCTTGGGGGCATCCTTTTGGCACTTTCCCCTGTCTCAATTCCTCCACTTTTTATAATATTCTCGATCATTTTCCCAGTCGTTACGATGTCTGAGAAACTTCTGGTTGCACTTCCTAACATATGCATGAGAAATGGGGCTTTCAGTGTGCGGATGAAGAGCATTGTGGTCTCTTTTTCCAGAAGTGGTGGTTGGACTTGGATGGCAACCTCCCTCCACCTCTGTGCATATTGTCTAAAGCTCTCATTTCCCTTTTTTCCATGTTTTGCAGAGTGATCCTATCGGGGGTCATGTCTGTTACGTGACTGTACTACTCTAGGAATGCTTGAGCCAAATCTTTCCATGAACCAATTTTGGCGCGACTCAACTGGTTATACCATCTGGCTGCGGCGCCCACCAGGTTATCCTGAAAGCAATGAATTAGCAACGGATCGTTATTAGTGTATCCCGCCATCCTTTTACAAAACATAGTAATGTGGGCCTCCGGGCAACTTGTCTCATTGTATTTCTCGAACTCAGGCATCTTAAAATTGCAGAGGAGCACTAGGTCAGGGACCAAACTTAAATCATTAGCATTGATTCCCTGACATTTACCAGTATTTTCCATAGCTTTAAGTTTCTCCTCTAACCATTTATATTTATCTTCCAGCTGTTTTGGTAATTCCATTTTCGCTTTTTCAGCAATCTCATCCAAGTCAGGAACATTGGGATTGATTGGATTATGGCCAGGGTTAGAACTTGAGCCGTCCTGGAAATTCATTGGTATCGATGCTACGGCCAAAATTTGTTGCGGTCTGATAGTGACAGACGCCCTTTGGGGATACACATCTGGTGGCGTTTGGGTGTTCGATGGGGTAAGAGCGGGATTATCATTATCGTTCCCTGAGCTAGCAGCAATGCCCTTTTCCTTCTCGTGTTCTTTAGTCATCAACTGCACCAGCTGGTTTATCATGTTATTCTGGGATTCTTGCATCCGCTCTATAATGTCCTGCTGGGTCTTGGTCAGCTGCTCCTGTAGTTGTGCTTGTCGATCTTGCATTTCTTTTTGCATTTGCTCTAACCTTTCCATTCTTTGATCCATTTTTGTTTTGCCTCTTGTACCGTAGCGATGTTCCAGGGTAACTGCCATTGTTTTAGGGTCCTTTTGTGAGATTCAGTGTGTATGATGCAATGTAATGCTAATGCATGAGATGTGTGCAACCAAAAAGGCATTGATTCCAATTCAATTCTCATTAGAATAGCTTTTCAAGAAAACAAGTTTCTTCACATAAAGTGGATTACATATAAGGCCTTGCCTTGATACCTAAGGCCTTGACTTTCTCAAGAAGCCAAGCTAACTCTTGACCTCTCTCTGACTCCGACTCGTACATCAAACTTAGTACATTAGCTCGAATTGCTAAAGTTTGTAGGTGATTCGCCACCTCTCGTATTTAGGCCACGGCTTCCTCCATAATATAATCCCGGCTTCTGACTTGGCTCTGAGAATGATGCAGTTGTTGCTTCCATCGCTCCTCATTGACTTCAAAAAGCTCTTCCCGTAGCTCGCAACCATGTAAGGCGGATTCTAACTCTTCAATTCTTGCTTTCATCTCTTCAATTTTGCTCAAACTAGCCTTCAATTCAGCTATGGAGTTACGGCTACGATACTGATACAGTGATCTTTCCAATTCTGACACCCGAATTTTTAACTTCTCTTTCTCGTTTTGACTTTCTATCAGATCCTTTTTCAGGGCATCTTCTAGCTCATGGGTATCTCGGAATTTCTTTTCCTACTGACTTGCTCTATTCTTTTCCTCTTTAATTTCTTGACGGCATTGCTCTAACGTTTTACCAAGCCCCGTAGTTCTCATCGACCTTCGTAGCTTCTTGTAGTCAGTTTTCAAACCGTCCAAATCTTTTTCAGCTTTATTCTTCCCTTTCCTCAGCTTCTCGGCTTCTAGTTTTTGAATATCAACATCCAATCCTAGCTACATTTTCTCTTCCTCCAATTGTTCTATCCTCTTTCTTAGCTCCCGGTTCTTTTCTTCAAAGTCCTGTTTGATGATTTCAAGCTCGGTAGGGATCACCCGTAAGTGTTCTTCTAGTGGTCGGGTGTTTTCTTGGCCTGATGTGGGGATATTATCATTGACTCTTTGACTTCGCCACTGGTCATACTCGGGGGTCATCATCAGACTGGCAGCGAACCTTTTCATTCTATGAATTTGGTTCCAGGCGTTTGATATCTCGCGCACTCTCTTCTTGTAATTTCCTCCTTTATATTCAAACTCACACTGAACTAACCCTTGTGTTGGTGGCGTAAATTGTCTTGATTTGTACTGTCTTAACGCGAGGAGAGGATTGTATCCAGTGGCTCCCCATATTCCAAGCATGGGAACGTAATCAAAATCTCCGCATCGATATAAGATCTCATCAGGAATCATCCATGGAGCTCCCTATTCTACATCTTCTCCTTGTAGGTTTCGCAGAATCATCATCCAATTTTCTTCCGTGATATCATCCCGTCTAGGTGTGGTTACCATATTTTCTAACGGAGAATAGTCTTCGGAGAAGATTCGACACGATACCTTTTCCATTTTCCAAAAATGACCGTGAAACCATGCTAGTAAGTGTTGGGCGCAACCGATAAATCTCCCTTCGCCCACTCTTCGACATGCGCTTAGGGACCTAAAAGTTTCGGCTAGAATTGCAGGAATGGGAGTGATCCTTCTGTCTAACTTGTCAAATAGATCAGACGCCGCCTCATCCACATAGCCTAGAGCTTTGGGGAAGATAACTAGTCCATAAATGCTCAGAGCTAACACATCAACTCTCTTCTTCTCCTCGGGATGCGCTATAATCAAATCTCTCAGATTTCTCCAAGAGATGCATTTGCAATCTCCTTTTTGTTTTGTCCGGGCTGTAACCCACTGCTCACTCATCCCCGTAATATTCATCAACTTTTTTACGAATGTGGGGACATTAACAGCTCTCAAATAAGCCTTGTCAGTTTGAATCCTCGGGCAGTGGAGTAAGGCTGTGTACTCTTCAATGGTAGGTACCAAATCCACCTTCCCGAAAGTAAAGCAACTATAAGCAGGATTCTAAAACTAGGCCATTGCTCGAAACAAATGTTGGTCTACCTTGATGTCAAGTAGATAGGGTAAATCGCCATAATGATAGTAGAATAGTTGCTTAATTCGGTCGTCCCATTGACTCCAGATTTCCCTCATTTCTTGAAGATTATTTTGGGTTACGCTGATGCGTGTGTAATCCCACAACTCTGATATGTATCCTTCTGTAAGGCTGTCTCCTTTCTCTTGTTGTACTGTCTTGGCCCATCTCCGGACGGCCGCATTGTCCTCCACTTTATCAAGAAACCCCTTTTCCATGACAAGCTATCTATTTAGCAATCGAACGTGAATCAACACCCTTTTGATGAATATGCCATGCAAAAATAAAATGAAGCAAGTCATTATTTTATACACAATAAGCAGAAAATGAAATACTTAATCGGGTAACCATTAGGGTACGGCATGGCTCTACCTGGGGTGGTTCTTTAAGGTTCGCTATATGGGGTTCAGTTCTAGGGTGAAGGTACCTGAACCAGCAGATTCCTCGATCCTCACCCATTATAGGCTCATATGGACCGAGTTCGGTTCAGGGGAATACATTTCCCTATGGCTACACGGAGATGAAAATCTCACGAAGACATAGGTACAGATGTATTTCGAAAGCGATCCACTATCTTGCACAGAGGTGAAAACCTCACGAAAGAGTAGCTTCTCACTCCCACTTAAAAGGTGAGACCCAACGGTCATGCAATATGATGTAAAAATATTATAAGAAACTTCGAGCCACATAATCAAATAAGATGAAGCAAACAAATACAATAAAAGGGATCGTAATTTTTCAAATCAAATTTTCAATTTTCAACAAAAGGACAGAAATTAATCAATCCTATGGCTTGACTCTCAACCATTCCCCAGTGGAGTCGCCAAGCTATCGAAACCACCCCTCGGCTCTTGAGAAGGGCGTGAATCGAACTTGGGTTTTGAAAATGATAAAACGTGGGAGTCGCCACCAATCCTTTTTGTTGAGGTGTGATTGGGTCACCTTGAAAAGTAGTTGTTTTAAATAAACCATTTAATTTATTAAAACAACGATTTTGGTCTACGAAGTTTAAAGAAATAGGTTCGGGAGTCAGTTACGCACGAGGAAGAGTTAGCACCCTCGATACGCCCAAAAATTGGTACCTGATTGATTATCTAATGTCTCGATGTCGAAAATTTGAAAATGTGAAAGAATTAAAACGATCCTTTTTTATGATGATGTCAACTGATAGTTTTTAAAGAAATCGAAGATGTATGCCAAGGGGCTATTCCGTCTCGAGGCAAAATGTCGCATCCAATACTTTAGGACACCCCTTTTGACCATCGAGACTAAACTTCCCCTTCTTATTTATAAATTTACTTTAAGGGACATTCTATTATTTAAAAATGGACGAGAGAATAGCAAACCCAATACTGTAGGGCACGTTTTCTCGAGCTTCTAAATATAGAATGTTGCCTTGCTTTTAGAAAACCTTACTTCGGAATAACCAAACACCACGTCCAATACTTTAGGAGATGCCATTTTGAGTTCCAAAAATAAGCCCTTTTTGGTAAGAAATATACTTGTTCGAAAGGATATTCGGATATTTAGATTAAACGAGAAAATTGCAACCCAATACTTTAGGGCACAATCTCTCGTGCTTCTAAACACAGAACATTGCCTCGGTTTAGAAAATCTTCTTTGGGAATAACAAATCATCACATCTAATGCTTTAGGATACGACATTTTGAGTTCTCGAGAATAAGCTTTTTTTTTTGTTAAAAATGCATTTGTTTAAAAGGATATTCAGTTATTTAGAATGAACGTGAAAACATCGCTACCCAATACTTTAGAGCGCGTTTTCTCGAATTTCTAAATAAGGAATATTACCTTTACGAAAAGAAACCGTTTTGTATCGAGCAAAATTGATGTAACAAAATTTATAACAGAATGTAAAAAATACTGACGTGCATGGCAACATGGAAATAAGTGCGTCAATATGAATAACAATAATGGAAGTGAAAAATAAAATGAATGAGAAAAGAACATAGCAGAAATAATAATAAAACTAAAATAATAATAATAAGCATATATAAGTCATAGTACAATAATAGAAATAATAATGACATAATAATAACAGTATAATGATAATAATAATAAGATAACAGTAATAATAATACCAAAAAATATACAATAAATAATAATAATAATAATAATAATAATAATAATAATAATAATAATAATAATAATAGAATAATGATACGATGGTACCAAATATGTACAATAAATAATATAAATATAATAAAAAATAATAATGGTAATAGTGGATATAATAATAATAATAGTAATAATAATAATAATAATAATACGCAATATATATAATATACTAATATAGATATAGCAATAATATAATATAGCGATAATATTATAACATAATAATAATAAAATGCTAATATTAATAATAATAACCATAAAGATAATACTAATAATAATAATAATATAGTAATAATAATACGAAGATAAAGTAAATAATAATAATAATTATAAAATACTAAAAAGGGGATCAAATTGGATTAAAAAGGTGATTTTGGGGTCAATTTGAAATAAAATAAAGAGGGGAGGGCCTATTCGAAATGCGCGCGGAAGGAGGGGGACCAAAAAGGAAATTATCCCCTAACTCCCATGCGCTGCGTTTAGTTCAGGGCCAAATTAGAACAGAAACAAACATATCGGGGTAAATTTGAAAATAATAGAAACTTGATTAGAAAGGGAAGAAAATTCGGAAGGACCAAAAGGGCAATTAGCCCAATACATGAAAACACGCGGATCCTGAGGCGGGTCGGGTCAACACGCGGATCCTGAGGGCAAAACGACGTCGTTTTGGGCATTAAAGGCTGGCCCCAAAACGACGCCGTTTCGATGGGCTATTTAAGGCCGAAATTTTTCCAAAAAAATCATTTCTGTTTCATTCTAAAAAAAAAAAAAAATTCTTAACCCCTCTTTATTTCTCTGCAGGTATGGGGGAGGGGCGATTTCCGGCGACCGACGCCGTCGCCAACGCCGCCGCGCCAGCCACTAAAGGTAAAATCTCGCCCCCTTTTTTTTATTTTTTTTATTTTATATGTATATATATTTTGAACAAAAGAGAAAAGATTCGAAATAAAATAGAGCAAAAAAGCAAAATAAATAAATAAAAAAATACCTTCGACTGTATTGGTATGGTTTTTTTTTTTTTTTGCTTCTTTTTTGATTTTTTGTTTTTAATCTGTTATTTCTTATTTTTTGATTCAACAAAAGGAAAAAAAAAAAGCCTCCTTTACAGATCTATATTCGGTCTTTTATAACCGATCTTTGAAGAAAAGAAAAATAAAATACAAAGATTCCTCTCTCTGTTATTGTATTTTTTTATTTTTGCAGGGGCTAGTGGCGCAAGTGGAAGGCGTGCGAACGACGCTGGTGGCCGACAGTGGCCAGTGCGGTTGCGGCGCTGGTGACGCGCGTGGAGGCACGCGCGCGGCACTTCCCGAGGTCAGGGGCTAGGGTTTCCTGAAAACCCTTAAAGGATGTGGGCCTTTTGGGCTTGTTTGTTATTGGGTTTGTTTAGTTTTGTAATTGGGTTTTATTTGTATTGGGCTTTAGTTGGTTTGTAACAGGCCCGGGCTAATTTGGGCTCGTACAGATGAAAAAGAGTTTTACATAACAAAATTTCCCTAATCTTTCAATAAATCATTTATATCAATGGTTTGGAACTGGAACTAGATTTATATAAAGATCAATCATCAATGTATACATCACAATGAATTTGCTAACATATGGAACCACTATGCCAGTGCTCCGATTCCGCACCTGTATGAACCACATCATTTGTGAAAAACAAGTGTCAGAAACTTCAACTCTGCAACGAATCGTGATCTTATAATCACAGTTAAGAATAATATTACCCCAGATAAGCATCATCGATGTTTAAGCTTCTTTCCGAGTTATCCTGTTATTTTAAGCAAGGAATACTATGATTAGAACACTGAATTTTCGCAGAAACGGACCCGAAGAAAAGAAAGTGCAGAGAGCAGGGGACAAATGTTTGCTACACTTTAGGAGCCTTAAAACCTTATTTTATGAGGGCCATTTAGATCACTGCAAAGTACATTCCATGATGGACAGTAAAGTATTCCTCACCTAAAGCAATAAATTCCCAAAGCTGTCGTGATTTCATGGATAACTGATGTGGAAAAGTGACAGTAGAGTGATCCTATTTGACCAAAAAACACGAGAGATTTGTTAGGCAAAAAAATGTTACAGCATACAAATCGATATGTTAAAGAAACATCAAAAGAAAAGATCTCAATCTCGATAACATCAAATCGATGTATGAACAAAACCGCTTAAGAGTACAATATTTGTTTACTTCCAAACTAAAATGACAGTGGTCATACCTGTGAATACACAGTAACCAAGAAGAACCAAAAACTCATCAACTAAAGGAACACTGCAGAAAAATAAGATTAGATTCATGTTTTTCAGAAACAACGGCTAAAACTGGAACTGCAATTTATGTGGTTAGAAATCGAAATCCAGCACACTTACCCATCATTTAATCTTGCTGTAAGAGCATTTGCAATTGCCAATGGAAGATACAAGAGTGACTGCAAATAAACAGAGAACAGTAAACCATTTTGTAAACATGTAATCAGGTCCATCAAAAATGTAGTTGAAATAAAAATAACATTCTTTTTTCCCATTTTTTTTATAACAATGCTACTTACCATGCACATGTTAGTTTTCAGTCCCTTGGGTTCATCACACAGGTGAGCCAAAATCATCCGTCCCTGTCCAAATCATTTTCATTTAAAGATACTGATTCCAGTCACGAAGAGTACAAGGCACATTAAAGAATTTAAATCACTGGATATCAATTTTTTTTTTTTTTTTTTTCACAAACTAGGAATTCAAAAGTATTAGAACATTCTCATCAACAGACAAGCAAACCTTACCACAAGGAACCCAAATGCAAGTCCTGTTCCCAGTATAACTAAATGTGGATAATTTCCCATAACATCAGAGGGCGACAGATGATCCCTTCATGGCAAGAACAAAAAAAAAAAAAAAAAAAAAGGAATAAAGTCCATGTAAGGCCAATATGCAACAAAAGAAGAAAGAAAGAAGGTGAACGTTGTTATAAGAAAAGAGGACAAACTCAAATTACCAAATGAGCACTCCTCCCATGAGTACAACAAAAGGATAAAGCTGACAAGAGAGAACAGAAAACACCGATTAATCATTTAAGCATACATGGAAGGGAGAAAGAAACACAAAGAATTTACAGAATTACCATTGCTAATGCCAGTAACATGCTTCCTTTCCTTGCCTTAACGACCTTATGGACATTGCTTATACTGCAATAGCAACCATACAAGTACATAAGAGAAGCTTATGCGGACACTAAAAGAAAGCAGTATTATGAACAAAAAATAAATGCAGGATGGACTAAAACGAGGTGGTCTCATGCATAGAAACCTTGGCCTCTGCATTACACATGGGCTTAGGAAGCTATGAGTTGAAAATAAAAGGGGAATTGATAATGACAATGCAATTAGATCATTAAACTCAGCCTAATAATCCATAGCTCTAGTATAAGGATACAAGCCAACAAGAAGGCAAAAATGAAAGCATGAGAAGCTTTAGCTCTCACATTGGACTACTAAAGTGGACAGTTTTCCACAAAAGGTCAAAGAACAGGTAATTCAAAGCACTAGCGTGAAACTACAAGAGTGCCAAATAGAAATTATAAGAAGCTTCAGCCATGAAAGCTGAAGTAAATTTTGACCATTTAGGATGCAGATAACCACTTACTTGCAAGCCACTGTAGGTAAAATAGCAATTGGTGTCAACAAATACACAGCAGCTTTATATGTTGGAAGTTCTGGAAAAAAAAAGGTGAATAAGTAATAAAATAGTCAAAGAAAAATGGAAAAAGCAACAAGAAATCCAATATAAGGTGCTAACCCTTTCCTAAACAAAGAACTTACCATTAACATAAGGTATCCAACTCAAGAAGGGTATCGATTGCTGAAATGGCTGAGCCCACCACTGGGCACCTTGAGGGGAAAAAGGTAAGCAATTATAAAACGTGAAAAACAATAATAATAGAAGAAAAGAATTCAAAAGAAGTTTCAAATTTTTTATACGTGGAACACAAGTAATATAAAGGTTTAGTACAGACTGTCAAAGCTCCCCCATAACACCGAGTGAGGAAACATACCAACAATTGCTGTCATAAAGTGCAATCCATATATCAGCGCAAGACCCTCAGTCGGCCCATTGACAACAGGAAGGATAAGTGCATTGGTGAAATAGCTGCAGAAAATGACACAACAGAAGTATCAGCATTGGTAAAAGAACCTTCCACTGCATGCTACAAAAACCACATGAGAAACTCCCTTCTAAAATTTTATGTAGAAAGGATGGAGACATTCAAGAGGAATGCATATCAAACAGAATATTTAGAATACCTCAATATACATCACGAAATTATCACAAAATCCTTTCAAAAAATTACCTAACATTGAATAAAGTTTGATAAAAAGAGATTGAAAACAAAATTCATAACCCCTCTATAGAATAAACCAAGTAATTGAAGAACTGCAAAGTGTATGGCAGGATTTCTTAGAAGGAATGCAAAATACAAAACTAAATTACACTTTTGATTACTTACTGTTCCCATGTAGCTCCATAAAATGGTATAGATGAAATTACCCAGAACCAGAAACTGTCCCCTCCGCACATGGCAGTGCTCCCAAAAGCCATGGTTTCGAACTGAAAAAGAATCAATATTGTATAATGGCGGAATTTTATTAGACATTGTTATGTAATGAAACAAGTTAAATACATACCGCACATGCAAGTGCATCACACCCTGCAATATTTCAAGACCACCAAAAATAATTACTCCATCAGAAAATTTTCTAATAAAAATAGCAAAGGATGGAAAGAAGAGATTATAAAGTGAACTTACCATGGTCAAAAAGTTCTCCAAGCGGACTTGAGGAGTTTGTTCGTCTAGCTTGTTTCCCATCAACAGCATCAAAAGTCTAGCAGGTAATTACTAATATGTGAAAAAGATCCCATACTTTGAATACATTGCCAGAGAGAAAACATTCACGCTCATCCCCCTTCCCCAAAACACCAAGGAAATAAAGAAAGAATAAGGTGGAGGTATAAACCTGATACAAAAATAGAAGCAACCCGTGTGCAAGATGAACCCATCTTGGTGGAGGTGAATCCAAGCGAGGGGAATAAACCTGAAACAGTAATACAAATAAAAGAACTGAATAGAAAGATAATAGCAAAAGAATATGTACCATTCTCCCGAGCCTTCGAAGATACAATCATACACATAACCAAAATGTTTCCTGAACTTTATGGTTATCCCTGAGAACTACACAAACTAAACAGACAAGCAAGGCAACATTAATTGTGTATCTAATACAGAAACTGACATATGAAGAAACAAAATTTATTCTATAATAAAATGCAAATGCATGAGAAAAAGAAAGAGAATTTATGGTTCTTGCAGGTTAAATCAACATACTCAAGTGACACCAATACCTTCAATCGTTTAAATCATTTAAATACAAATTACAATGCAGAATCTATGGTTCTTCAAGGTTAGACCAACATACTCAAGTCATGTAAATACCTTTCTCATTGTTTAAAGTCACCTAGCCTTTAAGCTCTTTTTTTAACTAATACATTATATGTCAATGAAAAAAACATCATGATTACAACAGCTATCATATTTGGTAAAGAAATCCAGTTTATCAATCTTTTCAAGTAACATTCAACCAACCACACGTAAGGAAATGGTTAGAAAGTACAGAATATAGAACACACTTCTCATCTCCTTTGATCTGAACATGAGATGTTCATTGGTAAAAATGAATTGGAAACGAAAGATTAACGTCAGTGTTTTCCCAAAATGATTAATGAAATATAATTTGCAGAAAATCGGTATAATATCAAAACTTGCAGAAAAGTTATAACGCCTTGAGTCAAAAGGAAAAGTGCTTAACTTGCGACAGAAATAAAAATAAATATAACATTGAAGAAAATAAGGAGAGAGAGGAGAGAGAGATTCCCACTCACATAACCGAGCAGTGCAGACAAAACCAAGAACATAAATCCTGTAAGTGTTATCTTAAGGAAGAAAAGCATAAACAAATTAGTAACAAAATAAGGTAGGTACTACATGAATATGCATTCTGTTACACGTATATGTAGCTGCAAGCTTGCATGTACAGTGAAAAATGAAAATCACAATTTAAGAGTACTTGAGCATTACATACCATGTTTGGTCTGGTGGAAATGCCAAGCAGGAAACATGCACATAAACAAACATAAATTTATTAGTGCCAGAAAAACATCACTAAAGGTGCCAAATGTTTAAAATCCAAGCATAATATAGTCATTAAAACTTATAATCCGACTGCATGTACAAGCATGAAGTAGTCCATACAGGTATAGATAGAATCAGTTCTTTAAAGGAAATAGCAAGGAAAAAAATGTGACAAAATATGAGTATTCAAATCATGGCAGAACTTACGGCATCCAAAGAGGGAAGAAGTTAACAAAGCGGTTCCAAAAGGGTTGCAATACATATTTAGCAAGGTAAGAGTGATCTACACCACTGTATTTGTATCTATGCAAAGCTGCTATACCATGTGCCCCTATATACCCCATTCTTCCTTTTTGACAAAATTTCCAAGACCTGCTAAACATGAAGAATACAAAAATTTATCTGATTTCTGTAAGAAAACAATTGGATGTAAATGAAAATGACACAAAACACTCTTTTTGAACAATCAAGGGAAACAATCGAAAAAACTCCAATGACATGAACTTAAACAAACCTTCAAGTTGATCTTTAACAAGTAGTTATTTTTTGGACTGCAAAAAGATTAAAATTTCTGCTAAAACAAACCTTAAGAAATCATTTGAAAAAAAAACAGAGGATGAAAAGATGGGTTACTATCGATCATGAAATAAACATATTCTGTTTGAAAAGTAAGGAACAGAATTATTCAAAAAAAAAAAATAGAGAGCTGCGACTTAAAAGGGAAACAATAAAAACAGAACAATGAAAGAAAAAATATTAAAAAAAAAGATAGTTTTTTGTATACCTATTTGAAACAGAGATCAAACGAGAAAATTAAATCTTAAAAGATTGTGGCTTCTGATCAATTAAGGCAAAATAAAGCAATGGACTTTTCTTTTTCTTTTCGGTTCTCTCCCGCCTTGCAAACGAACGTAGCAGTAACGAAGAGAGAAAAGAAAAAAAAAAACAGTTTTAATAATTTATATTAATTCAAATGAAAAGGAAAAAACAGAGAGAAAGGGGGCAAAATAAAAGTCAAAAACAGAATAGCGAATCAAAGGGAATTTTATTTTATTGTCTTTTATTATGATTATTATTGGATGCCTATAAATAAAAGTTTATTTGGATTAGAGTTGAAGAAAATCGAAAATAAATATTTATATATAAATTAATGAAAATAATATTAAAATAACCATTATTTTGTATTAGTGAAAAATTCAGTTTGATTCAATTTTATTTTGGTAATATTTTTTTAACAATTTTATTATAGATTATCATAATATTTATTCTTTTTTACACAATGATTAAAACTTCATAATTCCTATAAATAGTAGGATAATGCACTTTAATATATTTAAACTTACGTCTTTCTGTATTGACAACAATATCTTAATTTATATATATATGTTTTTAAAATTATTTTGTGAAAGGGTTTACCTTTATTAATTTAATAAAATAAAAGCGTCCCGAAAGGGAAAATGATAATATATTTTTATATAAATTCTCACTTTATTAGATGGAATAATATAAAATATAAAAGCTGCT